>CM022301.1:58852110-59199776 GCA_011799875.1 Thinopyrum elongatum | reverse complement strand
GCCCTGTTGGGTGGCGGGCGTGTGAGGAGAGGAGGTAATACAGAGAGAGGTGTATGGGGTGTTGACCACAATATAAAATTAGGTAGTAGATTGAGTTCTATTAACTTGAAAAATTATTGTGCAAAAAGGCGGGCGGTGGGAGGGAGTGAGAATCTGTTACCAGGATTATCCTGTTGCTTCACCTGATTGGCGTAGTCCTGATCGTGAACGGCATAGTGGGGAATCTCGACAAGTCTCTGGAGCAAGGTCCAAGATCCTTTCTGCGCTCCTCAGATGGCTGCATTGGACAAGATCAAGAAAGTTCTGAACATTCTTTGGTGTTTCCGAAGCCATGAGTTGAAAGTGAAAGAAGAGATGCAAACGAAAGTGCAAATGCAGATATTGTGATCTGCCGAGGGTCATGCGTATTGACGAAGTTTTGTATGGGGCTCGAGATTTTATTATCATGTGTTTCATAACACACGGGCGAAGGGTAATGTCTTGAACTTACGATTATGATACTTGATGCATGGGAACAGTAGGTAGCTTACGGTTGTTCGAACACCTTAGAAGCCACGAAAAACAAGCGGGAGTGAGACCTGAGTTAGAGAGGCGATATAACTTGGTTTTGCAGGTGGTTGCATGTGCAATATGAGTGTATAGCAGTGTTATAATAATTGATTAGTATGAGAGATATATAATGTGAAATTGATTAACAGACCTACAAGTATGATTAGGCATGATGGCTGAGCCATATAGATTGTCACTTTAAACAGACCTGCATGCAACCTTGGTGACTGAATATTTTATTATAGCTATCGAGATAGCAAAGTATTATTGGTGCAGCGACAAGGCTAAGGGGCAAATCTTGCGAAAAAGGTAACACCACCGCGAATGCGAAGACGAAGAAATGAAAACTCTCGTCAGAAAGGGCAATTACCATATCATGCCTAATTATGAAATATGTGAGATGTTTTCCCTTATGATGCACCCTTATTTATACATTGCGCAGGTAGTCGCTTTATTATGGGTGTACTCTCACAAAACATTATCAAGTCGTTGTAGGTTACTCCCAAGTGCACCACGTCACGGCACCTAACTTCTGAGAGATGCGTCAGTTTCATGAGTACAAACGTATAGGGATGGGTGAGGCAGTGGAGTGAGTTGAATGTGAGTTGAGACCTCGACAGCGAGTCACTTGGTTGTCTTGAACAGTTCAAGCTTGAAAGTCCTCAGATCGGAACACGCCCATCGAAAGATGAAACCCAGAGATCGCAAGAACAGTGATTGTGGCATTGATTGGAACCTACGCTAGTTGAAGTTTCCGCGTCGGGGATCAGTGGATGTTCCGCCGGCTCAATGCTTGGAATGTGGAAATTGCGGGTATCTGTGAATCGCACTCAGCAGATCGCGATTGCTGAGAGAATGATTTGAAAGGTGGGAGCGCCCTGTAAGAATTAACTTACTATTAATTTCAGTGCAATTAATTTTGAACACACGTCTAAGTGTGATTTGCAAATAGTTGTAGGAATAATGGCTCGTGTGTCACACCTTACCTAGTTAAGTTGAGAGTAGCTGTGTCAAGAAAATATCTGGTTTTTTTTTAAGAAATGTTATGGTTGGAAAAAGGGTTAACGTAATTGAGGATTGTCCGCAAAGAGTGCCGAGAGGCTTGTCATATCGCATGCTTTGCGGATTTGTCCCGCTGTAAAGGCTATGGGATCATGTTGGACTCTGGTGACTTCATCCAAAAAGTCTAGGAATTCACGTTTCAGTCCAAGTGCAAATATGTTTGCTTCCTGAGACCCGACGTTGAAAAGTTTGGGGATAATTATGTGATTTAATGCCTCTGCAAACTCACCTTTCAGAGCCCAGACACCGGGCTCCAGCTATGCGATATCCAAAGCAATGTTGTTTTGCAAACTCTTAGTCACGGTTGTTTTACGTATGCCTTACACCTGATCAAAGTGTGAGGGATCCAGAAAGAACGACCACTAGGTCATATGATGAGGAGGAGAATAAAACAACAACTTAAAGAGGGAAAGGAATAGACATTAAGTGTCAGAAGGGTGTTATAGTGAGACTTACACACTAGGAAGGTCCGGGGCAACGCACTCTTAAGTTACGGTTCTTCTTATGAGAGTAGAAGAAAATACTAAAGTTAAAAACTATTAGAAGGATAAGGAGAAAGAAAGAAGACTGAAAGATCCAGCTCATGTATGAAGTCATACCATGTTTATTGATGTTATAGAAGGCTGGCAAGAACGATAGTTCTTGGAGAATTATGTTTATTTAACATTTAATCACTAATTCTTGGGTATTGTGAGTTAATCACAAAAATACCCGCTCGATATGCAATTCTGTTGCAACTGATGGAAGAAACTACTAATGGCATACGGAACAAACTAGGCAGGAATGAAAGGTATAAGATACACACAGGGAACATATAAAAGTTAATATGCCACTTTCCTCTCCATCGGTAGTATACCTAGGTATTTATGTTTATAATTCGTTTTTGGAAAGTTTAACCCACTATAGCCCTTGCATAAAGGTTCTTGACAATAAGGTTGTTCATAAGGAGAAACTCTGGGTTCGGTTATGAATAACATAAGGGGCCATAATTGAATTATGAATGAGATGTATGTATGAAAGTGATAAATAACATTTACCTCTTTTATATTTATTTCATTCACTCCTTGTTGAGTTTACCACTCTAGCCCCTTGCACAACGTGTTGCAAAAGGGGTTGTTCATAAAAGAACAATTGTTGTTCAGTATTTTGCCTAACAAACGGGCAGATATCCATCCCACGGGGGAGTATGTTATCCCTCTTGATGGTACTATGCCCCCCCCCTTCACCCTATGCTGCTCCTGTCGTCGAATACAAAGAATGCCACACAAGTTGGACCCTGCCTTTGGTCACATGGAGAAACCCGAGCAAATTACCATTATGGGCGGATTTGAAGTCGTTTGATTTTGAAATCATCTGCCACTTGCACCACTTTCCTCTGGGAAAGTGGCCGTGCCTGAACTTACCGTTGTCACAGGCCCTACGGGAACCGAGCAACGAAAAACTTATGGTGAGATCATCCCTTTTGCTAGGTTAGGTAGTCCAATCCCTGTTGTGCAAACCGTGGCTTTGTCTCCCTTCACACCTGACTCGCGTCGAATCTGGATATTTATTGATGAGGACGTAAGTCTGGATCTGTGAAAAAAATCATTCAGAAGGTTTTCAACACTGAAGTAGGAGTTTATATGTCAAATGTAACAAGAAAAGTATGTTTCTACAATCGATTGCGATCGGAAAATTTGGAGTTACAGTTGCAGCGACGGTCTGATGAGTTGTGATAGGGTTTCTCCCTTGCCCCTCCGGAATACCCCCTGCAATGGCAAGTCCGTGCCGATGTCCTCAAACACCATTCTGCCATGGTAAAGATCAAAGCGGACATAAATAGCTTTGCCTTATCCCTTTTAAATGCGTGTGCTTTCGAGGAACTGCTGTTTGTACACTGGGAACAGAGCATCCATCCGTACTGTTGAACATGAAGCCCCTGTATGGTACGCCCACATGTTCTCTTCTTTTCTAACATTGACAATGGGGCTGTGTACCCGGTTACCACCTTTCCAAATCAGACAAGTGCTACTTTGTAGGTATATCCTAATCATTGTAAGGTATCCCACACACAAATACCGAGGCAAAAGTTGTGTTGCCGCAAAACGGTATGCTTTGAAAGAGAAATAGTTCTTGCCAAAAGGTGAGGGAAGGAGGAACAGGCAAATAAACTAAAACAATGAGATAAAACAAGTATCTCGTCATCAGCATCAAAAGGAAAGAGACCTTGGAAGTGCTCACAGACAAGACTTTACCTACTGCGAAGGACACTGATATGGAAGCCTCATACATGAGAGGTATGGACCTTCGACTCGAAACTATGCAGACTAGAAAATTGAACAACGTAGAGAAAAAACTAGTGCAACACCTCTAAGGTGACCAATGAATATATTTGTTAGTAGACAACTAGTATACCTTCCGAGCCACAAGGAAAGCGTTGGATGGGCCACCTAGACTCCAGGAATTGGCTCTAAATGCCAAACACAATCCGAGATAGATTTCCATATAAGTGATTCAAGAATTTAAAAATCTTGATACACCTTTCAGAAGACTTAGAGTCTGTAACGAATATTTATGGAATAAAAAACTGATCCGATAAAAATGTGTATCCAGAAAGCTGGACTTGTTAAATAACAAGGATCAGGAGTTGAATTCGTTTTACGATTGAGGTTGTTTCAACCAGTTAGCGATGATTAAAGTCGGTTCGGGTTGACACCTAGCAATTATACATTATTTCAATCATGAGATATGAAACAGGGAGACGAAAGGATTTTCCATCTGATGAAATGAAAACCAAGGACTTCATGTGTTACAGTACAAGTTTGTCAGTCCAGAAGGATGCTCGTAAAGTAGGAAACTCAGAGGTCAGCGATGGAACAGAAGAGAGACAAAGTGGAGTTGGAATCTTCGTGTTTTGATGAAATATGGTCAAAGGGGTGACTTCATCAATGGGTAACGAAGATGCTTGTGATTCAAGAAAAGTAAGTGGGGAGCATAGTAATATTCAAAAAACCTTGTGGTCTTGACACATTGTTTAATTGGAAAATAAAATTACTGACACGAATTAAGGACCTTATTTGAAAAATAGTTTCGATGAAGTGCTTGGGTAAACTAGCCTTGATATTAGGACTAATGATCCTGGAGGTAGATTTACCTAATGGGGCTGAGAAAACGATACATATGACAAAATGCTAAAAAACCTTTTTAGCACTAAAAACGTCAAGGAGTGATGTCTTGCCGAAGTCACATGAACTGGAAAGAGTAATTTTGCAAGACTCGGCATTTAAAAATGTACCCAACAACACTGATGACAAAAAACAATGATGGAGAGATTCCACACACCTGTGTTTGGATGTAATCATGTATTCACATGGTATGTAAACCCGCAACCGCCGCAGTATGTCCGAATACTCCACAAAGTTGTGCGCCAGGACGCCAGTGGCTCGGAAGTGTAGTGTGGAGTCAGTGGGGACAACAGTGAAAAAGGGGTCATTGAGTCCTATAGTAGCCCTGTATGACCTGTTTTCGTGTAAGTGGAGATCATGAAGAGTTTGTGTAAAAGGTTACATCGATATAAAGTATTCATCTATGCTCCATGCGATTTTTGATTTTTTAAATTAAGGGTTTTGTGTAGTAAACAATATGGTGGCACAGGTAGGTAGTTGAAATTTTCCAAACAGGACACTGTGACGAATTCTGCTAAACAAAGGCTAAGTATGTTGACGCTTTAGAAGCGACAAGAAAAGATGTTGAATCAGATCGTTCATTCATGATTAGTATATGACTCAGATGACTTGGTCATGGAGACACTAATGAAGGTAGTTTAGACTCATAAAACACAGCGGGTGAGGGAGATCGCCAGGTGTTCGGAGCAGCTGGGATGTCAGACATAAATACAAAGCCCACAGTAAGTAGACAAAAATATGATATTTATGAAAGCGTAAAACAGCAGGGGGGAGGATACTGCAAAGATACACCACAGAGCTGAAGTCGTCAGATCCGTTGGAAATCCGGCCTCCCCCCGCGCACGCATTATTCAACCGGAGTGCCACGGTGAGAAGTGATTAAGCATTAACGCTTATGACTCTAGTGCCAGTGGAAGTGCTGTAGGAGCTCTGCCAGAGGCAATAATAAATGTTACTTGTTTATCTACCATGTGATAGTGTGGTTGATGTTCCGTGCAGACACTGTTTGTGTGTGGTCCCGCGCCCTTATATCCATAACGGTCTGGGGAGAGAGAGGCCGGTGAGATGTGTGGGCAGTAGTACGCGGATTCCACATGGAAGGTTGGGCTAGGTGAGCCTCTAAGCCCTAGACTCACAATGGCCCTGATGATTCATGTATTCCCAATCATGGGGCCATGTCTATGCCAAAGCAAACTTTGAGGACCATTAATGTTAGCAGAACATTTGTGTTGATCGACCCGATGAGTGTTATCGCTATGAGATTCATATCGTCATAAAGTTAATGGTTAAAGTTTGCATATATCCTAAGACCATGAGTATATCACGAGTTTCTTCAGGCTGCTTTCATGAACTTTTGGGGTTGGTGAAACGTCATCCGTAAATGGTGTGGCTATTACGGGGCTACGGTTTCCGGAAACGTGTGTTAAGTTAACTTGATCGTCAAGATTGGGATTAAGGATTTGCTCCTCCGACGATGGAAGAGTGATATCTCTGGGCACTCTCGTGTTACGGTATCAATCATCGTCTGGGCCAGACACTTTGTAATATGATTCAACAGGCGAAATGCCGGAAGACGACGGGCGGGGGGGGGGGGTCCGAGGAACGGGTGAGACCCGTAGCACGGTAAACGAGGGGTGTATAATGGCGTAGGGGTGGCAAGTTGGGTGTGAGCCCTGGGGGCTGCCGCAGGGGGGATATGACAATCGGGGGTATGTGTAACAGCTGCAGACAGCACCAGGCATCGCACACGGCAAATGGAGTTCACGGAATATTCATTCGTGTGGGTATAGGGTCGATATGGGTGTCGGAGCGGACTCCAGCTGAGGTGATGACATTGTGATCGGAAGTGTTAAACCGAGTCATGTCGTATAAGTGCACGGCACCCGCTATAGGGTCAGAAGAGTGCTTAAGGCATACATCTGTGAATACGAGGACAGGGGAGTCTCAGAGGAGACTCACCGAAGGAAAGGTGGTCGGGAGCAACGGGAAACGTGCCGAAGAGAGGGAGTCCCCGGGGATGGAGGTCGCGGTGATACTGAAAGTATGTGTAAGAAGGGATACCGGTGATGGTGTGGTCGGCAGCATGCATGAAAATGCTTGGAAGGAGGTGCCAGAAATCATTCTGGAAAGGCTGGGAAATTTACGGGATATGATTGAAAACGAATGTTTCCGGAGCTGCCGAACCGCTCAGATGGCTTTCGCAAGATGAAAATCTAAAATGGGGATGTTCACAGAACGCATTGAAAATTATTTATAGTGGGTCCTGGAAAGTTCTCAGCCCACATAAATATTTTTCAGTTCGAACGGCAACTGAAAAATGTCGTCGGGACTCGTGAACGTGCTTTTGGGTTACTTTTTTGGAAAGCCCTTATTTGGCTTTATCCACAAGATGTTTTGGGGTGAAAAGGTGGATGAGAGCCCTTGGGGGGCCTCTCGGGGCTGGTCCGGCCAATGGTGGAGCTCTTCCTTGGCGCTCACTTGTCCTGGCTTCTCCCTTATGCCCTTGGCACGTGTTCCTCACTGGCATTTTGGATTTTTGCATACCACCTTCCTACACTGGTTTTCCTATATCACGGAGGAGAGGGAGGCTGCCACATCTCACTCCTTCATCAACAACAAGTGCCAATGCAAGGATCTGGCTTCCCTCGTCCTGCCCCGCGAAAGTTTCGAGAGCCGAAAATCTGTCTGGGTTCCGGTGGGAACTAGTTTCTGGACGGCGATAGCCCTACCGGTATAGATGACACCGTTGTAGGGTACGCAGCAGAAAAACAAAAAATTTTCCGACTCCTACGCACCACCCAGGACAACTAAGGCGACTGCTAAAAGGTATCTTTTCGTTACCGACTCGTTAGCGCAGCGGAAGTAGAGTCTGGTGACCGATCGGCGGGTGCAATCCCCGCAGCTAGGATTCTACAAAACCTCCCAACTCCAACGCAGAAGGATGTATACCGCCTCACGCGCCCTGAAAGCCCCTCCCAGGGAGGCGGTCGAACAGTCCCCACAGAAAACTACGGGGTAACGGGGGTGGGGGTGGATGTCCGCGGACCAACCCCTTCGGGAAGGAACCTTCGAAAACTCAAGACGGACACTGGACAGCACCTTCGGGAGGCTCACAGAATAGCGACCGTCACTTGGACAGCCCTTCGGGAGAACACTTACGAACGCCCCTCGGGCACTAAAGATCGAAACTCGACCTCTCTATAGAGTTGCACACATATGGTGTCATCTATCCGCAGTGGCTTCGACACATGGAAGGCTGGTTCCCCGGGAACACCAGACACCCTTCGAGCTCTAACGAAACTCTTTTCGTGGAAAGGTGGGAGAGAGAAGCCAGATAATATGCATTGGCATGATATGAGAGCAAGGGATGAGTGTGGAGGGCTGCCCTCCACCTCTATTTATAGGACAATCCAAAGGGAGTATGGGTGGTTTTACAATAAACCAAAAAGTACATAAATGAAGTCCTATCACAAGGGCATAGAGTGAAACCAAGAACAAGAGGGCCCGCTATTCAACCCTATCCGCATTACATTTCAACCAAGTTTGACTAACCCGAGATGATTCGTTGCACACACACACGAAAAGGATTTACCCATATAAACGAAACCGAAATTTATTACAATTACAAATATTTTTCATTAAAAAAGCAGCCAGGCCCTAAAATCTACCATATACCCACGGGGGCAAGGGCCCATCGTCCACCTTCTTTGTATTCCGCATCAACGCCCATCGATCTGCCGCAACAAGAACGGCGGCATAGGTTCAAGACTGTGAAATGGAGATTTGGTCTATCCGGCGTGAGGTAGAGTACAACATGGCAACGGAAACAGCCCAGCGGGAACACACTCGGACCTGCCGCCCTCCACTGCCCCTAACTCATCCTCGGAGGAGTTCGCGTGTTTGGTCAATCACACAGTGAACCGGCGGATGTAAGGTTCGATGATGGCACTGGACGGTCTGTCACCTATTCCACCTGACCACTGTGCCCCGATGAATGAAAGTTGGACTGCGACCCGTAAGGACACAGCAGCTGGACTGGCGTTGGAGTCCTCGGCCGCTGCGTATGGCGAGCGCGCGAGTTGAGCATGCGTGGTGGTCTCGTAGACACCACGCTGCTCCGCCAATGAAGTTCCGGGTTCGCCGCAGCCATGAGCGGCACAGGACCGCCTCGCTTGTGCCGCCGTTGTGAATGATTTGGCCTCTCGCCAGCTGGATGTTGACTCGAGGAGAAAACAGGTTTTGTACTCTATTCCTCCCGCGCTGCCGGATGCGAATAGGATCCGGCACGGCTGCTCGCAGTGGCGGAGTTACATACAAATGGTGGGCGGCCCAAGCTGAAGAAAGGACAATTTTTATTTTCAATGTTGCATATCAGCAATTAATCAGTACTTTTCCAGTTTTGGTACAGGAGCAAGTGAGGCAGATAAATATAGTAACAAAAATTTTATCTACTCCCGGGTTGTGTTTCCTCCCACTTTGGTTTCGTATTTCTAGTAACTAACTCATATCCATATCGGAAGAGAATAGTACGCACTAGTATAGTATATAAAATGTTTAGTTAGTATATATACTACTTTTTTTTTAGTTATACCTATGTGTGTGCATACTCCATTTCGCGATAAATATGTACGTAATTTCACAATACATAATAAATTAGAGACAATATTGTAATTTTTTCATATAAGCTCGGACTTTGGAGTGAGTCTGTAATATAGAGTTGAACACACTGGAGAAATATTAAGTAATTATACTACACACATGTAGATATACGAAAAATGGGCGTAACTACAACCGGTAGTAGGATAGCATTTTTCATATTTTACTAGAAATTGCGCCGTGTGCGTTGCAACGGGTATAAAATATTCTAAAGCCGCTATAAAGGACTTCTCTCTGTCAGGTTGTTTGTAACACCCCCTTGTAATAAGCTGTGGACACTCTGTTAATCTTGCCAAGTCATATCATTGCAGTGCTTAAACAAAGGGTTAATCAAAGCAAACTCAACTTCATTTTGAAATCAACTCAAATTCAAAGTAAATATGAAGTTGAACAAACTCTGTTGGGAAAATGTTCATTGAATGGCAAAATAATCTAGGAACATTTTAAAATCATTATCAATAAAAGTTGGAGTTAGAAAAGTGACTCAAACAAGATGAAACAACACAAAACAGGATATTTAATTCATTTTAAATCGTTTTCAAATACAAATGAATTCCAAATACGTGTCAAACCAATTTTTGGTGAAAGTGAAGATATTATGCAAATGCAATATTTGGGTTAACTCCCATATTTTGCAAAGCTGGCAAAAGTGGGCTAACTATTTCGAAAACAGGAAAAGAATAAAGAAAAGAGAACGAAAAGAAAAGTATAGAAAAGGCACTGTGACACTAATCCAAGTGCACAGTGCCTGAGCCCGGCCCAGTTGGCCCATCCCTCTCTCTCTATCGTGCTGTCGCCACCGGGGCACAGTGGACGAAGCGCACGCGTCGCGGCATCGTCGAACAGCAGCGACAGCACCGACGCTCGCGACTCGGCGAGGGGATAAGGGCCCCTCGTCCATTCTCCAACCGTCCTCCCATCACTCACCCCCCTATACTCGCGACGATCTCTACCCCGTTCCCCATCTCAACGAACCGGATCCGCCGCCACCGCCGTGTTCTCGCGGCCACCGAATCTTCGTCCACGTCGCCGTGGCCAGCAGCTTTGCCATGGTATGCCGCGTCGACCCCCGTTCTGCATAGGCGAGCAGGGAGGCCGCACAGCGCCGGGCCGCGATCTCTACCTCGGATCGCCGGCGCATCTCCGACGCACGCCATCGACTCTACGCTCCTAAGCTTCCAAGGGCTCCGTGTGAGCCGCACGGGAGCCCCTCCGTCTCCTGTCTCCCTCTGCTAGCTTCCTCCTGCGCCGTAGTTAAGCTGCCGCGCGCGAGCTCTGTACCGTCGCCGAGAGCTCGTGCCCGTGCCATGGCCACTGTCATGACACAATGAGCACAGCTGCGAAGCTCCTGGTGCTTCCCAGCACCGAACGCACCACGGCATGCGCAGCTTCCACGGCCTCTAGCTGCGTTCCGACGAGCGCAGATTGTGCCGCCGCTCGCGCTCGTCGCCGGCGCCGTTCCGATGAACCAAACCTGGTCACGGGGACGGGCCTGTTGCACTCATCGCGTCGCAGTAGCCTCCTTCCAGCCATTCCTTTGCCCCGAGCGCGCTTGCTACTCCGTTTCCAACTACGGACGAATGCCGGCGTCCGCCGCGATGCTCGCCGACCATCGCTACATGCCGTGTTTCCGGCCACACCACACCCCCCCATTCGACGCCGTCGAATGGCCGTATCGAACGCCCCGGCCCCGTCCCTTTTGTGGCCGGTAGGCGCTTTCCAAGCTGGCCTGCGCCCTCCGCCCGTTTCGACGCCGGCGGTTAAACGCCTGGCCGCAGCCGGTGGCAGGCGGGTCCCCACGGCTCAACTCGCCAGCGGGCCCCGCCACATTTTGCCGCGTTGGACCGGCGAGGGTGTCCACGCGGGGGGGGCGTGGAGAACCCTGGCAGCATAGTGCCGACTGACGGTGGGGCCCCGCGGCTATAATATAACCTAAAACCATTTTATATAACTGTTATTCGGATCCTGTCTACTGACCTGTGGGGCACACCCCTCTCATACCCTCTGATACTGAAATCCTCCTGTATAGTCTTAAACAGCATACTGATGTGGTATCCCACTGGACCCATGTCCTGTTTGATGTGCAGTCAGCGACGCTGTGGACCGCTGTGTCACAGTGATGTCCTGCTCACGTCATAATTCTTTCTGTACAATAAATAAATTACGAAATTAATAATCTTTTAAAATTATACTTTAAACCGTAGCTCATGATCGAAAAAGTCACATGGTGATGTTGCTCAGAACGAGACAGACGAGTCTGATCGGAGGCGTCTGTTTCTTCATGCGAGCCCCCCTACATAGAAGAACTCGTAACTCCCGACCCGTATCCGGTAGATGAATAGTACACACACCTGGATATTAAATCCGAATATTCTAAAAATAACTAAAATGACTTAGATGCATAATTAGGAACCCATGAACTGCATAATAGCATACACACGCAACGTTTATTGCATTTGTTTGCATTTAGTTTTACCTGTTTCTTCCCCTCTTCTCTCTCGGTAGACCCGACGTTTGACGTAGCCTCCGAGGCAGAGCGCTCAGGAGTACGACTACGTCCCCGACGACACACAGGCGACCTTGCCTTGCCCCAGAGCAAAAGGCAAGCACCCCATTTGAGCATGCCTATATCGCTATTCTCTTTTCTCTTATGCTTGCATTAGAACTGCTATGCTACGTGTTTCCTATATCGGTGCATAGCCTGGTTATTGGACCTGCCTTGCTACCTTTCTGGTTTACCTAGAACTGATTAGTATAGGTGGGAGGTAGTCCCGACAGAGACCCCCACTGATCCCGACTGCTCCGCTGGGAGTCAGAGAAGAAGAACGCTCATCGGGGAGTGAAGACTAGACCCTGGACCCGCACATCACTTCCCCCCTTAGTTTCGACACTGCTGGGGTTACCGTCCAGTGTGAGGGTGATACCTCGTCAGCACTGTCTGGATGTTAACCTTGCAGGGTATGTATACTCGGTCGTGGTAAGCTGGAGGGGAGGTGATTCACTCCTACACCACCCCGATATAAACGACATCGTCGCGCAACACTTCAAGCGTGGACCTGAGGGTGTTCCTCCTTCGTTCACCTTGACGGTTAACATAAGGGAATTCATCGAGGGTGATTCCTCGGGTTCCCCTTGGTGTTGGGACACACGGATACCATTGATCTGTGACTTGACATAAACATGTTTACTAAAGACGGGTCGGCGCTGAGGGGTACCGCGCGAGCTTAATGCGAAGTGATGTGGAGTCGGGTTGACTGGATGGTGCCGCGAAAGACATAACACGAGGCGTGTCGGGCGATTCTTAGCCCTTGCGCAAGTCCTCGGAGACGGGAAAGGCCGACGGTGTGTGTCGAAATCGTCGTAGTGAGTCTCTGCTCGTTCCATGGGGACGCCTCACGTAATCCACTACAGGTGTGGGATGATTGTGAGCCGAGAGGGCTCCTGCCGCCCGGATAGCGCGTAACCATCAGTGGGCACAAGGATGGCCGTTGCCCGTAGGTATAGCATGTCCGCCGAGCTTAATTGACGTCAATAAGAGCGGCGCACGCACAGTTGGACTGAGGAACGCAACGCAGCTTGCTATAAGGGGTTGCTAGGTCTGCTCCGCGTGGCCCGATAACGTGCAGAGTTAGCCGGGCGATGGCCCAAGCACCCCGGGGGGCATAGGTTTAGTACCGGCGTCGCTGAACCCTCTCTATAAGCTAGGTGGCTGCGGCAGCTTGTTGATTAGCCGAGTACAGGCCGGGCAATGACCCAGTAATAGTGTAGTCCGAGACGCGGAGTTAAGCGAGCAGTTGGGTCGAACTTGGTGCACCCCGAGGAGAAGACAATACTTCTAGTCGATAAGCCGTGTCCTCACGGTAAACGGACACTGCGAGAGTTGTATCCCGCATCGAGATACAAACTAGAAAATGTGACGAGAACAGACGATAGTAACGCTTGCAATCTGGGATTGCTTCACGCAGGGAGTAGAAGAAGCGATCTAAGGTTGGGTTGATGATACTACTTACTACTACTTTACATCTATGCTATTGATTGTTCTCTTCTTATTGCTTGCAAGACTTCGAAGATTGTTGAATGATTAGTCTTTGCGTAGGACTAAGGCCATTTCCCCCTCTATTCTGGCATTCTAGCCCAGACCCAGTCAACACATAGTAGTAGCCATTGCCTTTGGAAAAGATAGCAGGTATGTAGTGTGAGAGAGGTCCTTGCTTGAGTACCGAAGAAGAGGGTGCGAGCATACACTCCGTTATGCTTTAACTTATCTTTTCCCCATATGTCCATTGAATGCCACCAGACGACGGAGCCCCTGAGCCAGGACCCGACCAGCCGACGGACCAGTAATATACCTACGCCTGCCGAGTAAGTACTACTACTCTACTGAGGAGCGTTTGACGACCAGGAGAAGTATAGGATACGAAGGGTCCAGGGCCACAGGAGGCCCTAACCGACATATCGATCGTAGAATTTTATTTTACCCCGCCTCTCTGCTGAAGGCCTATTTCCTCCTGTAAATAAATTAGTACTCAGATATTGATGCTTCGCTGACGCTTGTATGACCACGAGCTATGCTATTGAGCCTCGAGCCCTGGCTTGTGAATATAAGCTTGTATGACTTATTTTGTTTTAGAGTTGTGTTGGATACTTCAAGTAGAGTCCTTTAGGCTTGATCTGTGCGCATTTGCGTGTGTAGGTTAGTGCAAAGATTATTAGCCCGGTGAGTCAGTCCCATGGTTTGGATATCAGAGCCGAACTGCCATCTAGGAATCCCCCTTCCCAATTCCATGGCCGAAGTTTGAGTACTTAGTGGTCGAAAACTCTTACTACAACTTGGCCGTTGGTGGCATTACGAGGCCCACTAGCCAACTAGGTTGTAGGGCCTGGAACGCCAGAGAAACAAAATTCCGATACTACGCACGCAGACCCAGGACCACTATGGAGACTTCATAGAAAGCTTATTGATCCAGTTTCTTACGACTGTAAGCGCCGCGGGAAGCCTAGAGTCGCTGACGATCGGATGGTTCGTGCAGATTCCCGCAGATAGATGAGGGCAGACTCCCACAACCGCAGCAGGATGTATCCCTCAGTCTTCCTTGGCAGACAGACCTACCGGGAGGGGGGGGGGGAACGGGTCGAACAGTACCCCGGAACGGCAATGCGACGGACAGCCCGTCGGAGGGACCTTCGAAAACTCGAAAACGTCACTCGCGACAGCACACCTTGGAGGAATCATAGAAATCGGGAACCGTCCACTTGGACAAGCCATGCGGGAGGCACTTCGAACAGCACCCCGGGCACTAACTAAGATCGAAACGACGTCCCTTCTACAGAAGTTGCACACATACGGTGTCATCGACCGGAGGGCTACGCCGTCCCGCACTAGTTCCACCAAGGAACCCAACAGCCTTTCACGGCTCTACGAAATCTTTCGATGGGAAGGGAAGAAGAGAGAAGCCAGATCATTGCATGGCACACGTGTATGTGAAGAGAAGGGATGAGGATAGAGTGAGCAGCCCCCCTTCTATCCTCCTATATAGGAAAACAAAGGAGGGGTAGGATGGGCATTCAAGAAATACCAAAATACCCATGAAGGAAACTCTTTCCAAGGGCATAAGAGAGAAACCAAAGGACATGTGGAGCTCCAAGGAGGAGCTCCACATGTGGCCGGCCACCCCCTAGGGGTCCCCCCCAAAGGGGGCTCTCATCCATCCACATCACCTTCTAGAAGCCTTTAGCAAAAGCCCTAAAAGGTGGTTTTCCAAAAAATTCCAAAAAGCACTTTCACTATTCACGACGACATTTTTCAGCGTCCGTTCGAACTAAAAATATTTATGTGGGCTTAGAACATTTCCAGTACCCACTAAAATAATTTTCAACGCGTTCTGGAACAATTCCAGTTTAGTGATTTCATCTGCGAAAAGCATCTGAAGCGGTTCCGGCAGCCCCGGAACATTTCCGGTTTTTCTTCCAGAAAATTCCCAGAAGTTTCCAGAATGATTCTGGCATACTCCAAGAATAATCAGGCATGTGCCGAAACCATTTTGACTTAATGGTATCCCCTGAAACAACTTTTCAGTTTCACCGGAACTCATCCGGTGACCTCTCTCTGCGGAACTTTTCCGCTGTCCGAAACTTTTCGGTGTCCGAAACTTTTTCGGTGATTTTCTCTCAGACTCCCTGTCTAGTATTCAGCAGATAGATGACCCTTAAGCGTGTGACCCTATAGGTTCGGTGAAGTATAGACATGACCTGGAACCCCTTCCGATCAATGATCAACATCGGAGCCATGGACACACATATTGACCCCTATACCCACACGAATGAATATTCGAGTGAACCTCCAGTTGCCGTGTGCTATTCCTATTGCTTTGCGATATGTTACAAATACCCGAGGTGAGACATGTTGGCATTCCCGTGGATCAACAACTTGTCCACTATGCTAGTTACCTCGTTACCGGTATTGTTCTCTTTTCTCGTTACTGTGTTCCGGCATCCCTGTGATCAAATCACCCTGTGTCTGGCCAGACGATGATGGATACCGTAACATCGAGAGGGCCCAGAGATATCTCTCCATCGTCGGAGGAGCAAATCCCAATCTTGAGCTATCAAGTTAGTTGACATACTTTCCCATGAACCCGTAAGCCGCCGTAATAGCCATCCAGTTACGGATGACGTTTAACAAACCCCAAAGTTCATGAATCAAGCATGAAGAAACTCGATACTCTCATGGTCTGAGGAATTATGCAAACGTTAACCATCTCTGTGTTATTAACCATTAACTTGTGATGAAAGAATCTCATAGCATAACATCAATTTGGGTCGATTCAACACAAATGTTCTGCTAACAATTGTGCCCTCAAAATTGCCGGCATAGTCATGCCCATGATCAGGAAAACAGGATCATCATGCAATACTTGAGCCAGTCATAGAGGCTTGACTAGGAATACATTTTACCATTTATTATCCCACACGTGCACATGAGTTTCCCTCCAAGCCTCGTTTTATTTGTAGACTCGAGAATCATTGCAGTTATAGCATGGAACATAAACCTAATTATGAACAGGGAGATAATCAATAACATTTATTATTGCCTCTAGGGCATATCTCCTACAGACTCCCACTTGCACTAGAGTCAATAATCTAGTTAATGCTAATGCACTTTACACCTGTGGCACACCTGTGTAAAAATGCTTCGCATGTGGTATAGCCTGATGTCCAACGGATCTGACGACTTAAGCTCCGTGTGTCTCTTTGCATATCCTTCGCATTTTCATGCTTTCACAAAATTCATATTTTGTGTGGACTTGACTTTGTATGTATGTGAATCACTGGTCGAACCTGGATTCCTCAGACTGAGGTATGGAGCAACTACCTGCAGTAGTGTCCCATTGACAAAAGTCATCTTGGAACCATACTAAGTTCATGAATGAACTATATGATTCAACATCTTCTTTGTCGCTTAAAAAGCGGCAACATACTTCGCCTCTGTTATAGAATTCGCCACAGTATCTTGTTTGGAACAATTTCCAACTACCGTGCCACCATATTATGTATTACACAAAACCCTTTCTTTAAATCGAAAATCGCTTGGAGCAATGATGAAGACTGTATCGATGTAACATTTTACAACGAACTCTTCATGATCTCCACTTGCGAGAAAACATGTCATCAGTGCTACTCTAGCATTCAATGACACTTTTCACTGTTGTCCTATGATCAGTACTTTTGATAACTTTGGTATCTATACTCGCAACACCTTGGGAGTATCGGACAAAACTGGTTGTTTTACATACCATGGAATACATGATTAATCCAAACACGAAGGTGTGAGGAATCTCCATCATGTATTTTGCTCATCAGTGTTTTTGGGACACCGAGTCTTGCAAAAACTCTTTCCATGTGACTTCGGCAAGAATCACTCCTTGGCGTTTTAAATGCTAAAAGATTTTAGCATCTTGTCAATATGTATTTATTGCTTAGCCCCATTAGGTAAATCTATCTCCATAGATCATTATGCCTAATATTGAGGCTATTTAGCCCAAGCACTTCATCGAAAAACTATTTTCAAATGAAGTCCTAATTCGTGTCAAGAATTTTATTTCCAATTAACAATGTGTCAAGCACACAAGGTTTTTAGAAATATTATTAGGCTCCCACTTACTTTCTTGAATTACAAGCATCTTCGTTACCCATTGATGAAGTCAAACTCCTTTGACCATTTCATCAAAACACGAAGATTCCGACTCCACTTTGCTCTCTTCTGTCCATCGCTGGAACTCTGAAGTTTGCACCCTTACTAGCATCCTCTGGACTCACAAAATACCTTGGACTGTAACACATGCAGGTCCTTGGTTTCATTTCCATCAGATGGAAATCCTTTTGTCATCCCTTGTTTCATATCTCATGATATGAAATTTGTATTAATTGCTAGTTCAACCCGAACTGACTTTAAGCATCGCTACGATGAAACAACCTCATCGTATTCAACTCCTTGAACTTGTTATTTCAACAAGTCGAGCTTTATGGATAAAACATTTTATCCATATCAGTTTATAGTTCCATAAAAGTTCGTTAGACTCTAAGTCTTCTGAAGGGGTCATCAAGATATGATCTTGAATCATTTATATGGAAACTATCTCGGATTATATTGGCATTTAGCCAATCCCAGAGTCAGGGCCCATCAACGCTTCCTTGTGTATCGTAGGTATACTGTTGTCTAACAACAATATCTCGTCTGCGCACCTGAGAGGTTTGCACGAGCCTTGCCTACGTGGTTCAGTTGCAAGTTCGACCGAAGTCCATACATTTTATTGTAGAGACTTCCGTATCAGTCGCAGTAGGAAACTCCGGAATCACTTCCAAGGTTCCTTTCCTTCGACCTGATGACGAAGATATTGGTTATCTCGTCGAGTTGCACTGTCCTCCCACTCACCTTTTGCAAGAACAATTCTCTTTAAAAGCATACCATTTTGTGGCAAAAACTTTTGCCTCGGTATAGTGGTGGGGGAATACCCAATGACTTGGGATAACCTACAAAGTAGCACTTATCTGATTTGGAATAGGTTTGTAACCTTTTACACAAGCCCCATATTCCAAATGTTAAGAAAAGATATAACATGGTTGGGCGTACCATACCATGGTGTCATTTCAACAGACCCGATGGAGCTCTTTTCAGTGTAAAAGCCGCAGTCTCTAAAGCATCACTCTTTAAAAGGGATAATGGCAAATTTATTTATGCCATCTTTGATCTTACCATGTCATAAATGGTTCGATTACATCTTCACGGACTTTCCACTTGCAGTGGTGTTCCGGGAGGTGCAAGTTATGAAACCCCTTTCACAACTCATCAGACATTCGCTAAACTTGTAACTCAAATATTCTTTTCTGCAATCGAATTGTAGAAACATAATCTTCTTGTTACAATAACTTCTACTTCATACTTGAAAACCTTTTGAATGAATTCAAAAAATTCAGACTTACGTCTCATCAAGTAAATATCCATATATCTACTTGAGTCATTTCTGAAGATAGATAAATCCACTACTTGCAAAAACATTTATCGGACTACATACATCAAAATGTATGATCACCAATAAATTCTTTGCTCGTTCCTTATGGCCTGTGAACGGTATTTCAGTCACTTCACTTTTCGAAGGAAAGTTGCAAGTGTCAAATGATTCAAAAATCAAACGACTTCAAAATCCATCATAATGGAATCTTTCATGCGGGTTTCTCCAATGTGACCAAATGCAGTGCCACACTTGTGTGGTATTCTTTTAGTCTTGCGACATTTAGTGTCAGTGTTATGGATGTATCATTTTACCATGAATATTCATAACATACATCCCATCTTGGATGGAAGTATGGCCCTTCATGTTATTCATAATACTGAACAACAATTGTTCTTTTATGAACAACTCTTTTGCAACAAACATTGTGCAATGGGCTAGAGTGTGTAAAACTCTAAAATGAATTATGAAAGTAAATCCAGAGGTAATATATTATTATCATTATTCATAACATGCATCTCATTCTCAATGAAAGTATGGCCCTTATGTTATTCATAACATCGAACATAAAAAGTTCTCTTATGAACAACCTTCTTGCAAGATTACTTTATGCAAAGGCTAGAGTTTGTAAAACTCTAAATGAATTATGAAAATAAATACAGACGGTAATACACCGATGGAAGGTATAGTAACATTTACTATGTTCCCTGTGTATACCTAAACCTCATTCCTGGCTAGTCTTTCAGGCCATAGTAGTTCTTACATCGAGTTGCAACAGAATGCAATCGAGCGTGTATCTCTATGATTAACTCACAATACCCAAGAATCAGTGATTAACAAATTAATCATAATTCCCAAGAACTATATCTTTGACTAGCCTTCTATACATCAAAAACTTGTATGACATTCATACATGAGCTGGATATTCCAGTCTTCTTTCTTTCTGCCATTATACTTCTAACAGTTTAACTTTTAGTATTTCTCCTACTCTCAGAAGAAGCACCCAACTTAAGAGTGGCGTTAGCCCCGGACTTCCTAGGCATGAAAGTTTCACTAACACCCTTCGGACACTTCCTTTCTCTTTAAGTTGTTGTTTTATTCACCTTTCATCATATGACAGGCGTTCTTCTGGATCCCTCTCTTATCAGTCTAATGCATAGTAAACTCTTTTACTAATAGTTTGCAAACAAACATTGCTTTGGATATCTCATATCTTTTAGCCTTTGTCTGTCTCTGAAAATGATTTTCAGATTCCATGAATATCACATAACTATCCAAACTTTCGAAGTTCGGGTCTCATGGAAGCAAACATATTGCACTTGACTGAAACGGAATTCTAGCTTTTGGATCGAAGGACGAGAGTCACATGATCCATAGCATAAGCAAGAGAATACCGAAAGTATGTGATAGGACAAAGTCCTTCTCGGCACTCTTGAGGACAATCCTCACATTACGTTACCAACCGTAAAGTTTTAACCAGATATTTAACAGCTATTCAATTTTAATAGGGAAGGTGGAAACGCGAGCCATTATTCTACAACTATTATGCATATAACACTTAGACAGTGTCCACAATTAATTGCACTGAGAATTAAACAAGTTAATTCAACAGTGCGCTCCCACTCAAATCAATATCTCTCATAATTGATTGTGAGTGATACAAGACCCGCATTTCCATTCAACGCCATTGAACGAGATGAACACTGATGGCGCGAACTTCAATCGGTAGGCAAACTTGCCGATCACATCTCTATGTGACTCTTGTTCATCTTTCGATGGGCGTGTTCCGAGCTCAGGGATATCCTTCCAGAACGTCAAGACAACCAAGTGATCTTGCTGCGAGGTCTCAACTCACCCGCCTCACACATCCCTAATCGTTCGTACCCAAGGAGATCCTGTGATACCCCGAAAAGTTAGGTGCCGTGACGGTGCTACACTTGGGAGAACACTAACTACTTGATATTTTTGTGAGAGATCACCCTAATAAAAAGCGACTACCGCGCAATCAAGAAGGGTGCATCATAAGGGATAAACATCTCAAGCAATTCATAAAAGCATGATATGGTATAGCCCTTTCTGACGGAGAAGTCTTGTATTTCTTCGTCTTCGGCATTCGCGTCGGTGTTCTCCTTCGCGAAGATTGCCACCACCTTGTTGATGCACCAGATAATATTTCTATCTCTATAGCTAATAAAATAATGCATTACAACAAGGTTGACACGCAGGTCATTAAAGTGCAATCATATGGCTCCAGCCATCATGCCGAATCATGACACGCAGGTCATGTTAATAAATTTACATTATATAGTCATCTCATACATAATCAAATTATTATGAGCACTGCTATGCCACATCACATGCCCATGCAAACCCTCCTGCAAAACCAAGTTAGACGCCTCTAATTGGTTCAAGCAAAAACTTGTTTTACGTGGCTTCTAAGGTTTCGAAACAAACCGAAGCTACCAACGTCCATCATCAAGTATGATAATTCAAGTCGCTAGATTAACAATGCGGGGTGTATGAAGCACGAGATAATAAAATCTTGAACCCCATACTAAACTTCGTCATACGCATGACCCCCGTGCAGATCATATCTGCATTGCCCTTTTGTCTGCGAAATTTCATCTTTCTTTTTAACTACGGTGGAATTCAATGAACTGTTAGCACTTCGTTGATCAATCAGGATCGCGGATTGCCAGAACATTGAAACTCCACCATGCTGTTATCAAGATCTGAAATATGCAAATTCCAGGGAAGCAACAAGAACATCGGGTAACAGATTTCATCTGCTACCCGCACAAATAATTTTCAGTAATAGAACTCATCTACTACCTAATTATATTGTGCAACACCCATACATCACTATGTATTCTAGATCGCAACCTGCATCTACGCATAGCACGGCTCTTGATGCCACTGTAGGGTAACGCAGCAGAAAACCAAAATTTCCGACCTACGCACCAGCCCAGGACCACTATGGAGACTGCATATAAGGTTTGATCATTTTCGTTACCTACTCGTAGCGCAGCGGAAGTAGAGTCGATGACGATCGGCGGTGCAGATCCCCGCAGCTAGGATTTACAACCTCCCAACCGCGAGGATGTATCCCCTCGTCTTCCCTTCAGACAGCCCTCCGGGAGGCGGTCGAATAGTCCCCCGGACGGTGTCGCGGACAGCCCTTCGGGAGGACCTTCGAAACTCGAACGGTCACTCGGACAGCCCTTCGGGAGGACTCATAGAACTCGGACCGTCACTTGGACAGCCCTTCGGGAGGCACTCTCGAACAGCCCCTCGGGCACTAAGATCGAAACTACGACCTCTCTACAGAGTTGCACACATACGGTGTCATCTATCCGGCAGGGCTTCGCCGTCCAGAACTAGCTCCCACCGGAACCCAGACAGCCTTTCGGCTCTACGAAACTCTTTTCGTGGGAGGGAGAGAGAAGCCAGATCATTGCATGGCACTTGTATGTGAGAAGGGATGAAGGATTGAGCAGCCCCCTCTCCTCCTTATATAGGAAAACCAAGGGGTAGGATGGGCATTCAAGAAATACCAAAATACCCATGAAGGAAACTCTTTTCAAGGGCATAAGAGAGAAACCAAAGGACATGTGGAGCTCCAAGGAGGAGCTCCACATGTGGCCGGCTACCCCCTAGGGGTCCCCCCCAAAGGGGGCTCTCATCCATCCACATCACCTTCTAGAAGCCTTTAGCAAAAGCCCTAAAAGGTGGTTTTCCAAAAAATTCCAAAAAGCACTTTCACTATTCACGACGACATTTTTCAGCGTCCGTTCGAACTGAAAATATTTATGTGGGCTTAGAACATTTCCAGTACCCACTAAAATAATTTTCAACGCGTTCTGGAACAATTCCAGTTTAGTGATTTCATCTGCGAAAAGCATCTGAAGCGGTTCCGGCAGCCCCGGAACATTTCCGGTTTTTCTTCCAGAAAATTCCCAGAAGTTCCCAGAATGATTCTGGCATCCTCCAAGAATTATCAGGCATGTGCCGAAACCATTTTGACTTAATGGTATCCCCTGAAACAACTTTTCAGTTTCACCGGAACTCATCCGGTGACCTCTCTCTGCGGAACTTTTCCGCTGTCCGAAACTTTTCGGTGTCCGAAACTTTTTCGGTGATTTTCTCTCAGACTCCCTGTCTAGTATTCAGCAGATAGATGACACTTAAGCGTGTGACCCTATAGGTTCTGTGAAGTATAGACATGACCTGGAACCCCTTCCGATCAATGATCAACATCGGAGCCATGGACACCCATATTGACCCCTATACCCACACGAATGAATATTCGAGTGAACCTCCAGTTGCCGTGTGCTATTCCTATTGCTTCGCGATATGTTACAAATACCCGAGGTGAGACATGTTGGCATTCCCGTGGATCAACAACTTGTCCACTATGCTAGTTACCTCGTTACCGGTATTGTTCTCTTTTCTCGTTACTGTGTTCCGACATCCCTGTGATCAAATCACCCTGTGTCTGGCCAGACGATGATGGATACCATAACACCGAGAGGGCCCAGAGATATCTCTCCATCGTCGGAGTAGCAAATCCCAATCTTGAGCTATCAAGTTACTTGACATACTTTCCCATGAACCCGTAAGCCGCCGTAATAGCCATCCAGTTACGGATGACGTTTAACAAACCCCAAAGTTCATGAATCAAGCATGAAGAAACTCGATACTCTCATGGTCTGAGGAATTATGCAAACGTTAACCATCTCTGTGTTATTAACCATTAACTTGTGACGAAAGGATCTCATAGCATAACATCAATTTGGGTCGATTCAACACAAATGTTCTGCTAACAATTGTGCCCTCAAAATTGCCGGCATAGTCATGCCCATGATCAGGAAAACAGGATCATCATGCAATACTTGAGCCAGTCATAGAGGCTTGACTAGGAATACATTTTACCGTTTATTATCCCACACGTGCACATGAGTTTCCCTCCAAGCCTCGTTTTATTTGTAGACTCGAGAATCATTGCAGTTATAGCATGGAACATAAACCTAATTATGAACAGGGAGATAATCAATAACATTTATTATTGCCTCTAGGGCATATCTCCTACACTGGGTGGTATTAGGATCTTTTATTCCTCGTCTTTACTCTGGGATTCTAATCTCTCATCTATTCGGGTTTAATAAATTTACTAACATCGACATTTAGGTTCTCGTTAATTCTATCCACCCGGAGAGCTGGATTCAGTGCGATTTCCCTGACTTTGATCTGATTAGTCTGATAATCATTTTTCTTTCCATTGTTTTGTTTAACCTTTCTCTCCGAGTTGTATTATACTCCGAGTTGTCATTCGATAAGACCGGATTCTGCATCAGAGTGCACACGGAGAGTAGGATCCTGCAAGTTGATCGATCTTCGGTGTTTTCTAAACTCGACTTGAGGTTGGGTTATCACCAGATCCGTGTCCGTGAAGAGGATATTCTGAAGACTGCATTCGTTACTCGCTATGGTTCATACGAGTACACCGTCATGTCGTTTGGCTTAACAAACGCTCCAGCTACCTTCTCTCGCTTAATGAATTACATATTCATGGATTACCTCGACAAATTCATCGTGGTATATCTGGAAGATATCCTGGTTTATTCGAAGAACAAAGAAGAACATGCTGAGCACCTTCGTCTTGTTCTGGAGAGACTACGAGAGCACAAGTTATATGCCAAGTACTCTAAGTGCGAATTCTGGCTTTCTGAGGTAACCTACCTTGGACATGTCATCTCCAAGGACGGTATCGCAGTTAACCCGGAGCGAGTTCAGGCTATTCTTGACTGGACCCCTCTGAAGAATGTCAAGCAAGTCAGAAGTTTTCTCGGGCTTGCAAGTTATTGTCGCCGTTTCATCGAAAATTTCTCCAAGATTGCCAAGCCCCTGACTAATCCGCTCCACAAAGGCGTTAAGTTTGAGTGGGCAGACAAATGTCAGGAAAGCTTCCAGACCCTCAAGGACAAGCTGACTTCTGCTCCAGTCCTTGCTCCTCCAGACTCTCGCAAAGATTTTGTGATCTTCTGCGACGCCTCTCGCCAAGGATTAGGTTGTGTCCTAATACAAGAGCGAAGAGTAATTGCTTATGCTTCGCGACAACTGCGTCCACATGAAGAGAATTACCCAGTGCATGACCTCGAACTTGCTGCTGTGATTTATGCTTTGAAGCAGTGGCGTCATTACCTCCTTGGTAATCGGTGTGAGATTTACACCGATCATCAGAGCTTGAAGTACTTATTCACTCAACCGGAACTTAATCTTTGTCAGCAGCGTTGGTTGGAAACAATCACCGATTATGACTATGGTATTTCCTACACTCCTGGCAAAGCTAATGTGATGGCTGATGCCTTGAGTCGCAAGTCATATTGTAGTAACCTCATGGTAAAGCAAGCTCAACCCCAGCTATATGAAGAATTGCGCAAGCTGAACCTTTGTATCATTCCGCAAGGTTCTCTTAATAACCTTGTGATACAACCAGATCTTGAGAAAGCTGTCAAAATTGCGCAAGCTAAAGATGCCGAAATTGGTCTAATGAAGAAAGAGCTTCACCTTCAAAAGTACAGGGATTTCTCGATTGCTGAAGATGGAACCTTGTACTTCCGAGACCGCATTGTAGTACCTCGCTTCGAGCTGATGACTGACAAAGTCATGAAGGAGGCCCATGATACACCGCTATCTATCCATCCGGGTAGTACCAAGATGTATCGAGATCTTCGTCAAAGTTACTGGTGGTCTAGAATGAAGCAAGATATTGCTCGTTATGTTGCCGAGTGTGACGTTTGTCGTCGCGTGAAGGCAGAACATCAGAAACCTGCTGGAATTCTGCAACCGCTCCCTATTCCTCTATGGAAGTGGGATAAAGTGCAGATGGATTTCATTACTGGTCTACCCAAGTCTCAGAAGGGTCACGACGCTATTCTTGTCGTCGTCGACCAACTCTCCAAGGTTGCACACTTTCTGCCAGTTAAGGAGACTATTACTGCTAGTCAGTTAGCAGAGCTATATATCTCCAGAATTGTTTCACTTCATGGTATTCCCAAGGAAATCAGTTCAGACCGTGGCAGCATTTTCACTGGCCATTTCTGGGAAAGTTTCCAGAAAGCAATGGGAACTCATATTACCTGGAGTTCAGCTTATCATCCACAATCCCAAGGTCAAGTTGAGCGCGTTAATCAAGTGCTTGAAGATATGCTTCGAGCTTGTGTTATATCCTTCGGTAAGAAATGGGAGGAATCTCTCCCGTATGCCGAGTTCTCTTATAACAACAGCTATCAAGCCAGCTTAAAAATGGCCCCCTTCGAAGTGCTTTATGGACGTAAATGTCGAACCCCTCTGAATTGGTCAGAAACTGGGGAACGACCTCTTGTTGGACCGGACATTATTCAGCATGCCGAAGAACAAGTCAGAATTGTCCGCAAGAATCTTAAAGCAGCTCAAGACTGTCAGAAGAGTAATTATGATCGCAAGCGTTGGGGTGTGATCTATCAACCTGGTGACCAAGCTTATCTTCGTGTCACTCCAATGAAGGGCACCCGTCGTTTCGGAATCAAGGGCAAGCTAGCTCCTCGCTATATTGGTCCTTTCCGCATCATGGCTAGACGTGGACAGGTGGCATATAAATTGGAGTTGCCACCGCAATTCTCTCACATTGATGATGTATTCCACGTGTCGCAACTTCGTAAGTGCTTCAAGGAATCCCCGCACCATGCAGTGGATCATGAGATGCTCGAGCTACAAGATGATCTTTCCTATAAGGAGCATCCGATCCGCATCCTCGACGAATCTGAACGTCGAACTCGTCAGAAGACGACCAAGTTCCTGAAAGTGCAGTGGTCGAATCATACAGAAGATGAAGCCACTTGGGAACGCGAGGATCATCTTCGGGAAGAATATCCCGGACTTTTCCCTTCTACCTCCTAAATTCTCGGGACGAGAATTTCTTTTAGAGGAGGAGAACTTGTAACACCCCCTTGTAATAAGCTCTGTGACACTCTGTTAATCTTGCCAAGTCATATCATTTGCAGTGCTTAAACAAAGTGGTTAATCAAAGCAACTCAACTTCATTTTGAAATCAACTCAAATTCAAAAGTGAAATATGAAGTTGAACAAACTCTGTTGGGAAAATATTCATTGAATGGCAAATAATCCAGGAACATTTCTAAAATCATCATCAATAAAGTTGGAGTTAGACAAGTGACTCAAACAAGATGAAACAGCACCAAAACAGGATATTTAAATCCATTTAAAATCTTTTCAAATACAAATGAATTCCAAATCTGTCCAAACCAATTTTTGGTGAAAGATATTAATGCAATGCAATATTTGGGTCAACTCCCATATTTTGCAAAAGTGCAAAAGTGTGCTAACTATTTCGAAACAGGAAAAGAAATAAAGAAAACACAACAGAAAAGGAAAAGTATAAGAAAAGGCCACTGTGCACTAATCCAAGTGCACAGTGCCTGGAGCCCGGCCCAGTTGGCCCATCCCTCTCTCCTCCCTCTCTCTCTATCGTGCTGTCGCCACCGCCGTGGACGAGCGCGCGCGCGCCGGCCGTTCGTCGACAGCGCGACAGCCACCGACGCTCGCGGCTCGTCGAGGGGATAAGGACCCCCTCGTCCATCTCCCCCTGGTCCTCCCCACTCACTCTCCCCCCTCTCTCCGCTCGCTCTCTACCCCGTTCCCCATCTCACCGAGCGGATCCGCCGTCGTTCTCGCGGCCACCGACATCTTTCGTCCACGTCGCCGTGTCCAGCAGCTTCGCCATGGTGTGACGCGTCGACCCCGTCTGCTAGCGCGAGCAGGGAGGCCGCACAGCGCCGGGCCCGCGATATCTTCTACCTCGGATCGCCGGCGCATCTCCGACGCACGCCATCGACTCTGCGCTCCTAAGCTTCCAAGGGCCTCCGTGTGAGCCGCACGGTGAGCCCCTCCATCTCCTGTCTCCCTCTGCTAGCTTCCTCCTGCGCCGTAGTTAGCTGCCGCCACGCCCGAGCTCTGTCGGTCGCCGACGAGCTCGTGCCCGTGGCCATGGCCACTGTCAGTTACACCTGAGCACAGCTGCGTGCTCCTGGTGCTCCCAGCAACCGAACGCACCCGCATGCGAGCTCTTCCACGCCCTCTAGCTGCGTTCCCGACGAGCGCCAGATTGCGCTGCCGCTCGCGCTCGTCGCCGGCGCCGTTCTGATGACCAAATGGTCACGGGGACGGGCCTGTTGCACTCGTCGCGTCGCGCAGCTCCTTCGCAGCCATTCCTTTTTCCCCGTAGCGCGCTGCTACTCCGTTTCCAACTACGGCCGAACGCCGGCGTCCGCCGTGATGCTCGCCGCCATCGCTACACGCCGTTTCCGGCCACACCACCACCACCATTCGACGCGCCGTCGAATGGCCGTTCGAACGCACCCGGCCCCGTCCCTTTTGGTGGCCGGTAGGCGATTTCCGACGCCGGCCTGCGCCCTCCGCCGCGTTTCGACGTCGCCGGCGGCTAAACGCCGGCCGCAGCCGACGTGGCAGGCGTGGGGTCCACCCACGGTCACTGCCAGCGGGCCCCGCCACGCGTTTTGACCGTGTTGACCCGAGTCAACGCGCTGACGTGGCAGCACAGTGCCGCTGACGTGTGGGCCCCCGCGGCTAATTAACCTAATAAAACATTTAAATAAATATAAAACTGATTAATTAGGCTAATGTCTCACTGACATGTGGGGCCCACCCCTCTAATCACTCTGTTAACTGAAATAATCCACTGTTAGTTTTAACAGAGACTGACATGTGGGTCCCACTGGACCCACATGTCATGTTTGACTGGTCAGCGACACTGTGGACCTCTGACGTCACAGTGACGTCATGCTGACGTCATAATTCATTTCTATAAATAAATAAATTCCAGAAATTCAAATAATCTTTAAAAATTAATAACTTTTAAACCGTAGCTCAAATCGAAAAAGTTAAAACATGAAAGTTGCTCAGAACGACGAGCCGAGTCTGATCATGCCGTCTGTTTCTTCATCGGAACCCCCTACGTAGAAGAACTCATAACTCCAGACCCATATCCGGCAGATGAATAGTGCACACACCCTGGATATTAAATCCCAGAATAATTCTAAAAATAACTAAAATGACTTAGATGCATAATTAGGCAACCCTGCACTGCATCATAGCATCACACGCACCGTATTGCATTTGTTTGCATTATGTTTACCTGTTTCTTCCTCCTCTTCTCTCTCGGTAGACCCCGACGTTGACGTAGCTCCCGAGGCAGACGCAGCTCAGGAGTACGACTACGTCCCCGACGACACCACAGGCGACCTTGCCCTTGCCCCAGAGCAAACAGGCAAGCACCCCCATTTTGAGCATGCCTATATCGCCTATTCTCTTCTCTCTTATGCTTGCATTAGAACTGCTACTGCTACTGTTTTCCTATATCTGCTGCATAGCCTGATTATTGTAACCTGCCTTGCTACCTTTCTGGTTATCCTAGACTGATTAGTATAGGCTGGGTAGTGTCCCGACAGAGACCCCCACTTGATCCCGACTGCTCCGCTGGATGTCAGAAGACCCGCTCATCGGGATTGAAGACTAGACCCTGGCACCGCACATCACTTCCCCCTTAGTTGCCGACACTGCTGGGTTACCATCGAGTGCCGAGGGTGATACCTCGTCAGCACTTCTGATGTTAACCTTGTAGGTTAGTTACTCGGTAACATCAGCGGGAATTCCATCGAGGGTGATTCCTCAGGGTTCCCCCTTGGTGTTGGACACACGGATACCATTGATACTGTGACTTGCACTAAACTATGTTACTAAAGACGGGTCGGCGCTGAGGGGTACCCGCGCGAGCTTAATGCGAAGTGATGTGGAGTCGGGTTGACCTGGATGGTGCCCGCGAGATAACACGAGGCGTGGCCGGGCATTCTTAGCCCTTGCCGCAAGTCCTCGAGACGGGGCGACGGGGTCACATCGATCGTGAGTCTCTACTCGTTTCTGCGCGCTCCTAATCCACTACGGTTTGGATATTTGATCCGAGGGGCCTCTGGCCCGATAGCACTAACCATCACATGGGCATAGTATGGGCGTTCTGCGTTGTATACATCAGCCGAAGCTTATTTGACGTCAGTAAGGAGCGGCGCACGCCGAGTTGGACTGGGAACGCAACCGCGCTTGTATAAGGGGTTGCTAGGTCTGCTCTCGGTGGCCCCATAACGTGCAGGAGTTCCCGTGTCAATGGCCCAAGACCCCTGGGGGCATAGGTTTAGTCCGGCGTGCTGACCTCTCTTATAAGCCTAGGTCGGGTTGCGGCGTGTTGCTTAGCCGAGGCCGGGCATGACCCAGTAAAGTGTGTCCGGCCGGAGTTAAGCGAGTGTCTTGGGTAACTTAGTGCACCCCTGCAGGGAAGAAACTTCTATCGATAGCCTGTCCTACGGTAACGGACACTCAGAGTTGTATCCCGATCGGTACAACTAGAACATGTGACGAGAACTGGATAGTATGGCTCTGGGATTGCTTTCTCGCAGGGAGTCGAGAAAGGATCTCAGGTCGAGGTTGATGATACTACTACTACTTTACATTATGTTCATCTATTCTCTTCTATTGCTGCAAGACTGTCGAAGATTGTTGAAGATGCTACTCTTTGATAGGACTAGGCTTTCCCCCTCTATTCTGCCATTTCTGCAGCCCAGTCCACATATACAGCCATTCCTTTGAAAATGATGCATATGTAGTGTAGATCCTTGCTTGCTGAGTACTTCGGATGAGTACTCACGTTTGCTTTACTTTCTTTTTCCCCCATATTCCATTTGATGCCACCAGACGACGGAGCCCCTGAGCCAGACGCCCCAGCCGACGACCAGTACTACTACCCGCCTGGCGAGTACTACTACTACGAGGAGCCGTTTGACGACCAGGAGTAGGATTAGAGGGTCCAGGGCAGGGGGCCTACGCCTTTCGATCGTAGAATTTTATTTTACCCCGCCTCTGTGAAGGCCTATTTCTCTCTCTGTAATATATCTGTACTCAGATATCTGATGCTTCCGCTGACGCTTGTATGCCATCGAGCTATGTATTCGAGCCCTCGAGGCCCTGACTTGTAATATAAAGCTTGTATGACTTTATTTATGTTTTAGAGTTGTGTTGTGATATCTTCAAGTGAGTCCTTAGGCTTGATCGTGCGCATTTGCGTGTATGGTTAGTACACGATTAAGTCGGGGTCGTCACACAGGTTGACTTGCAATGTTGCCATGACTACTTCTCCGTTGCAAATCTTCCTACCTTATAAGAGATATAACTCTTAAATGCAAAACAACTTGCTACACCAAATAGTGTCAATTGATCATGTAATCATACCTACTTGATTCAGAATTAAAAAAATCTAAAGCATTCAATTACAAATCAAAGTGTTTTTTTAGACCACGTATTTTATATTAAATCTAAGGCAATGTTCTTTTTTTTTAATCAAAGTGTTTGTGTTGACTATAAGATGCAGATATAACCATGCACATTTTAAACCTATAATGGATAGCAACAAAGACAATCATTTCTCTTTCTTTTTCTTCTTCTAGTGATTGGTACAAACTTGTTGAAAGCACAAGCGTGGAAGTGAAAGAAGAAGCGAGAAATAGCCGAAGCTAACTTGAGTAAAGCTCAGGGTACGAAAGATTTGGTTGAAGCGAAGCTCGCTCTCAGATGAGCTAGGATACGAATCAAGGCTGTCAACTGGATTCCCCCACCCAATTAAAAACAATCGAGTAGTTTATAGTTGATACAAAGAAACAGGGAAGAGGGATAGAAAACGTTATTAGATAGCAAAGCGAAGCAAGTCCAATGCTATCTAGTAATTTTTCTACCTACTTACCTACTACTGGATTTGAACCAATGACTCCCGCCATATCAAAGCAGTTAAGTAGGCAAATTATCACCATAAAGGAAGACCCATTACTTCGATCGATTATATATTAAATCCCTTTCTAAGCAATACTACTCTGTTATTGGTCTGTTATAAACTAAATACTAAACATATACAGATGAAAGGGATATCCTCTGGCATCCAGCAATGGAGTTTAGGTATAAGCTACTCCGGTTCCCCCTAGATTAGGCTGCTCTTTATTTAACTACAGAAAAGGATTTGACAAGACAGTTCCAATTTTAGTACATGTCATCTCCAAACCTGCATTTAAGCAACAAAATTCTAGAGTCTACCCAAGTAAATTGTTGGAACTTGCTGGATACAAAACTAATTAGTAATAAACTACAAATCTAATAACGAAAGGTTTTCTGGTCATATATAGGGTTTCTGGATACAAAACCGTCTTCTACTTTTAAATCCAAATTTTGGGGTCCGGTCTTCGAGATGTTGTTGTGCTCCTCGCTGTACTGGGCACCGCCCTCCAAATTGGTAATGTGCAACTATTATCTTCAAGATCCATATAGTAGTAGTTATCAACATCGAGACCATGGTTGTTATTTTCACAAGCATACTTGAAGAATTTGTAACACACTTAAAAGAACGACCGATTTAAATGGTGTCATATGTGACCAGAAAAAAGTGGTAAGATGTTACAGATTTTCTTTACGACAATTTCGTTCTTCCTTAACAAGTATTACTCTCACCTGTGCCGCTGTCAAGACATACATATATATGGTGCCGCCGTCAAGCCCAAAAAGAAAGTAACAATCACGCTTGTTATCTTAAAGGTGATGAAATTTAGACATGCCATCACATGTGCCTTCCGGCTGCTAGCCACAATGTTTCTGCAATGCTGTTTTTAAGTAACTTTGGCAACGCAATTAATCAAACATTTCTAAAAAGTGATTCAGAAACTGAAGTTACACGAATACAGATGGATATAACAACATCTACCCGGAAGCAGACCCGAAACGTTTATGAAATTCTGAACATTAAGCACCACGTAATGATACTCGTATTACCATTGACAAACTTCCTGTTAGAATAAATCCGAGGCATACCGTTGATCATCCGAGGACCAAGCAATCACACGAGCATGACACCGAGATTTATTAACGAGGTTCACCGATATGGCTACATCCCCGAGGCCTGACTACGGACGCTCCTCCCTGTGACACCGTCACAATACCGCACACCGGCCACCCGGGCGCCATCACATACTGATCACTGACCAGCGTGAAAGTGAACAACTCACATATTGGGTGTTACACATAAGAGTTACCCGAACTCAACATCACCGCTCCTCTCTTGACCGCCTGTCTGAAACTTGAAGGAATTTCACCGTTGCCTGTAGTCATCCCGAGTCAAATTCGCAGTTGTCTCACCACATGTATGACCACCAGAGCCCTGGCCCGTCTCCATGCCCGTGCATACCACACACCTCGCCGCTATTACTGCCTCGAGCCTCTGCTGTCCCGGTCGAGTCTCAAGGGTCGCGAACCCACACCACTCAACCCCCACTGCAGAGTACCATCGATCATCGTCGACCGATGACGAGTTTCACGTTTCCATCAGACCACTGGGCTCCAGTCCGAACTACGCGCCTCTCGCTTTTTTCCCCGCTGAATAGGCTTCGATTCTCTAGATCCTTACACCGTAGCCCCTCAATCCAGCTCCACCTTCAACATGACTCCATGGTAGATGATCAGTCCACCCTCGTGCCCCGTCGACTTCAAGCTCACATGCGTACGCCATCTTGAATCAACCCCACGCCATAGTCTTGTCGAAGCCACACGAGCCCTTGGGCATGCGCCACGTGTTTCCACGCCCAGAAGTCGGTCATCATCAGCATCACGCTTCTATGTCGTCATCACCGATCCCACCACCGTCTTCTGTACCAACCGACTTGCGTCGATCCGTCAAACTGCCTAGTCCGACCCAGCCGAACATATCCGACTGCACGACACACTCCAGACTCCTCAAGCCGTCATCGTGACAATCGCCATCCATACACAAATGTGCACCAACAAAGAAAACCAAAGCAACGTCCACATAGCCTTCCCGTGTGAACATACCAAATCAGATCAACAAAGCTAACTAGCTAAAGCACCTGATTCATCACACGTCTGTAGCTAACCTTTTCTTTTCTTTTCTTTTTCCATGACATCATCACGATCTGACTAAGCCCTTGTGTCAATCTTTTTTTCACCAAACAAATCTCCGTCACGTATGTAACAGCAGCATCTCTCCATGCGTAGACCCCCACTAGGCCTTGCCTGTACGCACCTGGGGCAGCATCACGTCTCCATCTCATGGCTACACAAGGGCCTAGCCCATCAAGAACGCACACAACCAGTCACCTGGCCGGCCTGCCACGTCCTAAGCATGCCCACGAGCCACGTTGGCTTCGGCTCCCTGAAAGGCTGCAACCCACCAGCGCTCAAGTTGATCCGCGCCGCTTCTATGCATCCACTGATACACGCACATCTCGCGCGAAACCAGATCGGTCTGATACCGATCCGATCAGCGAAACCCCCAACGCAGTCGGCTGTTTCCGATCGCTCTCTTGGATATGACGACGTCTCCCGATCGCTTCCGTCGGCTGCCTATCCTTCGACGGCTTCATGCCGACGATGATCACGACATCGAATCTTCCTTCTCTACATCAACAAACTTGCAACCTCTTGATCTTGCAACATTGCTCATGATACCACTTGTTAGAATAAATCTGAGGCATACCGTTGATCATCCGAGGACCAAGCAATCACACGAGCACGACACCGAGATTTATTAACGAGGTTCACCGATATGGCTACATCTCCGGGGCCTGACTACGGGCGCTCCTCCCCGTGACACCGTCACAATACCGGCCACCCGGGCGCCGGCACACGCCGCCGGCTCCCCCTTGCGCGCCTGTGCTATTATGTTGGCATAGGTTACATCGTGTGTCTACCCTCGCTATATATGAGAGGCCTAGGATACAAGCGTCCTATTAGGACACGACTCCACATCCTATGTAAACACAATACAACTCATAGTCCAACTGTAACCTACCTTGTACACAATATTCGACACAACTCTAACACTTCCTTACCCAGTCAGCCTTTCTTTACGCTGTTTGAGAAGGGGGAATATTAGAGGGGAGTTGAGGAAGACAACCAAATTCGGACGCTGCTGTAGATGATGAGGGGGCCGACCACAGGGCTGCTTCCCCATGTCCGTATGGTCCCTCGGGCGACCTGAATCGGCCGGAGAGATCGACGGCACGGTGGCGCGGTTGATGGAGTCGAAGGGACATCCCAGTGTTCAGGTGGCCGAGGGCGTTGGGTTGCCATCGGGGCGCAACCTCTAGCTGTGGATCGGCGTAGGGTGGTGGGAGCAGCGGACATGGCATCCTCCATGGTGGCATGAGCTTTATTTGGCGGCGTAGGCTTGAGTCAGGTGGCGGCGTGCGGAAAGAGGAGCAGAGGAGGCCGCGAGGAGAAGAATCGGCATGGCAGTTAGGGAGGAGCGGCGGCGCTCGGGCGTGTCGGTTTCTCCCGTCCTCTCGCCTCGGTTTCTCCCATCCTCCTGTGGGAGGGCGTGTCGTGCTCCTAGTAGACACCAAAGCGCTGATCGTGGAGGAGATGGCGGAGACAAATGAAAGCCATTAATTAAAGGCTGATTTGCGGGAGAATCGGTTGAAAAGAAGGGGGAAAAATCCAGATAGAAGGGGCGGACGACGTACTACAAAGAAAGGGAAAAGGTTTGACGAACAGGCGGGAAGAAAATTGACGTAAGAGGGGAGAGGGAACCTTACCTATCTTTTAGGTAGTAGAGCTCTACAAGCAGTGGTAGTTACCACCTAATTATTTGGCCTCCACGTGTCCCTCATCGTAGCATTAGGTCAGGCGGGTATATGGATCTGGGTTAACTAACGGGTGCTGCAGAATCCGATGGACAACAACCTGTCTATTTTTCAAATAAAATAATCCGGCAAGTGATCGGTTGGTTCAACTCCCTCCTTAATTTCTGGCTACGAATAACTATGTACTAATTGTACATCGGATAGCCACATGAAACGTGACGCTGGTCTTCTTATTATTAGGTGGATGCAAAAGAAAAATGGTCTGCGCATGTATGTCATTATCGTTTGAAATAGGTAGTCTAGTATAGAGTATATAGTGTGAACGTTACAACTTTTTAGATTTTATAACAGAATATTTTGTTTTTGAAACCGCATGGAGTATTATCCTGTATTATTGTAGTATGAAGTATGCAGTGTTAACATAAAATTGATGTATGGAGTAAGGAGTATTAGCATGAAACTGGAGTATGGAGTATAAACATATTTTTCAAGAAAATATTTTGGCGTACAACTCCATGCTCGTCAAAAGGTAGTATTTAGTATGTAAGTACATAGTTTTTTTTAAGTATGGAGCAAGCGTCATACTCTTTGTTGTAGTATGTAGTATATTTACATTTTTTTAGTAAGGAGTGTTTGTATTCTTTTAATCGGAAGTATATGATTTTTTGTTCTCAAAAAGAAACATTGATATAAATACTTTTCTTTGAAACTAAATATTGAGTGTGCATTTATGAACATAGTATGAATTGGTGGCTTGGACCTCTTTTTTTAGACTCGTGGGAGTATGTAGAATATGTATTTATAAAGAGTGGTATGGAGTATATATGAAAAAGGTAGTATGGAGTATTAAGAAAGTGGTATGGAGTATATGGTATTTCACAAAGAATGGAGTATCTGGTAGGAGTATTTCATAAAGTATATAGATCTCCAACAAGAAAGACTACATATTCCAAACATAGAAATAACCTGTAGATATTTACTGGCACTGAAAGAGGGTATTTGTCCTGTTCTCTCCATATGACCAGGTAGAATATATTTTGGACAAAAATGTGTACATTTGCAGTGCAGAATTAAATATCTTTTTTTTAGAGGTTTCCACATGTCATTCAAACAAAGAGCCTGGGTACATCACACGAAGAACCCACGAGGACACACCAGAGAGCAGAAGAGCCCAAACACAACAGCAGAAAACACCCCGGAAAAAAGAAAATAACAACCAGATCCCTAAGGGGGTGAATCGCTGAACGAAGCCATCGCCTGCTGCCGATCTCCATCGCCGCCGGAGCGCACGCCGGAGGAAGGGAAGACAGGACCCACTTGCCAAAGAGCCGTCGCCGCACCATCGCATCAGAGCTTTGAGAGCCGAAGAAAGCATCCACCGTCACCGGCGGAGCACATCTCGCTGTGGCGCATCGGCCGGGGAACGACCCCGTGCAACTCAGGCCCCGGATCCGCCGTGTCCAGCCGACGTCGTCGGTGAAGAACGCCAGATCCGCCACCAAACAACCACCAGCCCTGTGTCGGAGCAACCTGCATCCTCTGCACACCGACGCCGTCGACAGAGATGACGAGCGCCAGCCAACTCCTATACAATCTCCCGGATCGATGAAAGACGCTGGAGAAATCATCTCCATGGCAGGGAACGATCCAGAGAGCAAAATCCCCTTGGCTTGGTCACCACCACCGCCCTGTTGACCAAGCCCAGGAACACCAGTCCGACCGGCCAGACTGACCGGAGAGAAAACGACGCCGCGAGCTCCTCGACTACGCCGAGGTGGGGAAGAAGCTGCAGCAGACCCATCCACCTTGCTTTGCCTCCGCCGCCACCTTCGCCGAGAAAGAGGCCGCAGCGTCGGGGGAAAAGCAAGAGGAAGCAAACTCGCGGCTGCCTCCATTCCTCCCGGTGAAGAAATGGCAGCCCGAAACCTACAGCTAAACTACTACCTAGTCTACTGTACAGGACTCCGCCCGGCCAGACCGTCGCCCACTCCTCCCCGACGGCGGCGAGGCCGCCCCGGAGTGGAAGGAGACGAGGATCTGGCCGGCGGAAAGCGAGACGCAGCGGTCGCCTACTCTATCGCCACCTCTCTCCTGCAGGGGAAAGGGGAAAGCTAGAGATGCGTGTACGACTGTGTGCAGAATTAAATATCTATGTACATATCCTTCAAGCAATTGCCTATACTGGCCAGAAGAATTAGAATGGGCAGATTCGTTGACTGGTGGTGATGCATGCATTAGCATGCACGTATACATAACTATAACTCCAAAATCGACTTGATGTACACATCGGAGCATGGAGTATATAGTATATGCAAGTCGAAGCCGGAGCAGTCCTCTGTCGGCCGTGTGCAATCATATATCGCCGTCGCCGTCGCCGCACATGGAGCAGTCACCAATGGGATGTCGACTGTTGTACGTAGTCGTCGTCATGCCGGGCTCGAGCAGTCAAACGGTTGCACATATACACCCGTACAGGCCGCCGCCGCCGCCACAAGCACTTGCATGCAACAGAGCAAAAGATCCATCAACGATCAGCCTGCAGAACGTACAGATTACTAGATTAGCACTACCCATGGAATTAGGAGCAAGAAGCAATCAATTTGCATGATGCATCCGTGGAAATCACAAAAGCATACATGGTGCATACCTCCTTTTCCTATGAATTATTGCTCCTGATTCATTCAGATTTGTCTCAGGAAGCTTTTGATTCCGTGAAACAAGGCGAGAGAGAGAGAGAGAGCGCGCGCTTAGGAGAGAGAGAGAGAGCGCGCGCCAGGATAGCGATGTATAGGGATAGCGCCCAAAAATAGGAAGGTAGCTGACGCCCAAAAAATCGGAAGGCAGCTGGTGGAACTTGTTTTGCCCGTACCCGTTAGGAACCGCACAGATCTAATGCAATCGGACGGCATCTAAGATAGAGGTAACTACCACTAGATGGTAGAATCTATTTTCCCTATATATATATATAAGAAGAGCTGACAAAAATACAGTTTTAATAGACTATTTTTATTAGCCATTATAGGAGTTTTTGAAGACATCAGATGATAAGTCACATACTACAAATCGGTTTTCAATCCTTTGTCCTTTTATAATCTGTAACAGTGCCTTTGCAGAGAATGTAAACGACATTGGGAAAGTAGTGGATGCACCCACCTTTCGTGCACCCACGTAGTGAACAATATTTTTTTTTAAATAGAAAAGATCAAAAAAATTCTGAAACTTGGTGGATGTGATTATGAGCAAATATTTTAGGAGCTTGCAAAGTTTGGTCAACAAAAAACATCAAATGATCTCCATACAAAACAAAATACAAATGATGCTCTGCACCCTTGTTATGTTCACATGTTTTCAGCATAAACTTTGTTTTTTTTTTGTATAGATTTCCTTGGGTGTTATTTCGCCATCAAATTTTGCAAGCACATAAAACATCCGGTCATAATCACATCCACAAAGTTTCAGATTTTTTTTTTAAATGTTTTGCTAAGTTTTTTATCGTGGGTGCACCTGGGGTGCAATGTGCGTGGGTGCACAAAGACCACTCTCAAATGACATATCTTCATTGAATTATTTACGCTACCACACAAATAGACGACGACCTCAGTCGAATTTAGGGAAAGGAAATTGGAGATGATCCGTAGAAATTGTTCCCTTGTGAGCCAGCTTACAAGGATCCAGACTGCCTGCGTGGCCGTGGTCGTGGCCTCGTGAATAGGCCGACTGGCTGCGAGGCGGTTGATGTGTGCGGTGTGTCGGTGAAAGGCGGCTGCTCCGCTGCTGACTGCTTTTTTTAAGATCCCACAAAGCTTTATTAAGACGCCCGAAAGTTTACAGAAATGAATACTGTTGGGAAACATTGCATGAAAAATAAAAAAAAATTCTACGCACATGCAAGATCTATCCATGGAGATGCATATCTACAAGAGGGGGAGAGCATCTACATACCCTTGTAAATCGCTAAGCGGAAGCGTTTATCAACGCGAATGATGTAGTCGTACACCTTCACGATCTGTACCGATCAATCACCGAATGCACGGCACCTACGCGTTCAGCACAAGTTCAGCTCGATAACGTCATCACCTTCTCGATCCAGCAAGAGGGGCGAAGTAGTAGATGATTCCGGCAGCACGACGGCGTGGTGACGGTGGTGGTGAAACTATTCCGCAGGGCTTCGCCAAGCTCAACGGATTTGGACGGAGGAGGAACTAGAGGGAGAAGGGGTCGCCGCACACGGCTTGGGAATTGTGATGTGTATTGCCCCCTCCTCTCCTCACATATATATAGGTGGAGGGGGGAGGGAAGGCTGCCTAGGGCGCGCCCTAAGGGGGCTGGCGGCCGCCCTAGGCGCCTGCCCTGGCCGCCCCCCCCCCCCCCCCCCCCCGTTCCTCCTGGCGCTGGGGGGAAATGGCGGATGGGGGCAGTCCCCTCACCCCCCCCCCCTTCCTTTCCCTGTATGTGGAAGAGAAGGAAAGAGGGGGCTGACCCTCTTCCTTCCTTCCCTAGGGCTGGCTGCCATGAGGAGGGGTGCGCCAGCCCTATGTGGGCTCGTTTGCTCTCCCTCGTTGGACCGTTTGGCCCAATATGCTCCCGTGGCCTCCCGGAACCCCTTCCGGTGATCCGATAATTATCCGGTGCATTCCGAAACCCTTCCGGAGACCAAATACCATCATCCTATATATCAATCTTTACCTCCGGACCATTCCGGAGCTCCTTGTCATGTCCGTGATCTCATCCGAGACTCCGAACAACATTCGGTCACCAACATACATAACTCATATAATACTATATCGTCAACGAACGTTAAGCATGCGGACCCTACGGGTTCGAGAATGATGTAGACATGACCGAGACGCTTCTCCGGTCAATAACCAATAGCGGGACCTGGATGCCCATATTGGTTCCTACATATTCTACGAAGATCTTTATCGGTCGAACCTTTATGACAACATACGTAGTTCCCTTTGTCTGTCGGTATGTTACTGCCCGAGATTCGATCATCGGTATCTCCATATCTAGTTCAATCTCGTTACCGGCAAGTCTCTTTACTCGTCCCGTAATACATCATCTTGCAACTAACTCCTTAGTCACTTTGCTTGCAAGCTTCTTGTGATGCTGTATTACTGAGAGGGCCTTGAGATACCTCTCCGTCATACGGAGTGAAAAATCCCAATCTCAATTCACGCCAACTCAACAGACACCTTCGGAGATACCTGTAGAGCACCTTTATGATCACCCAGTTACGAAGTGACGTTTGATAGCACACAAGGTATTCCTCCGGTATCCGGGAGTTGCATGATCTCATGGTCGAAGGAATATGTATTTGACATTAAGAAAGCAATAGCAATAAACTGAACGATCATATGCTAAGCTAACGGATGGGTCGTGTTCATCACATCATTCTCCTAATGATGTGATCCCGTTATCAAATGACAACTCATGTCTATGGTCAGGAAACCTTAACTATCTTTTGATCAACGAGCTAGTCTAGTTGAGGCTTACTAGGGACTTGGTATTTGCTTATGTATTCACACATGTATTTAAGTTTCCAATCAATACAATTATAGCATGAATAATAAACCTTTATCATGATTAAGGAAATATAAAAATAACCTCTTTATTATTGCCTCTAGGTCATATTTCCAACAGTCTCCCACTTGCACTAGAGTCAATAATCTAGATTACATAGTAATGAATCTAACACCCATGGAGTCTTGGTGCTGATCATGTTTTGCCCGCGGAAGAGGTTTAGTCAACAGGTCTGCCACATTCAGATCCATATGTATTTTACAAATTTCTATGTCTCCATCCTTGACCTTTTCACGAATGGAGTTGAAGCGTCGCTTGATGTGTTTGGTTCTCTTGTGAAACCTGGACTCGTTGGCTAAAGCAATTGCTCCAGTGTTGTCACAAAAGATTGTCATTGGACCCGATGCACTGGGTATTACACCCAGATCGGATATGAACTCCTTCATCAAGACTTGTTCATGCGCTGCTTCCGAAGCAGCTATGTACTCTGCTTCACATGTAGATCCCGCCACGACGCTCTGCTTATAACTGCACCAACTGACAGCTCCACCATTCAATATAAATACGTATCCGGTTTGTGACTTAGAGTCATTCGGATCTGTGTCGAAGTTAGCATCGACGTAACCCTTTATGACGAGCTCTTCGTCACCTCCATAAATGAGAAACATATTCTTGGTCCTTTTCAGGTACTTCAGGATATTCTTGACCACTGTCCAGTGATCCATGTTGGGGAACGTTGCATGGAAAACAAAAAAATGTCTACGCAAACGCAATATCTATCCATGGAGATGCATAGCTACGAGAGGGGGAGAGCATCTACATACCCTTGTAGATCGGTAAGCAGAAGCGTTTATCAACGCGGTTGATGTAGTCGTACAACTTCACGATCCGTACCGATCAAGCACCGAGCGCACGGCACCTCCGCGTTCAGCACACGTTCAGCTCGATGACGTCCTCGCCTTCTCAATCCAGCAAGAGGGGCGAAGTCGTAGATGAGTTCTGGCAGCACGACGGCGTGGTGACGGTGGTGGTGAAACTATTCCGCAGGGCTTCGCCAAGCTCAACGGATTTGGACGGAGGAGGAACTAGAGGGAGAGGGGCGCCGCACACGGCTTGGGAATCGTGGTGTGTGTTGCCCCCGCCCCTCCTCACATATATATAGGTGGAGGGGGGAGGGGAGGCTGCCTAGGGCACACCCCAAGGGGGCCGGCGGCTCCCCTAGGCGCCTGCCCTAGCCGCGCCTCCCCCCCTTCCCTCTTCTGCGCGTGGGGAGAAGGCAGGAGGGGAGGCGCCCCCCTTTCCTTTCCTTGAGCGTGGAAGAGAAGGCAAGAGGGGGCTAGCCCTCTTCCTTCCTTCCATAGGGCTGGCGGCCATGAGGTGGGGCGCGCCAGCCCCATGTGGGCTGGTGTGCTCTCCCTTGTTGGCCCGTTTGGCCCAGCAAGCTCTCGTGGCCTTCCGGAACCCCTTCCGGTGATCCCATAAACATCCGGTGCATTCCGAAACTCTTCTGGAGACCAAATACTATCATCCTATATATCAATCTTTACCTCCGGACCATTCCGGAGCTCCTCGTCATGTCCGTCATATCATCCGGGACTTCAAACAATATTCGGTCACCAACATACATAACTCATATAATATTATATTATCAACGAACGTTAAGCGTGCGGACCCTACGGGTTCGAGAATGATGTAGACATGATCGAGACACTTCTCCAGTCAATAACCAATAGCGGGACCTGGATGCCCATATTGGTTCCTACATATTCTACGAAGATCTTTATCGGTCGAACCTTTATGACAACATACGTAGTTCCCTTTGTCCATCGGTATGTCTTACTTGCCTGAGATTCGATCGTCGGTATTTCCATACCTAGTTCAATCTCGTTACCGGCAAGTCTCTTTACTCGTTCCGTAATACATCATCTTGTAACTAACTCCTTAGTCACTTTGCTTGCAAGCTTCTTGTGATGCTGTATTACCGAGAGGGCCCAGAGATACCTCTCCGTCAGACGGAGTGACAAATCCCAATCTCGATTCACGCCAATTCAACAGACACCTTCGGAGATACCTGTAGAGCACCTTTATGATCACCCAGTTACGAAGTGACGTTTGATAGCACACAAGGTATTCCTCCGGTATCCGGGAGTTGCATGATCTCATGGTCGAAGGAATATGTATTTGACATTAAGAAAGGAGTAGCAATAAACTGAACGATCATATGCTAAGCTAACAGATGGGTCTTGTCCATCACATCATTCTCCTAATGATGTGATCCCGTTATCAAATGACAACTCATGTCTATGGTCAGGAAACCTTAACCATCATTTGACCAACGAGCTAGTCTAGTAGAGGCTTACTAGGGACTTGATATTTGCTTATGTATTCACACATGTATTTAAGTTTCAAATCAATACAATTATAGCATGAATAATAAACCTTTATTATGAACAAGGAAATATGATAATAACCAATTTATTATTGCCTCTAGGGCATATTTGCAACAGTCTCCCAATTGCAATAGAGTCAATAATCTAGTTCACATCTCCATGTGATAACACCCAATCAGTTCTGGGGTTTGATCATGTTTTGCTTGTGAGAGAGGTTTTAGTCAACGGGTCTGCAACATACAGATCCGTGTGTACTTTGCAAAACTCTATGTCATAATGTAGATGCTGCTTCCACGCACCACTTGGAGCTATATGTGTCCGGTTCGCGACTCAGAGTCATCCGGATCGGTGTCCAAGCTTGCATCAACGTAACCCTTTACGGCGAACTCTTTATCACCTCCATAACCGAGAAACATTTCCTTTGACCTCTAAGGATAATTTTGACCGCTATCCAGTGATCCACTCCTGGATCACTCTTGTACCCCCTTGCTAGACTCATGACAAGGCACACATCAAGTATGGTACACAGCATGGCATACATTATAGAGCCTATGGCTAAGCCATAGGGGACGACCTTCATCCCTTCTCTTTCTTCTGCCGTGGTCGAGCCTTGAGTCTGACTCAATTTCACACCTTTCAACACAGGCAAGAAACCTTTCTTTAACTGGTCCATTTTGAACATCTTCATAACTTTGTCAAGGTATGTGCTTTGTGAAAGTCCTATTAAGCATCTCGATCTATCCTTATAGATCTTTATGCCTAATATGTAAGCAGCTTCATCGAGGTCTGTCCTTGAAAAATTCTTATTCAAATATCCTTTTATGCAATCCAGAAATTTTATATCATTTCCAATCAGTAATATGTCATCCACATATAATATCAGAAATGCTACAGAGCTCCCACTCACTTTCTTGTAAACACAGGCTTCACCGTAAGTCTGTATAAAACCAAATGCTTTGATCACTTCATCAAAGCGTATATTCCAACTCCGAGATGCTTGCACCAGTCCATAGATGGACCGCTGGAGCTTGCACACTTTGTTAGCACCTTTAGGATCGACAAAACCTTCTGGTTGCATCATATACAACTCTTCTTTAAGAAACCCGTTAAGGAATGCAGTTTTGACGTCCATTTGCCAGATTTCATAATCATAAAATGCGGCAATTACTAACATGATTCTGACAGACTTAAGCATCGCTACGGGTGAGAAAGTCTCATCGTAGTCAAACCCTTGAACTTGCCAAAAACCTTTTGTGACAAGTCGAGCTTTATAAACAGTGATATTACCATCAGCATCCGTCTTCCTCTTGAAGATCCATTTATTCTCAATGGCTTGCCAATCATGGGGCAAGTCCACCAAAGTCCACACTTGTAGGAGATATGCCCTAGAGGCAATAATAAATGTTATTATTTATCTCCGTGTTCATAATTAGGTTTATGTTCCATGCTATAACTGCTGTGGTTCCCGAGCCCGTATATCCATAAAGGCTCTGGGGAAAACCCATGTGCACGTGTGGAATAATAAACGGTAAAATGTATTCCTAGTCATGCCTCTAAGACTAGCTCAAGTGTTGCATGATGATTATGTTTTCCCAATCATAGGCATGTCTATGCCAGCAATTTTGAGGGCACAATGTCAGGAAGGACATTTGTGTTGAATCGACCCGAATTGATGTTATGCTATGAGATACATTCGTCATGAGTTAATGGTTAATAACACAGAGATAGTTAACGTTTGCATGATTCCTCAGACCATGAGAGTATCGAGTTTCTTCATGCTTGATTCATGAACTTTGGGGTTTGTTAAACGTCATCCGTAAATGGATGGCTATTACGACGGCTTACGGGTTCATGGGAAAGTATGTCAAGTAACTTGATAGCTCAAGATTGGGATTTGCTCCTCCGACGATGGAGAGATATCTCTGGGCCCTCTCGGTGTTACGGTATCCATCATCGTCTGGCCAGACACTTTGTGATTTGATCACGGGGATGTCGGAACACGGTAACGAGAAAAGAGAACAATACCGGTAACGAGGTAACTAGCATAGTGGACAAGTTGTTGATCCACGGGAATGCCAACATGTCTCACCTCGGGTATTTGTAACATATCGCGAAGCAACAGGAATAGCACACGGCAACTGGAGGTTCACTCGAATATTCATTCGTGTGGGTATAGGGGTCAATATGGGTGTCCACGGCTCCGATGTTGATCATTGATCGGAAGGGGTTCCGTGTCATGTCTATACTTCACCGAACCTATAGGGTCACACGCTTAAGGGTCATCTATCTGCTGAATACTAGACAGGGAGTCTGAGAGAAAATCACCGAAAAAGTTTCGGACACCGAAAAGTTTCGGACAACGGAAAAGTTCCGCAGAGAGAGGTCACCGGATGAGTTCCGGTGAAACTGAAAAGTTGTTTCAGAGGATACCATTAAGTCAAAATGGTTTCGGCACATGCCTGATAATTCTTGGAGGGTGCCAGAATCATTCTGGAAACTTCTGGGAATTTTCTGGAAGAAAAACCGGAAATGTTTCGGAGCTGCCGGAACCGCTTCAGATGCTTTTCGCAGATGAAAATCACTAATCTGGAATTGTTCCAGAACGCGTTGAAAATTATTTTAGTGGGTACTGGAATTGTTCTAAGCCCACATAAATATTTTCAGTTCGAACGGGCGCTGAAAAATGTCGTCGTGAATAGTGAAAGTGCTTTTTGGATAATTTTTTGGAAGCCACCTTTTAGGGCTTTTGCTAAAGGCTTCTAGAAGGTGATGTGGATGGATGAGAGCCCCCTTGGGGGGGGCCCCCATAGGTTGGCCGGCCACACTTGGTGGAGCTCCTTGGAGCTCCACATGGCCTCCCATTATGTCCATTATACCCCTAAGGTGTGACCTAATGGTGGGTATTTTGGTATTTTTGGAGCCACCCCTTACCCTTGGTTTTCCTATAAATAGAGGTGTGTGGGCTGCCCACACACCTCATCCCTTGCTCTCATACACATGCCAAGATGTTATCTGGCTTCTCTCTCCCTCCCACGAAAAGAGTTTCGTAGAGCCGAAAGGCTGTCTGGGTTCCGGCAGGAACTAGTTCTGGACGGCGAAGCCCTGCCGGATAGCTGACACCGTATGTGTGCAACTCTGTAGAGAGGTCGTAGTTTCGATCTTAGTGCCCGAGGGGCTGTTTGAGAGTGCCTCCCGAAGGGCTGTCCAAGTGACGGTCCGAGTTCTGTGAGTCCTCCCGAAGGGCTGTCCGAGTGACCATTCGAGTTTCGAAGGTCCTCCCGAAGGGCTGTCCGTGACATCGTCCGGGGGACTGTTCGACCGCCTCCCGGAGGGCTGTCCGAAGGGAAGACGAGGGTATACATCCTCGCGGTTGGGAGGTTGTAAATCCTAGCTGTGGGGATCTGCACCGCCGATCGTCATCGACTCTACTTCCGCTGCGCTACGAGTCGGTAACGAATATGATCAAACCTTGTATGCAGTCTCCATAGTGGTCCTGGGCTGGTGCGTAGGTCAGAAATTTTTTGTTTTCTGCTGCGTTACCCTACAGTGGCATCATGAGCCGTGCTATGCGTAGATGCAGGTTGCGATCTAGAATACATAGAGATGTATGGGTGTTGCACAATATAATTAGGTAGTAGATGAGTTCTATTACTGAAAATTATTTGTGCGGGTAGCAGATGAAATCTGTTACCTGATGTTCTTGTTGCTTCCCTGGAATTTGCATATTTCTGATCTTGATAACAGTATGGTGGAGTTTCAAGGTTCTGGCAATCCGCGATCCTGATTGATCAACGAAGTGCTAACAGTTCATTGAATTCCACCGTAGTTAAAAGGAAAGATGAAATTTCGCAGACAAAAGGGCAATGCAGATATGATCTGCACGGGGGTCATGCGTATGACGAAGTTTAGTATGGGGCTCGAGATTTTATTATCTTGGATTTCATACACCCTGGAAAGTTAATCTAGCGACTTGAATTATCATACTTGATGATGGACGTTGGTAGCTTTGGTTTGTTTCGAAACCTTAGAAGCCACGTAAAACAAGTTTTTGCATGAACCGATTAGAGGCGTCTAACTTGGTTTTGCAGGAGGGTTTGCATGTGCATATGATGTGGTATAGCAGTGCTCATAATAATTTGATTATGTATGAGATGACTATATGATGTAAATTGATTAACATGACCTGCGTGTCATGATTCGGCATGATGGTTGGAGCCATATGATTGTCACTTTATTGACCTGCGTGTCAACCTTAAGTAATGCATTATTTTATTAGCTATAGAGATAGCAATATTATCTGGTGCATCGATAAGGTGGTGGCAATCTTCGCGAAGGTGAACACCGACGCGAATGCCGAAGATGAAGAAATACAAGACTTCTCCGTCAGAAAGGGCTATACCATATCATGCTATTATGAATTGCCTGAGATGTTTATCCCTTATGATGCACCCTTCTTGATTGCGCGGTAGTCGCTTTTTATTAGGGTGATCTCTCACAAAAATATCAAGTAGTTAGTGTTCTCCCAAGTGTAGCACCGTCACGGCACCTAACTTTTCGGGGTATCACATGCTACCATGGGTACGAACGATTAGGGATGTGTGAGGCGGGTGAGTTGAGACCTCACAGCGAGATCACTTGGTTGTCTTGACGTTCAGGCATGAAAGTCATGAGCTCGGAACACACGCATCGAAAGATGAACAAGAGTCACATAGAGATGTGATTGGCAAGTTTGCCTACCGATTGAGATTTTCGTCATCAGTGATGCTACCATCAATGGCGTTGAATTGATATGCGGATCTTGAATCACTCACAATCAATTATGAGAGATATTGATTTGAGTGGGAGCGCACTGTTGAATTAACTTGTTTAATTCTCAGTGCAATTAATTATGAACACTGTCTAAGTGTGGTTTGCTAATAGTTGTAGAATAATGGCTCGCATTTCCACCTTCCCTATTAAAATTGAATAGCTGTTAAATATCTGGTTAAAACTTTACGGTTGGTAACGTAATGTGAGGATTGTCCTCAAGAGTGCCGAGAAGGACTTTGTCCTATCGCATACTTTCGGTATTCTTTCGCTTATGCTATGGATCATGTGACTCTCGTCCTTCGATCCAAAAGCTAGAATTCTGTTTCAGTCAAGTGCAATACATTTGCTTCCATGAGACCCGAACTTCGAAAGTTTGGATAGTTATGTGATATACATGGAATCTGAAAATCATTTTCAGAGACAGACAAAGGCTACAAGATATGAGATATCCAAAGCAATGTTTGTTTGCAAACCATTAGTAAAGGAGTTTACTATGCATTAGACTAATAAGAGAGGGATCCAGAAGAACGCCTGTCATATGATGAAAGGTGAATAAAACAACAACTTAAAGAGAAAGGAAGTGTCCAAAGGGTGTTAGTGTGACTTACATGCCTAGGAAGTCCAGGGCTAACGCCACTCTTAAGTTGGGTGCTTCTTCTGAGAGTAGGAGAAATACTAAAAGTTAAACTGTTAGAAGTATAAAGGCAGAAAGAAAGAAGACTGGAATATCCAGCTCATGTATGAATGTCATACAAGTTTTTGATGTATAGAAGGCTGGTCAAAGATATAGTTCTTGGGAATTATGATTAAATTGTTAATCACTGATTCTTGGTATTGTGAGTTAATCACAAAGATACCCGCTCGATTGCTTTCTATTGCAACTCGATGTAAAAACTACTATGGCCTGAAAGACTAGCCAGGAATGAGGTTTTGGTATACACAGGGAACATAGTAAATGTTACTATACCTTCCATCGGTGTATTACCGTCTGTATTTATTTTCATAATTCATTTAGAGTTTTACAAACTCTAGCCTTTGCATAAAGTAATCTTGCAAGAAGGTTGTTCATAAGAGAACTTTTTATGTTCGATGTTATGAATAACATAAGGGCCATACTTTCATTGAGAATGAGATGCATGTTATGAATAATGATAATAATATATTACCTCTGGATTTACTTTCATAATTCATTTTAGAGTTTTACACACTCTAGCCCATTGCACAATGTTTGTTGCAAAAGAGTTGTTCATAAAAGAACAATTGTTGTTCAGTATTATGAATAACATGAAGGGCCATACTTCCATCCAAGATGGGATGTATGTTATGAATATTGATGGTAAAATGATACATCCATAACACTGACGCTAAATGTCGCAAGACTAAAGGAATACCACACAAGTGTGGCACTGCATTTGGTCACATTGGAGAAACCCGCATGAAAGATTCCATTATGATGGATTTTGCAGTCGTTTGATTTTTGAATCATCTGACACTTGCAACTTTCCTTCGAAAAGTGAAGTGACTGAAATACCGTTCACAGGCCATAAGGAACGAGCAAAGAATTCATTGGTGATCATACATTTTGATGTATGTAGTCCGATAAATGTTTTTGCAAGTAGTGGATTTATCTATCTTCAGAAATGACTCAAGTAGATATATGGATATTTACTTGATGAGACGTAAGTCTGAATTTTTTGAATTCATTCAAAAGGTTTTCAAATATGAAGTAGAAGTTATTGTAACAAGAAGATTATGTTTCTACAATTCGATTGCAGAAAAGAATATTTGAGTTACAAGTTTAGCGAATGTCTGATGAGTTGTGAAAGGGGTTTCATAACTTGCACCTCCCGGAACACCACTGCAAGTGGAAAGTCAGTGAAGATGTAATCGAACCATTCAAGACATGGTAAGATCAAAGATGACATAAATAAATTTGCCATTATCCCTTTTAAAGTGATGCTTTAGAGACTGCGGCTTTTACACTGAAAAGAGCTCCATCAGGTCTGTTGAAATGACGCCATGGTATGGTACGCCCAACCATGTTATATCTTTTCTTAAACATTTGGAATATGGGGCTTGTGTAAAAGGTTACAAACCTATTCCAAAACAGACAAGTGCTACTTTGTAGGTTATCCCAAGCAATTGGGTATTCCTCCCTCACTATACCAAGGCAAATAGGTTTGCCACAAAGGACGGTATGCTTTTTGAAGGAAATGGTTCTTTCAAAAAGGTGAGTGGGAGAATAGTGCAACTCGACGAGATAAACAGTATCTTCGTCATCAGATCAAAGGAAAGAGACCTTGGAAGTAATTCCAGAGTTTCCTACTGCGACTGATACGGAAGTCTCTACAATAAAATGTATGGACTTCGGTCGAACTTGCAGCTGAACCATGTAGGCAAGGCTCGTGCAAACCTCTCAGGTGCGCAAACGAGATATTGTTGTTAGACAACAGTATACCTACGATACACAAGGAAGCGTTGATGGGCCCTGACTCTGGAATTGGCTAAATGCCAATACAATCCGAGGTAGTATCCATATAAGTGATTCAAGATTAAAACCTTGATACACCTTTCGGAAGACTTAGAGTCTGAAGAATATTTATGGAACTATAACTGATACGAATAAAAATGTTTTATCCATAAAGCTCGACTTGTTGCAATATACAAGTTCAAGGAGTTGACTACGATGAGGTTGCTTCACCGTAGCGATGCTTAAAGTCGGTTCGGGTTGAACTAGCAATTAATACATATTTCAATCATGAGATATGAAACAAGGATGACGAAAGGATTTCCATCTGATGGAAATAAAACCAAGGACTTGCATGTGATACAATCCAAGGTATTTTGTCAGTCCAAAGGATGCTAGTAATTATGCAAACTTCAGAGTTCCAGCGATGAACAGAAGAGAGCAAAATGGAGTTGGAATCTTCGTGTTTTGATGAAATGGTCAAAAGGGTTTGACTTCATCAATGGGTAACAAAGATGCTTGTGATTCAAGAAAGTAAGTGGGAGCATAATAAAATTTCTGAAAACCTTGTGTGCTTGACACATTGTTAATTGGAATTAAAATTCTTGACACGAATTAGGACTTTATTTGAAAATAGTTTTTCAATGAAGTGCTTGGGCTAAATAGCCTTTATATTAGGCATGATGATCTATGGAGATAGATTTACCTAATGGGGCTAAGCAATAAATACATATTGACAAGATGCTAAAACTTTTTAGCATTTAAAACGTCAAGGAGTGATTCTTGCCGAAGTCACATGGAAAGAGTTTTTGCAAGACTCGGTGTCCCAAAACACTGATGAGCAAAATACATGATGGAGACTCCACACACTCTTGTGTTTGGATTAATCATGTATTCCATGGTATGTAAAAACAACCAGATATGTCCAATACTCCCAAAGTTGTTGCGAGTATAGATACCAAAGTGATCAAAAGTACTGATCATAGGACAACAGTGAAAAAGGGTCATTGAGTACTATAGTAGCACTGATGACATGTTTTCTCGCAAGCAGAGATCATGAAGAGTTCATTGTAAAAGGTTACATCGATACAGTCTTCATCCATGCTCCAAGCGATTTTCGATTTAAGTTAAGGGTTTTGTGCAATACACTATATGGTGGCACGGTAGTTGGAAATTGTTCCAAACAAGTTACTGTGGTGAATTCTATAACAGAGGCGAAGTATGTTGCCGCTTTTAAAAGCGACAAAGAAGATGTTGAATCATATAGTTCATTCATGAACTTAGTATGGTTCCAAGATGGCTTTTGTCAATGGGACACTACTGAAGGTAGTTGCTCCATAACTCAGTCTGAGGAATCCAGGTTCGACCTGTGATTCACATACATACAAAGCCAAGTCCACACAAAATATGAATTTTGTGAAAGCGTGAAAACGTGAGGATATGCAAAGATACACACGAATCTGAAGTCGTCAGATCCGTTGGACATCAGGCTATACCACAAGCGAAGCATATTTACACTGGTGTGCCACAGGTGTAAAGTGCATTAGCATTAACTAGATTATTGACTCTAGTGCAAGTGGGAGTCTGTAGGAGATATGCCCTAGAGGCAATAATAAATGTTATTATTTATCTCCGTGTTCATAATTAGGTTTATGTTCCATGCTATAACTGCTGTGGTTCCCGAGCCCGTATATCCATAAAGGCTCTGGGGAAAACCCATGTGCACGTGTGGAATAATAAACGGTAAAATGTATTCCTAGTCATGCCTCTAAGACTAGCTCAAGTGTTGCATGATGATTATGTTTTCCCAATCATAGGCATGTCTATGCCAGCAATTTTGAGGGCACAATGTCAGGAAGGACATTTGTGTTGAATCGACCCGAATTGATGTTATGCTATGAGATACATTCGTCATGAGTTAATGGTTAATAACACAGAGATAGTTAACGTTTGCATGATTCCTCAGACCATGAGAGTATCGAGTTTCTTCATGCTTGATTCATGAACTTTGGGGTTTGTTAAACGTCATCCGTAAATGGATGGCTATTACGACGGCTTACGGGTTCATGGGAAAGTATGTCAAGTAACTTGATAGCTCAAGATTGGGATTTGCTCCTCCGACGATGGAGAGATATCTCTGGGCCCTCTCGGTGTTACGGTATCCATCATCGTCTGGCCAGACACTTTGTGATTTGATCACGGGGATGTCGGAACACGGTAACGAGAAAAGAGAACAATACCGGTAACGAGGTAACTAGCATAGTGGACAAGTTGTTGATCCACGGGAATGCCAACATGTCTCACCTCGGGTATTTGTAACATATCGCGAAGCAACAGGAATAGCACACGGCAACTGGAGGTTCACTCGAATATTCATTCGTGTGGGTATAGGGGTCAATATGGGTGTCCACGGCTCCGATGTTGATCATTGATCGGAAGGGGTTCCGTGTCATGTCTATACTTCACCGAACCTATAGGGTCACACGCTTAAGGGTCATCTATCTGCTGAATACTAGACAGGGAGTCTGAGAGAAAATCACCGAAAAAGTTTCGGACACCGAAAAGTTTCGGACAACGGAAAAGTTCCGCAGAGAGAGGTCACCGGATGAGTTCCGGTGAAACTGAAAAGTTGTTTCAGAGGATACCATTAAGTCAAAATGGTTTCGGCACATGCCTGATAATTCTTGGAGGGTGCCAGAATCATTCTGGAAACTTCTGGGAATTTTCTGGAAGAAAAACCGGAAATGTTTCGGAGCTGCCGGAACCGCTTCAGATGCTTTTCGCAGATGAAAATCACTAATCTGGAATTGTTCCAGAACGCGTTGAAAATTATTTTAGTGGGTACTGGAATTGTTCTAAGCCCACATAAATATTTTCAGTTCGAACGGGCGCTGAAAAATGTCGTCGTGAATAGTGAAAGTGCTTTTTGGATAATTTTTTGGAAGCCACCTTTTAGGGCTTTTGCTAAAGGCTTCTAGAAGGTGATGTGGATGGATGAGAGCCCCCTTGGGGGGGGCCCCCATAGGTTGGCCGGCCACACTTGGTGGAGCTCCTTGGAGCTCCACATGGCCTCCCATTATGTCCATTATACCCCTAAGGTGTGACCTAATGGTGGGTATTTTGGTATTTTTGGAGCCACCCCTTACCCTTGGTTTTCCTATAAATAGAGGTGTGTGGGCTGCCCACACACCTCATCCCTTGCTCTCATACACATGCCAAGATGTTATCTGGCTTCTCTCTCCCTCCCACGAAAAGAGTTTCGTAGAGCCGAAAGGCTGTCTGGGTTCCGGCAGGAACTAGTTCTGGACGGCGAAGCCCTGCCGGATAGCTGACACCGTATGTGTGCAACTCTGTAGAGAGGTCGTAGTTTCGATCTTAGTGCCCGAGGGGCTGTTTGAGAGTGCCTCCCGAAGGGCTGTCCAAGTGACGGTCCGAGTTCTGTGAGTCCTCCCGAAGGGCTGTCCGAGTGACCATTCGAGTTTCGAAGGTCCTCCCGAAGGGCTGTCCGTGACATCGTCCGGGGGACTGTTCGACCGCCTCCCGGAGGGCTGTCCGAAGGGAAGACGAGGGTATACATCCTCGCGGTTGGGAGGTTGTAAATCCTAGCTGTGGGGATCTGCACCGCCGATCGTCATCGACTCTACTTCCGCTGCGCTACGAGTCGGTAACGAATATGATCAAACCTTGTATGCAGTCTCCATAGTGGTCCTGGGCTGGTGCGTAGGTCAGAAAATTTTTGTTTTCTGCTGCGTTACCCTACAACACTTTGTTCTCATACATGGATCCTATCTCAGATTTCATGGCATCAAGCCATTTGTCGGAATATGGGCTCATCATAGCTTCTTCATAGTTCACAGGTTTGCCGTTGTCTAACAACATGACTTCCAGGACAGGATTACCGTACCACTCTAGTGCGGTACATGTTCTGGTCGACCTACGAGGTTCAGTAGTAACTTGATCTGAAGTTTCATGATCATTATCATTAGCTTCTTCTCTAGTTGGTGTAGGCATCACGGGAACGGTTTTCTCTGATGTGCTACTTACCAATTTGAGAGAAGGTACAATTACCTCATCAAGTTCTACTTTCCTCCCACTCACTTCTTTCGAGAGAAACTCCTTCTCTAGAAATGACCCATTCTTAGCAACAAAGATTTTGCCTCCAGATCTGTGGTAGAAGGTATACCCAATAGTTTCTTTAGGGTATCCTATGAAGATGCACTTCTCCGCCTTGGGTTCGAGCTTATCAGGCTGAAGCCTTTTGACATAAGCGTGACATCCTCAAACTTTAAGAAATGACAGCTTAGGTTTCTTGCCAAACCATAGTTCATACGGTGTCGTCTCAACGGATTTAGACGGTGCCCTATTTAACATGAATGCGGCTGTCTCTAATGCATAACCCCAAACTGATAAAGGCAAATCGGTAAGAGACATCATAGAACGCACCATATCTAATAAAGTACGGTTACGATGTTCAGACACACCATTACACTGTGGTGTTCCAGGTGGCGTGAGTTGTGAAACAATTCCACATTGTCTTAAATGAAGGCCAAACTCGTAACTCAAATACTCACCTCCGCGATCAGATCGTAGAAACTTTATTTTCTTGTTACGATGATTCTCCACTTCACTCTGAAATTCTTTGAACTTTTCAAATGTTTCAGACTTGTGTTTCATCAAGTAGATATATCCATACCTACTCAAATCATCTATGAAGGTCAGAAAATAACGATACCCGCCGCGTGCTTCAGCACTCATCGGACTGCATACATCGGTATGTATTATTTCCAATAAGTCATTAGCTCGCTCTATTGTTCCGGAGAATGGAGTTTTAGTCATCTTACCCATTAGGCATGGTTCGCAAGTATCAAATGATTCACAATCAAGTGATTCCAAAAGTCCATCCGCATGGAGTTTCTTCATACGTTTTATACCAATATGACCTAAACGGCAGTGCCACAAGTATGTTGCACTATCATTATCAACTTTGCATCTTTTGGCATCAATATTATGAATATGTGTATCACTGCGATCGAGATTCAACAAGAATAGACCATTCACTAAGGGTGCATGACCATAAATGATATTACTCATATAAATAGAACAACCATTATTCTCTGACTTAAATGAATAACCGTCTCGCAATAAACAAGATCCAGATATAATGTCCATGCTCAACGCTGGCACCAAATAACAATTATTGAGGTCTAAAACTAATCCCGAAGGTAGATGTAGAGGTAGCATGCCGACGGCGATCACATCAACCTTGGAACCATTCCAGACGCGCATCGTCATCTCGTCCTTAGCCACTCTTCGTTTATTCCGCAGCTCCTGTTTCGAGTTACAAATATGAGCAACCGAACCAGTATCAAATACCCAGGCGCTACTACGAGCATTAGTAAGTAAAACATCAATAGTATGTATATCAAATATAGCTTTGTTCACTTTGCCATCATTCTTATCTGCCAAGTACTTGGGGGCAGTTCCGCTTCCAGTGACCATTTCCTTTGTAGTAGAAGCACTCAGTTTCAGGCTTGGGTCCAGCTTTGGGCTTCTTCACGGGAGCGGCAACTTGCTTGCCATTTTTCTTGAAGTTCCCTTTCTTTCACTTGCCCTTTTTCTTAAAACTGGTGGTCTCTTTTTAACCATCAACACTTGATGCTCTTTCTTGATTTCTACCTCCGCTGATCTCAGCATCGCGAAGAGCTCGGGAATCGTTTTCGTCATCCCTTGCATATTATAGTTCATCACGAAGCCTTTGTAGCTTGGTGGAAGTGTCTGAAGAACTCTGTCAATAACACTCTCAACTGGAAGATCAATTCCCAGCTGAGTCAAGTGGTTGTGGTACCCAGAAATTTTGAGTATGTGTTCACTTACAGAACCGTTCTCCTCCATCTTACAGCTAAAGAATTTATTGGAGACTTCATATCTCTCAACCCGGGTATTAGCTTGAAATATCAATTTTAGCTCTTGGAACATCTCATATGCTTCGTTCAAAACGCTTTTCAAGTCCCGGTTCCAAGCCGTAAAGCATGGCACACTGAACTATCGAGTAGTCATCAGATCGAGCTTGCCAGGCGTTGATGTCGCTTGAAACTGTGTCGGTATTTCCCCAAAGAGGAAGGGATGATGCAGTACAGCTACTGTAGGTATTTCCCTCAGTTATGAAACCAAGGTATCAATCTAGTAGGAGAACCAAGCAACACTATGTAAAGGGTACCTGCACACAAAATACTTGCAACCCGCCACGTAAGAGGGGTTCTCAATCCCTCCTCGATAACGGCGCCAGAAATTGGCAAGTTGATGGGAGACTATCTTGACTTGATCCTCCCCGGTTAAAAAGATAGGTAAATTTGTGGTAGATTGGATAAATAGCTTTTGATAAAATGCAAAATAAAATAAGTAATAAAAAAGTGCAGCAAGGTATTTTTGGGTTTTTGGAAATATAAATCTGAAAATAAAAGCGAATAAAAATAGATCTCAAAGCAAATATGATAAAGAATTGACCCAGGGGCCGTAGATTTCACTAGTGGCTTCTCTCGAGAAATAGCACACGGTGGGTAAACAAATTACTATTGGGCAATTGATAGAAGATCGAATAATTATGACGATATCCAAGGCAATGATCAATATATAGGCATCACGTCCAAGATTAGTGGACCGACTCCTACCTGCATCTACTACTATTACTCCACACATCGACCGCTATCCAGCATGCATCTAGTGTATTAAGTTCATGGAGAAACGGAGTAATGCAATAAGAATGATAACATGATGTAGACAAGATCTATTCATGCAGGAATAGACGCCATCTTGTTATACTTAATAGCAACGATACATGCGTGTCTTGCTGCCCCTTCTGTCACTGGGAAAGAACACCGCAAGATCGAACCCATCACAAAGCACCTCTTCCCATGGCAAGAAAAATCGATCTAGTTGGCCTAACTAAACCAAAGATTCGAAGAAGAAATACGAGGCTATAAATAATCATGCATATAAGAGATCAAAGAAGACTCAAATAATATTCATGGATATAGATCTGATCATAAACTCAAAGTTCATCGGATCCCAACAAACACACCGCAAAAAAGTTACATCAAATAGATCTCCAAGAGACCATTGTATTGAGAATCAAAAGAGAGAGAGGAAGCCATATAGCTACTTCCTATGGACCCTTAGGTCTATGGTGGACTACTCACGCATCATCGGAGAGGCACCAATGAGGATGATGAAGCCCTCCGTGATGGTGTTAGATTGGATCTCATGGTTCTGGAACTTGCGGCGGCTGGAATTGTGTTTCGTCGACTCCCCTAGGGTTTCTGAAATATTTGGGAATTTATAGGGCGAAGACGCGGTGCAGGGGGCTACGTGGGGGGCACAACCCCCCTGGGAGCGCCTGGGCGCGCCCTGGTGGGTTGTGCTTCCCACGGGCCTCCCCTCTGGTACTTTCTTGGCCCACATGGTGTCTTCTGGTCCAGAAAAAATCTCCAAAAAGATTCGCTGCATTTGGACTCCGTTTGGTACTGATATTCTATGAAGTAAAAAACAAGCAAAAAATAGCAACTGGCACTGGACACTATGTCAATAGGTTAGTCTCAAAAAATGATATAAATCTGCTATAAAATGATTGTAAAACATCCAAGAATGATAATATAACAGCATGGAACAATAAAAATCTATAGATACGTTGGAGACGTATCAGCATCCCCAAGCTTAATTCCTGCTCGTCCTCGAGTAGGTAAATGATAAAAACAGAATTTTTGATGTGGAATGCTTCCTAACATGTTCATCACATATTCTTTTCTTTTGTAGCAAGGACATTTGGACTTTTATATGGTTCAAAGCAATAGTCTAGTTTTGACATGAAGATTTCAATACTCAAGCATATCAACAAGCAACCATGTCTTTCAAAATATCAACACTAAAGAAAGTTATCCCTAGCCCATCATGCTCAATCATTGATCCATTCATGAAACACACTCGCATATTAGCTACATCCAATGCTCAAGTATGATCATAATGCTCCCTAGTTGGTGCTTTATAAGAGAAGATGGAGACTCAAATAAAAAAAATTGCATAAAGTAAATAGATATGCCCTTCGCAGAGGGAAGTAGGGATTTGTAGAGGTGCCAGAGCTCAAAGCTTAAATTGAGAGATAAATTTTTTTGAGAGGCATGCTTTTCCCGTCAACAAAAACGTCCGAGTAATTCCCAACACTTTCCATGCTAGATATATCATAGGCGGTTCCCAAACATAAAATAAAATTTATTCCTTTTTCCACCAATCTTTCACAATCCATGGCTAGCCGTATCCACGGGTGCCCTCCATACCAACACTTTCCAAGGAATTTATTATTTGACAACATAAAGTAAATTTCTTTTTCATTTTGGGACTGGGCATCCCTATTACCGCCGTACTCTCGTGCAATGACAAGTGAATAAACACTCATCTTGAGAATAACACATCTAGCATGGAAAATATTGGCCACCCCCTACCGCTTCATGAGCGGTACGAGCACACAAAAAGGAAATTCATTTTGAAAATTAGAGATGGCACATACAAATTTGCTTAGAATGGCACAGAAATACCGCATATAAGTAGGTATGGTGGACTCTTATGGCAAAACTGGGTTTAAAGATTTTGGATGCACAAGTAGTATTTCTACTTAATACAAGTGGAGGCTAGCAAATAGATTGAGAAGCAACCAACCAAGAAACGAAAATTCACATAAGTGAGCATTAAGCATAACTAACACCGAATAATGCACCATAAGTAGGATGTAATTTCATTGCATAACTATTGACTTTCGTGCTTGCATAAAGAATTACAAACCTTAAGACCAATATTCTTACTAAAGCATAATTACTCACCAACATGACTCATATATTACTATCATCATATCTCAAAACTATTACAAAGGATCAAGTTTAATTTGTCCAATGATCTTCATGAAAGTTTTTATTATATCCCTCTTGAATATGTATCACTTTGGGACTAATTTCATATGTTGCAATTGATTTTGATAAGCTCAAACAAATTTAAGTGAAGAACATGAGCATAAAAGATTTTCATCTCTCAAAATAATATAAGTGAAGCATGAGAGAATTTCTTCAAAATTTACCAACTCTCAAATAAATCTAAGTGAAGCATGAGAGCATTTCTTCAAAAATATTAAAGCACACCGTGCTCAAAAAGATATAAGTGAAGCACTAGAGCAATTCCATAGCTCAAAAATTTTAAGAGAAGCACATAGAGCAATTCTATCAAATCATAGCATACTTTTGGCTCTCTCAAATAGGTGTGTCCAGCAAGGATAGATGACACAAACTAAAAAGAAAAACAAGCAAAGACTCATATAATACAAGACGCTCCAAGCAAAACTCATGATAAGTGACGAATAAAAATATAGCTCCAAGTAAAATACCGATGGTCGTTAGAAGAAAGAGGGGATGCCTTCCGGGGCATCCCCAAGCTTAGTTGCTTGGTTCTCCTTGAATATTATCTTGGGGTGCCTGGGGCATCCCCAAGCTTAGGCTCTTTTCACTCCTTATTCCTTCATCCATCGTGATCTCACCCAAAACTTGAAAACTTCAATCACACAAAACATAACAAAACCTTCGTGAGATCCGTTAGTATAATAAAGCAAATCACTACTCTAAGTACTGTTGCAAACCCATTCATATTTTATTTTTGCATTATACCTACTGTATTCCAACTTTACCATGGCTTATACCCCCCGATACAATCCATAGATTCATCAAAATAAGCACACAACGCAAAGAAAATAGAATATGTCAAAAACAGAACAGTCTGTAGTAATCTAGAAACTTCGTATACTTCTGTGTCTCCAAAAATTCTGATAGAAGTTGATGATGTCTCCCCGGCAATGGCGCCAGAAATTCCTTTTGATGTCGCTTGAAACTGCGTCGGTATTTCCCCAAAGAGGAAGGGATGATGCAGTACAACTACGGTTGGTATTTCCCTCAGTTATGAAACCAAGGTATCAATCCAGTAGGAGAACCAAGCAACACTATGTAAACGGTACCTACACACAAAGAACAAATACTTGCAACCCGACGCGTAAGAGGGGTTGTCAATCCCACCTCGGTAACGGCGCCAGAAATTGGCAAGTTGACGGGAGACTATCTTGACTTGATCCTCCCCGGTTAAAAAGATAGATAAATTTGTGGTAGATTGGATAAATAGCTCTCGATAAAACGCAAAATAAAATAAGTAATAAAAAAGTGCAGCAAGGTATTTTTGGGTTTCTGAAAATATAGATCTGAAAATAAAAGTGAATAAAAATAGATCTCAAAGCAAATATGATAAAGAATTGACCCGGGGGCCGTAGATTTCACTAGTGGCTTCTCTCGAGAAATAGCACACGGTGGGTAAACAAATTGCTGTTGGGCAATTGATAAAAGATCGAATAATTATGATGATATCCAAGGCAATGATCAATATATAGGCATCACATCCAAGATTAGTAGACCGACTCCTGCCTGCATCTACTACTATTACTCCACACATCGACCACTATCCAGCATGCATCTAGTGTATTAAGTTCATGGAGAAACGGAGTAATGCAATAAGAATGATGACATGATGTAGACAAGATCTATTCATATAGGAATAGACCCCATCTTGTTATCCTTAATAGCAATGATACATGCGTGTCTTGCTGCCCCTTCTGTCACTGGGAAAGAACACCGCAAGATCGAACCCATCACAAAGCACCTCTTCCCATGGCAAGAAAAATCGATCTAGTTGGCCTAACTAAACCAAAGATTCGAAGAAGAAATACGAGGCTATAAATAATCATGCATATAAGAGATCAAAGAAGACTCAAATAATATTCATGGATATAGATCTGATCATAAACTCAAAGTTCATCGGATCCCAACAAACACACCGCAAAAAAGTTACACCAAATAGATCTCCAAGAGACCATTGTATTGAGAATCAAAAGAGAGAGAGGAAGCCATATAGCTACTGTCTACGGACCCTTAGGTCTATGGTGGACTACTCACGTATCATCGGAGAGGCACCAATGAGGATGATGAACCCCTCCGTGATGGTGTTAGATTGGATCTCGTGGTTCTAGAACTTGCGGCGGCTGGAATTGTGTTTCATCGACTCCCCTAGGGTTTCTGAAATATTTGGGAATTTTTAGGGCGAAGAGGCGGTGCAGGGGGGCTATGTGGGGGGCACAACCCCCCTAGGCGCGCTTGGGCTCCTGGGCGTGCCCTGGTGGGTTGTGCTCCCCACGGGCCTCCCCTCTGGTACTTTCTTGGCCCACATGGTGTCTTCTGGTCTAGAAAAAAGCTCCAAAAAGTTTCGCTGCATTTGGACTCCGTTTCGTACTGATATTCTGCGAAGTAAAAAACAAGCAAAAACAGCAACTGGCACTGGGCACTATGTCAATAGGTTAGTCCGAAAAAATGATATAAAGTTGCTATAAAATGATTGTAAAACATCCAAGAATGATAATATAACACCATGGAACAATCAAAAATTATAGATATGTTGGAGACGTATCAGGCGTTCATAATGTCTGCATCAGCTCCTGCAGCAGGTCTGTCACCTAGCGGTGCATCAAGGACATAATTCTTCTGTGCAGCAATGAGGATAATCCTCAAGTTACGGAGCCAGTCCATGTAGTTGCTACCATCATCTTTCAACTTAGCTTTCTCTAGGAACGCATTAAAATTCAAGGGAACGGTAGCACGGGCCATTGATCTACAACATAGATTTGCAAAAACTATTAGGACTAAGTTCATGATAAATTTTAGTTCAAATAATCAAATTACTAATGAACTCCCACTTAAATCAACATCCCTCAAGTTTTCTAAGTGAAACATGATCCAAATCAACTAACCCATGTCCGATCATCACGTGAGATGGGGTACTCTTCAATGGTGAACATCTCTATGTTGATCATATCTACTATATGATTCACGTTCGACCTTTCCGTCTCCAGTGTTCCGAGACCATGTCTGTACATGCTAGGCTCGTCAAGTTTAACCCAAGTATTCTGCATGTGCAAAACTGTCTTACACCTGTTGTATGTGAACGTAGAATCTATCACACCCGATCATCACGAGGTGCTTCGAAACGACGAACTTTAGCAACGGTGCATACTCAGGGAGAACACTTTTATCTTGAAATTAAGTGAAGGGATCATCTTATAATGCTACCGTCGTTCTAAGCAAAATAAGATGCATAAAGGATAAACATCACATGCAATCAAAATATGTGACATGATATGGCCATCATCATCTTGTGATTTTGATCTCCATCTCCAAAGCATCGGCATGATCTCCATCATCACCGGCACGACATCTTGATCTCCATCGTTGCGTCAGGGTTGTCTCGCCAACTATTTCTTCTACAACTATTGCTAACGCATAGCGATAAAGTAAAGCAATTACATGGCGCTTTAGTGATTGACACGCAGGTCATACAATAATTAAAGACAACCCTAAGGCTCCTGCCGGTTGCCGTACTCATCGACATGAAGTCGTGAACTTATTACAAAACATGATCATCTCATACATCAACATATATCATATCACATCTTGACCATATCACATCACAACATGCCCTGCAAAAACAAGTTAGACGTCCTCTACTTTGTTGTTGCAAGTTTTACATGGTTGCTACGGGCAACTAGCAAGAACCGTTCTTACCTACGCAAAACCACAACGGTGATTATCAAGTTGCTATTTAACCTTCTGCAAGGACCGCCGTAGTCAAATCTGATTCAACTAAAGTGGGAGAAACAGACACCCGCCAGCCACCTTTATGCAAACCAAGTTGCATGTCAGTCGGTGGAACCGGTCTCATGTACGTGGACATGTAAGGTTGGTCCGAGCCGCTTCAACCCACAATGCCGCCGAATCAAAATAAGACATTGGTGGGAAGCAATATGAACATCACCGCCCACAACTCCTTTGTGTTCTACTCGTGCATATCATCTACGTATAGACCTGGCTCATGATACCACTGTTCGGGAACGTTGCATGGAAAACAAAAAAAATTCTACGCACACGCAAGATCTATCCATGGAGATGCATAGCTATGAGAGGGGGAGAGCATCTACATACCCTTGTAGATCGCTAAGCGGAAGCGTTTATCAACGCGGTTGATGTACTCGTACAACTTCACGATCCGTACCGATCAAGCACCGAACGCACGGCACCTCCGCGTTCAACACACGTTCAGCTCGATGACGTCCTCGCCTTCTCGATCCAGCAAGAGAGGCGAAGTAGTAGATGATTTCCGGTGGCACGACGGCGTGGTGACGGTGGTGGTGAAACTATTTCGCAGGGATTCGCTAAGCTCAACGGATTTGAACGGAGGAGGAACTAGAGGGAGAGGGGGCGCCGCACACGACTTGGGAATCGTGGTGTGTGTTGCCCCCTCCCCTTCACACACATATATAGGTGGAGGGGGAGGGGAGGCTGCCTAGGGCGCACCCCAAGGGGGTCGACGCCTGCCCTAGGCGCCTGCCCTAGCCGCCCCTCCCCCCCCCCACCCTTCCTTCTTAGGCGCGTGGGGAGAAGGCAGGAGGGGAGGCGCCCCCCTTCCTTTCCTTTCCGTGCATGTGGAAGAGAAGGCAAGAGGGGGCTAGCCCTCTTCCTTCCTTTCCTAGGGCCGGCGGCCATGAGGTGGGGTGCGCCAACCCCATGTGGGCTGGTGTGCTCTCCCTTGTTGGCCCGTTTGGCCCAGTAAGCTCCCGTGGCCTTTCGGAACCCCTTCCAGTGATCCGATAACATCCGGTGCATTCCGAAACTCTTCTGGAGACCAAATACTATCATCCTATATATCCATCTTTACAACCGGACCATTCCGGATCTCCTCGTCATGTCTGTGATCTCATCCTGGACTCCGAACAACATTCGGTCACCAACATACAAAACTCATATAATACTATATCGTCAACGAACGTTAAGCGTGCGGAAACTACGGGTTCGAGAATGATGTAGATATGACTGAGACACTTCTCCGGTCAATAACCAATAGCGGGACCTGGATGCCCATATTGGTTCCTACATACTCTACAAAGATCTTTATCGGTCGAACCTTTATGACCACATGCGTAGTTCCCTTTGTCCATCGGTATGTTACTTCCCGAGATTCGATCGTCGGTATCTCCATACCTAGTTCAATCTCGTTACCGGCAAGTCTCTTTACTCATTCCATAATACATCATCTTGTAACTAACTCCTTAGTCACTTTGCTTGCAAGCTTCTTGTGATGCTGTATTACCGAGAGGGCCCAGAGATACCTCTCCATCATACAGAGTGACAAATCCCAATCTCGATTCATGCCAACTCAACAGACACCTTCGGAGATACCTGTAGAGCATCTTTATGATCACCCAGTTATGAAGTGACGTTTGATAGCACACAAGTGTAGGAGATATGCCCTAGAGGCAATAATAAATGTTATTGATTATCTCCATGTTCATAATTATGTTTATGTTCCATGCTATAACTGCTATGGTTCTCGAGTCTGCAATAACATGAGGCTCGGAGGAAGACTCATATGCACGTGTGGAATAATAAACGGTAAAATGTATTCCAAGTCGGGCCTCTAAGACTAGCTCAAGTTTTGCATGATGGTTCTGTTTTCCTGATCATGGGCATGTCTATGCCAGCAACTTTGAGGGCACAATGTTAGAAGAACATTTGTGTTGAATCGACCCGAATTGATGTTATGCTATGAGATACATTCATCACAAGTTAATGGTTAATAACACAGAGATGGTTAACGTTTGCATGATTCCTCAGACCATGAGAGTATCGAGTTTCTTCATGCTTGATTCATGAACTTTGGGGTTTGTTAAACATCATCCGTAATTGGATGACTATTACGGTGGCTTACGGGTTCATGGGAAAGTATGTCAAGTAACTTGATAGCTCAAGATTGGGATTTTCTCCTCCGACGATGCAGAGATATCTCTGGGCCCTCTCGGTGTTATGGTATCCATCATCGCCTGGCCAGACACAGGGTGATTTGATCACAGGGATGCCGGAACACGGTAACGAGAAAAGAGAACAATACCGGTACTGAGGTAACTGGCATAGTGGACAAGTTGTTGATCCACGGGAATGCCAACATGTCTCACCTCGGGTATTTGTAACATATCATGAAGCAACAGGAATAGCACACGGCAACTGGAGGTTCACTCGAATATTCATTCGTGTGGGTATAGGGGTCAATATGGTGTCCACGGCTCCGATGTTGATCATTGATCGGAAAGAGTTCCGGTCATGTCTATACTTCACTTAACCTATAGGGTCACATGCTTAAGGGTCATCTATCTGCTGAATACTAGACAGGGAGTCTGAGAGAAATTCACCGAAAAAGTTTCGGGCACACCGGAAAAGTTCCGGAGAGAGAACACCGGAATAGTTTCGGTAAAACCGAAAAGTTGTTTCGGGGTATTCCATTAAGTCAAATTGGTTCTGGGACATGCCTAATAATTCTTGGAGGGTACCAGAATTATTCTGGAAACTTCTGGAAATTTTTCGGGATAAAAACCGGAAATGTTCCAGAGCTGCCGGAACCACTTCAGATGCTTTTCGCAGATGAAAATCACTAATTTGGAATTGTTCCGGAATGCATTGAAAATTATTTTAGTGGGTACTAGAAATGTTCTAAGCCCACATAAATATTTTCAGTTCGAACGGACGCTGAAAAATGTCATCGTGAATAGTGAAAGTGCTTTTTGGATATTTTTTGGAATGCCACCTTTTAGGGCTTTTTGCAAAAGGCTTCTATAAGGCTTGGGGGCTAAGAAACCCCCCTTTGAGGGCCCCCCCAATAGGGTTGGCCGGCCACATGAGGGGCTCCTCCATGGAGCCCCACTTGCTCCATTACTTCCCCTTTATGCCCTTGTGGAGGAGTCCATTCATGGTCATTTTTGGGTTTCTGGAATGGCCACTATACCCCTTGGTTTCCCAATAAATAGGAGGTGAGGGGGCTGCCCAAACCTCATCCTTGCTCTCATACACATGCCATAGACTTGTCTGGCTTCTCTCTCCCTCCCAGCGAAATAGTTTCGTAGAGCCGAAAGGCTGTCTGGGTTCCAGCAGGAACTAGTTCTGGACGGCGAAGCCCTGCCGGATAGATAACACCGTATGTGTGCAACCCCATAGAGAGGTCGTAGTTTTGATCTTTGTGCCCGAGGGGCTGTTTTGAGAGTGCCTCCCGAAGGGCTGTCCAAGTGACGGTCCGAGTTCTGTGAGTCCTACCGAAGGGCTGTCCGAGTGACCGTCTGAGTTTTGAGGGTCCTCCCGAAGGGCTGTCCGCAACACCGTCTGAGGGACTGTCCGACCGCCTCTCGGAGGGCTGTCCGTGGGGCAGATGAGGGAGTACATCCTCGTGGTTGGGAGGTTGTAAATCCTTGCTGTGGGGATCTGCACCGGCGATCCTCATCGACTCTACTTCCGCTGTGCTACGAGTCGGTAACAAAAAGATCAAACCTTGTATGCAGTCTCCATAGTGGTCCTGGGCTGGTGCATAGGTCGGAAAAATTTTGTTTTCTGCTGCGTTACCCTACAGTGGCATCATGAGCTGTGCTATGCGTAGATGCAGGTTGCAATCTAGAATACATAGAGATGTATGGGTGTTGCACAATATAATTAGGTAGTAGATGAGTTCTATTACTGAAAATTATTTGTGCGGGTAGCAGATGAAATCTGTTACCCGATGTTCCTATTGCTTCCCTTGAATTTGCATAATCCTGATCTTGACGGCATGGTGGAATCTCACAAAGTTCTGGCAATCCGTGATCCTTTCATGCTGCTCCTGAGTATGCTGATTGACAGATCAACGAACTGCTAACAGTTCTTTGGGTTCCACCATAGTTAAAGAAAGATGGATGCTTCGCGGACGAAAGGGCAATGCAGATATGATCTGCACGGGGGTCATGCGTATGACGAAGTTCAGTATGGGGCTCGAGATTTTATTATCTCGTGTTTCATACACCCCGCATTGTTAATCTAGCGACTTGGATAATCATGCTTGATGATGAACGTTGGTAGCTTCGGTTTGTTTCGAAACCTTAGAAGCCACGTAAAATAAAATTTTGCATAAACCGATTAGAGGCGTCTAACTTGGTTTTGCAGGATGTGCATGTGATGTGGTATAGCAGTGCTCATATTAATTTGATTATGTATGAGATGACTATACAATGTAAATTAACATGACCTGCGTGTCATGATTTGGCATGATGGCTGGAGCCATATGATTGTCACTTTAAATGACCTGCGTGTCAACTTTAAGTAATGCACTTATTTTATTAGCTATAGAAATAGGAATATTATCTTGTGCATCGACAAGGTGGTGGAAATCTTCGCAAAGGTGAACTCCGATGCGAATGCCGAAGACGAAGAAATGAAAGACTTCTCCGTCAGAAAGGGCTATACCATATCATGCTATTATGAATTGCCTGAGATGTTTATCCCTTATGATGCACCCTTCTTGATTGCGGTAGTCGCTTTTTATTAGGGTGATCTCTCACAAAAATATCAAGTTGATAGTGTTCTCCCAAGTGTAGCACCGTCACAGCATGTATCCTTTCGGGGTGCCACTTGCTACCATGAGCACGAACGACTGGAAAGTGTAAGGCGGGTGAGGTTAGACCTCACTGCAAGATCACTTGGTTGTCTTGACGTTCAGGCAGGAAAGTCCTGAGCTCAGAACACATGCATCGAAAGATGAACAAGAATCATATAAAGATGTGATTGGCAAGCTGGCCTACCGGTTGAGATTTTCGTCATCTGTGATGCTACCATCGTGGCGAACAATCAAAACTCGGGTCTTGAATCATTCACAATCAATTATGAGAGATATTGATTTGAGTGGGAGCGCACTGTAGAATTAACTTGTTTAATTCTCAGTGCAATTAATTTCAAACACTGTCTAAGTGTGATTTGCAAAATAGTTGTAGAATAATGGCTCGCGTTTCCACCTTCCCTATTAAAATTGAATAAGCTATTTTTATCTGGTTAAAACTTTATGATTGGTAAACGTAATATGAGGATTGTCCTCAAGAGTGTCGAGAAGGACTTTGTCTTATCGCATGCTTTCGGTATTATCCCGCTAATGCTATGGATCATGTGACTCTTGTCCTTCGATCCAAAAGCTAGAATTCTGTTACGGTCAAAGTGCAATATGTTTGCTTCCATGAGACCCGAACTTCGAAAGTTTGGGATAGTTATATGATATTCATGGAACTAAAAATCATTTTCAGATACAAACAAAGCAATGTTTGTTTGCAAGTATTAGTAAAAGTGTTTACTATGCATTTGACTGTTGGGAAAGGGATCCAGAAGAACGTCGTCATATGATGGTGGTGAATAAAACAACAACTTAAAGAGAAAGGAAGTGTTCGAAGGGTGTTAGTGAAACTTCCACGCCTAGGAAGTCCGGGGCTAACGCCACTCTTAAGTTGGGTGCTTCTTCTGAGAGTAGGAGAAATACTGAAAGTTAAACTGTTAGAAGTATAAAGGCAGAAAGAGAGAAGACTGGAATATCCAGCTCATGTATGAATGTCCTACAAGTTTTTGATGTATAGAAGGCTAGTCAAAGATATAGTTCTTGGGAATTATGGTTAAACATGTTAATCACTAATTCTTGGGTATTGTGAGTTGATCACAAAGATACCCGCTTGATTGCATTCTGTTGCAACTCGATGTAAGAACTACTATGGCCTGAAAGACTAGCCAGGAATGAGATTAAGATACACACAGGGAACATAGTAAATGTTACTATACCTTCCATCGGTGTATTACCTATGTATTTACTTTCATAATTCATTTTAGAGTTTCACACTCTAGCCCTTTGCATAAGGTATCTTGCAAGAAGGTTGTTCATAAGAGAACTTTTGATGTTCGGTGTTATGAATAACATAAGGGCCATACTTTCATTGTGAATGAGACATATGTTATGAATATTGATAATAATACATTACCTTTGGGTTTACTTTCATAATTCATTTTAGAGTTTTATACACTCTAGCCCATTGCACAATGTTTGTTGCAAGAGGGTTGTTCATAAAAGAACAATTGTTGTTCAGTATTATGAATAACATAAGGGCCATACTTCCATCATAGATGGGACGTATGTTATGAATTTTGATGGTAATATGATACATCCATAACACTGACGCTAAATGTCGCAAGACTAAAAGAATACCACACAAGTGTGGCACTGCATTTGGTCACATTGGAGAAACCCGCATGGAAAATTCCATTATGATGGATTTTGAAGTCGTTTGATTTTGAATCATCTGACACTTGCAACTTTCCTCCGAAAAGTGAAGTGACTGAAATACCATTCACAGGCCATAAGGAACGAGCAACAAACTTATTGGTGATCATACATTTTGATGTGTGTAGTTCAATAAATGTTGTTGCAAGTAGAGGATTTATCTATCTTCAGAAATGACTAAAGTAGATATATGGATATTTACTTGATGAGACATAAGTCTGGATCTTTTGAAATCATTCGAAAGGTTTTCAAAATGAAGAAGAAATTATTGTAACAAGAAAATTATGTTTCTGCAATTAGATTGCAGAAAGGAATATTTGAGTTACAAGTTTAGCGAATGTCTGATGAGTTGTGAAAGGGGTTTCATAACTTGCAACTCCCAGAACACCACTGCAAGTGGAAAGTCCGTGAAGATGTAATCGAACCATTTATGACATGGTAAGATCAAAGATGACATAAATAAATTTGCCATTATCCCTTTTAAAGTGATGCTTTAGAGACTGCGGCTTTTACACTGTAAAGAGCTCCATCGGGTCTGTTGAAATGACGCCATGGTATGGTACGCCCAACCATGTTATTTCTTTTCTTAACATTTGGAATATGGGGCTTGTGTAAAAGGTTACAAACCTATTCCAAATCAGACAAGTGCTACTTTGTAGGTTATCCCAAGTCATTGGGTATTCCTCCACCACTATACCGAGGCAAATGATTTTGCCACAAAACGGTATGCTTTTAAAGAGAATGGTTCTTGCAAAAAGGTGAGTGGGAGGACAGTGCAACTCGACGAGATAACCAGTATCTTCATCATCAGATCAAAGGAAAGGAACCTTGGAAGTGATTCCGGAGTTTCCTATTGCGACTGATACGGAAGCCTCTACATGAGATGTATGGACTTCGGTCGAACTTGAAGCTGAACCACGTAGGAAAAACTCGTGCAAACCTCTTAGGTGCGCATACGAGATATTGTTGTTAGACAACAGTATACCTACGATACACAAGGAAGCGTTGATGGGCCCTGACTCCGGAATTGGCTAAATGCCAATACAATCCGAGATAGTTTCCATATAAGTGATTCCAGATTAAAATCTTGATACACCTTTTGGAAGACTTAGAGTCTAACGAATATTTATGGAACTAAAAACAGATACGGATAAAAATATTTTATCCATAAAGCTCGACTTGTTGTAATAACAAGTTCAAGGAGTTGACTATGATGAGGTTGTTTCACCGTAGCGATGCTTAAAGTCGGTTCGGGTTGAACTAGCAATTAATACATATTTCAATCATGAGATATGAAACATGGATGATGAAAGAATTTCCATCTGATGGAAATGAAACCAAGGACTCGCATGTGTTACAGTCCAGGGTATTTTATCAATCCAGGGGATGCTAGTGAGTGTGCAAACTTCAGAGTTCCAGCGATGGACAGAAGAGAGCAAAATGGAGTTGGAATCTTCGTGTTTTGATGAAATGGTCAAAAGGGTTGTGACTTCATCAATGGGTAACGAAGATGCTTGTGATTCAAGAAAGTAAGTGGGAGCATAATAATATTTCTGAAAACGTTGTGTGCTTGACACATTGTTAATTGGAAATAAATTTCTTGACACGAATTAGGACTTCATTTGAAAATAGTTTTTCGATGAAGTGCTTGGGCTAAATAGCCTCAATATTAGGCATTATGATCTGTGGAGATAGATTTGCCTAATAGGGCTAAGCAAAGATACATATTGACAAAATGCTAAAACCTTTTAGCATTAAAAACGTCAAGGAGTGATTCTTGCCGAAGTCACATGGAAAGAGTTTTTGCAAGACTCGGTGTCCCAAAACACTGATGAGCAAAATACATGATGGAGATTCCACACCCTCTTGTGTTTGGATTAATCATGTATTCTATGGTATGTAAAAACAACCAGATATGTCCAATACTCCAAAGTTGTTGCGAGTATAGATACCAAAGTGATCAAAAGTACTGATCGTGGGACAACTATGAAAGATGTCATTGAGTACTAGAGTAGTACTGATGACATGTTTTCTCGCAAGCAGAGATTATGAAGTGCTCGTTGTCAGTAATTACATTGATACAGTCTTCATCAATGCTCCATGCGATTTTTGATTTAAGTTAAGGGTTTTGTGTAATACACAATATGGTAGCACGGTACTTGGAAATTGTTCCAAACAGGTTACTGTGGCGAATTCTATATCAAGTGGCTAAGTATGCTGATGCTTTAGAAGCGACAAAGAAGTTTTTGAATCATATAGTTCATTCATGAACTTAGTATGGTTCCAAGATGGCTTTGGTCAATGGGACACTATTGCAGATAGTTGCTCCATAGTTCAGTCTAAGGAATCAGGTTTCGACCAATGATTCACACATATGCAAAGCCAAGTCCACACAAAATATGAATTTTGTGAAAGCATGAAAACGCGAGGATATGCAAAGATACACACGAATCACAAGTTGTCAGATCCGTTGGACATCAGGCTATACCACATGCGAAGCATATTTTACACCAGTGTGCCATGGGTGTAAATGCATTAGCATTAACTAGATTATTGACTCTAGTGCAAGTGGGAGTCTGTAGGAGATATGCCCTAGAGGCAATAATAAATGTTATTGATTATCTCCCTGTTCATAATTATGTTTATGTTCCATGCTATAACTGCTATGGTTCTCGAGTCTGCAATAACACGAGGCTCGGAGGAAGACTCGTATGCACGTGTGGAATAATAAACGGTAAAATGTATTCCTAGTCTGGCCTCTAAGACTAGCTCAAGTGTTGCATGATGGTTCTGTTTTCCTGATCATGGGCATGTCTATGCCGGCAACTTTGAGGGCACAATGTTAGAAGAACATTTGTGTTGAATCGACCCGAATTGATGTTATGCTATGAGATACATTCATCACAAGTTAATGGTTAATAATACAGAGATGGTTAACGTTTGCATGATTCCTCAGACCATGAGAGTATCAAGTTTCTTCATGCTTGATTCATGAACTTTGGGGTTTGTTAAACATCATCCATAACTGGATGGCTATTATGGCGGCTTACGGGTTCATGGGAAAGTATGTCAAGTAACTTGATAGCTCAAGATTGGGATTTTCTCCTCCGACGATGGAGATATCTCTGGGCCCTCTCGGTGTTATGGTATCCATCATCGTCTAGCCAGACACAGGGTGATTTGATCACAGGGATGCCGGAACATGGTAACGAGAAAAGAGAACAATACCGGTAACGAGGTAACTGGCATAGTGGACAAGTTGTTGATCCACGGGAATGCCAACATGTCTCACCTCGGGTATTTGTAACATATCGTGAAGCAATAGGAATAGCACACGGCAACTGGAGGTTCACTCTAATATTCATTCGTGTGGGTATAGGGGTCAATATGGGTGTCCACGGCTCCGATGTTGATCATTGATCGGAAAGAGTTCCGGTCATGTCTATACTTCACCGAACCTATAGGGTCACACGCTTAAGGGTCATCTATCTGCTGAATACTAGACAGGGAGTCTAAGAGAAATTCACCGAAAAAGTTTCGGACACACCGGAAAAGTTCTGGATAGAGAACACCGGAATAGTTTTGGTAAAACCAAAAAGTTGTTTCTGGGTATTCCATTAAGTCAAATTGGTTCTGGGACATGCTGATAATTCTTGGAGGGTGCCAGAATTATTCTGGAAACTTCTGGAAATTTTCTAGGATAAAAACCGGAAATGTTCCGGAGCTGCCGGAACCACTTCAGATGCTTTTCGCAGATGAAAATAACTAATCCAGAATTGTTCCGGAATGCATTGAAAATTATTTTAGTGGGTACTGGAAATGTTCTAAGCCCACATAAATATTTTCAGTTCGAACGGAGGCTGAAAAATGACGTCATGAGTAGTGAAAGTCCTTTCTGGATATTCTTTGGAAAGCCACCTTTTAGGGCTTTTTGCAAAAGGCTTCTAGAAGGCTTGGGGGCTAAGAAACCCCCCTTTGGGGCCCCCCAATAGGGTTGGCCGGCCACATGAGGGGCTCCTCCATGGGGCCCCACTTGCTCCATTACTTCCCCTTTATGCCCTTGTGAAGGAGTCCATTCATGGGCATTTTTGGGTTTTTGGAATGGCCACTATACCCCTTGGTTTCCCTATAAATAGGAGGTGAAGGGGCTGCCCAAACCTCATCCTTGCTCTCATACACATGCCATAGACTTGTCTGGCTTCTCTCTCCCTCCTAGCGAAATAGTTTCGTAGAGCCGAAAGGCTGTCTGGGTTCCGGCAGGAACTAGTTCTGGACGGCGAAGCCCTGCCGGATAGATGACACCGTATGTGTGCAACCCCGTAGAGAGGTCATAGTTTCAATCTTTGTGCCTGAGGGGCTGTTTTGAGAGTGCCTCCCAAAGGGCTGTCCAAGTGACGGTCCGAGTTCTGTGAGTCCTCCCGAAGGGCTGTCCGAGTGACCGTCCGAGTTTTGAGGGTCCTCCCGAAAGGCTGTCCGCGACACCGTCCGAGGGACTGTCCGACCGCCTCCCGGAGGGCTGTCCGTGGGGCAGATGAGGGAGTACATCCTCGTGGTTGGGAGGTTGTAAATCCTAGCTGTGGGGATCTGCACCGCCGATAGTCATCGACTCTACTTCCGCTACGCTACGAGTCGGTAACGAAAAGATCAAACCTTGTATGCAGTCTCCATAGTGGTCCTGGGCTGGTGCGTAGGTCGGAAATATTTTTGTTTTTTGCTGCATTACCCTACAACAAGGTATTCCTCCGGTATCCGGGAGTTGGATGATCTCATGGTCGAAAGAATATGTATTTGACATTAAGAAAGCAGTAGCAATAAACTGAATGATCATATGCTAAGCTAACGGATGGGTCTTGTCCATCACATCATTCTCCTAATGATGTGATCCCGTTATCAAATGACAACTCATGTCCATGGTCAGGAAAGCTTAACCATCTTTTGATCAATGAGCTAGTCTAGTAGAGGCTTACTAGGGACTTGGTATTTGCTTATGTATTCACAAATGTATTTAAGTTTCCAATCAATACAATTATAGCATGAATAATAAACCTTTATCATGAACAAGGAAATATGATAATAACCAATTTATTATTCCCTCTAGGGCATATTTCCAACAATCCACTCCTGGATTACTTTGGTACCTCCCTGCCAAACTTATGGCAAGGCACACATCAGGTCTGGTACACAGCATGGCATACATTATAGAACCTATGCTGAGGCATAGGGAATGCCTTTCATTCTCTCTCTATCTTCTGTTGTGGTCCAACTTTGAGTCTGACTCAATTTCACACCTTGTAACACAGGCAAGAACCCTTTCTTTGATGGGTCCATTTTGAACTTCTTCAGAACTTTGTCAAGGTATGTGCTTTGTGAAAGTCCTATTAAGCGTCTCGATCTATCCCTATAGATCTTGATGCCTAATATGTAAGCAGCTTCATCGAGGTCATTCATTGAAAAATTCTTATTCAAATATCCTTTTATGCTATCCAGAAATTCTATATCATTTCCAATCAGTATGCCATCCACATATAATATCAGAAATGCTACAGAGCTCCGACTCACTTTCTTGTAAATACAGGCTTCACCGTAAGTCTGTATAAAACCAAATGCTTTGATCACTTCATCAAAGCGTATATTCCAACTCCGAGATGCTTGCACCAGTCCATAGATGGATCGCTGGAGCTTGCACACTTTGTTAGCACCTTTAGGATCGACAAAACCTTCTAGTTGCATCATATACAACTCTTCTTTAAGAAACCCGTTAAGGAATGCAGTTTTGACGTCCATTTGCCAGATTTCATAATCATAAAATGTGGCAATTACTAACATGATTCTGACAGACTTAAGCATCGCTACGGGTGAGAAAGTCTCATCGTAGTCAAACCCTTGAACTTGCCAAAAACCTTTTGTGACAAGTCGAGCTTTATAAACAGTGATATTACCATCAGCATCCGTCTTCCTCTTGAAGATCCATTTATTCTCAATGGCTTGCCAATCATTGGGCAAGTCCACCAAAGTCCACACTTTGTTCTCATACATGGATCCTATCTCAGATTTCATGGCCTCAAGCCACATAGCTTCTTCATAGTTTGTAGGTTCGCCATTGTCTAACAACACGACTTCCAGGAAAGGTTTACCGTACCACTCTGGTGTGGTATGTGTTCTGGTCGACCTACGAGGTTCTGTAGTAACTTGATCTGAAGTTTCATGATCATCATCATTAGCTTCTTCTCTAGTTGGTGTAGGTATCATGGGAACGGTTTTCTCTGATGTGCTACTTTCCAATTCGAGAGAAGGTACAGTTACCTCATCAAGTTCTACTTTCCTCTCACTCACTTCTTTCGAGAGAAACTCCTTCTCTAGAAATGACCCATTCTTAGCAACAAAGATTCTGCCTTCGGATCTATGGTAGAAGGTATACCCAATAGTTTCTTTAGGTTATCCTATGAAGACACACTTCTTTGCTTTGGGTTCGAGCTTATCAGGCTGAAGCCTTTTGACATAAGTGTCACATCCGCAAACTTTAAGAAATGACAGCTTAGGTTTCTAGCCAGACCATAGTTCATACGGTGTCGTCTCAACGGATTTAGACGGTGCCCTATTTAACGTGAATGCGGCTGTCTCTAATGCATAACCCCAAAATGATAAAGGCAAATCGCTAAGAGACATCATAGAATGCACCATATCTAATAAAGTACGGTTACGATGTTCGGACACACCATTACGTTGTGGTGTTCCTGGTGGCGTGAGTTGTGAAACAATTCCACATTGTCTTAGATGAAGGCTAAACTTGTAACTCAAATATTCGCCTCCGCGATCAGATCGTAGAAACATTATTTTCTTGTTACGATGATTCTTCACTTCACTCTAAAATTCTTTGAACTTTTCAAATGTTTCAGACTTGTGTTTCATCAAGTAGATATACCCATACCTACTTAAATTATCTGTGAAGGTTAGAAAATAACGATACCCGCCGCGTGCTTCAACACTCATCAGACCGCAAACATCGGTATGTATTATTTTCAAAATGTCATTAGCTCGTTCCATTGTTCCGGAGAACGGAGTTTTAGTCATCTTACCCATGAGGCATGGTTCGCAAGTATCAAATGATTCATAATCAAGTGATTCCAAATGTCCATCCGCATGGAGTTTCTTCATGCGTTTTATACCAATATGATCTAAATGGCAGTGCCACAAGTATGTTGCACTATCATTATCAACTTTGCATCTTTTGGCATCAATATTATGAATATGTGTATCACTACGATCGAGATTCAACAAGAATAGACCATTCATCAATTCAAAGGTGCATGACCATAAAAGATGTTACTCATATAAATAGAACAACCATTATTCTCTGAATTAAATGAATAACCGTCTCGCAATAAAAAAGATCCAGATATAATGTTCATGCTCAACGCTGGCACCAAATAACAATTATTGAGGTCTAAAACTAATCCCGAAGGTAGATGTAGAGGTAGCGTGCCGACGGCGATCACATCAACCTTGGAACCATTCCCGACGCGCATTGTCATCTCGTCCTTAGCCAATCTTCGTTTATTCCGCAGCTCCTGTTTCGAGTTACAAATATGAGCAACCGAACCAGTATCAAACACCCAGGCGCTACTACGAGCATTAGTAAGGAACACATCAATAACATGTATATCAAATATACCTTTGTTCACTTTGCCATCCTTCTTATCTGCCAAGTATTTGGGGCAGTTTCGCTTCCAGTGACCATTTCCCTTGCAGTAGAAGCACTCAGTTTCAGGCTTGGGTCCAGCTTTGGGCTTCTTCACGGGAGCGGAAACTTGCTTGCCATTCTTCTTGAAGTTCCCTTCCTTGCCCTTTTTCTTGAAACTAGTGGTCTTGTTAACCATCAACAGTTGATGCTCCTTCTTGATTTCTACCTCCGCCGATTTTAGCATCGCAAAAGAGCTCGGGAATCGTTTTCGTCATCCCTTGCATATTATAGTTCATCACGAAGCCTTTGTAGCTTGGTGGCAGTGACTGAAGAACTATGTCAATAACACTCTCAACTGGAAGATCAATTCCCAGCTGAGTCAAGTGGTTATGATACCCAGGCATTTTGAGTATGTGTTCACTGACAGAACTGTTCTCCTCCATCTTACAGCTAAAGAACTTGTTGGAGACTTCATATCTCTCAACCCGGGCATTAACTTGTGTTGGTGTTCTGGGAACCAGGGTACCCAGACTTGCCTGCCTGCGGCCCATGGCGTGGCTCCACCGATGGCCTGGTACAACCCATCTACAAGACCGCCAAGACAAGACCCTCGCTAGGGCCCCCAGGGCTCGTGAGGTGGACGACACCGAGACCTCCAGAGGGAGTAGCCTCCCTAGGCTGCCTCCTGAGGAGCGGAGATTTCTATGCAGGTACCCAGCCTCACGAGGCTGCCATGACGACCAAGACAGGCGGGCGCCAGCGGGCGCAAAGGAGACAGTTTCCTCTTTGGTGCTAAGGAGGTAAGGATAGGCATGGGTTCCCGAGGAATCTGGCAAAGGTTTCCATTCTGGTGCAACAAGACTAAGACCACCAGCACGGCAGGACGGATGTCATCCCCGAGCACACCACTGCGTCACGACCATAAGCTTTGCAGGCGAAGACCACCTTTCGTCAGGATAAGATGTACTACTTGTCCCCATTCAAATTGGCCACTGTGGGATCCCTTCCCGCCTACGTTTTGGGGGAAGAGGACCGAGGCCACTATAAATATAGGTTAGCCACCACTGTAGAGGGGGATCGAATCCTTTCCACCCTCATCTCCTGAGCCCTCGCGAGGTAGCTTAGCCATTGTACTAGTTCATCCTCAAACCTCCTCGCGGGGCCAATCCACCACAAAGCAGGAGTAGGGTCTTACACCGTAAGGTGGCCCAAACCAGGGTAAGCTGCCGTGTTCATCTTCTTCCTTGCTTGCGTGAATCAGGCTAGGCTTGGGGGGCGACGAGTTGGTAGGCTTGAGAGGTTGAGTTCTTCGCACACGCCCCAAAGTTCGAACCTTCTTGGATCTGCGGAGCCCTGAATCCGACATTTGGTGTGCCAGGTAGGGGCGTGTCAAAGTCCTTCTTCCACTGTTCGCTTCGCCTTCGTTCCATTGCTCCCATGGCCGACGCTCGTCGCGCTCGGGCCGAGCGCCGGGCCACTCGTGTCGCCCAGACGGCGCACGTGGGCAACGGTGCTCCTTGCCGCTCTACCTCCCCCGTGGCTAACGCCGCCACTGACCCTGCTGCTCGCAAGCAGCAGGATTCGTCGCTGCCACCTTCCGTCCGGCGTGATGGCCGCACTGCAACTCCATCGCCCACTCCGGCCATGGCATCGTCCTCCCATGCTCGCCGTGGGCCGGTGAACGCGCAGGCAGCGTTGCTCATGGCATGCGAGCTCCTGCATTATCGCCCCGCCAATGACCTCTACGATGACTGGCTCGGTCACATCGCTGAGCTTGTCAACGCCGCCGGGGAGGCTCCTGCACCGTCCCGCTCGCTCCTCCCTCCATCGTCCCAGGTGGGTGATGTGGCCCACGGCGCACCTCCTCTACCCCCTCGGCGAGATGTGGACCCGGAGCCCAGGCGCGACGCGCCCCCACACGACCCACGGCGCGGGGCACCAGCAAGGGATGAAGCAAGCTGCCTGGTGGTGCAGCGGCCGCAGGCCGATGCCCGCGCGCTCCCCGCGCCTCAGCGCCGGCACCAAGACCTCGCGCCGCCAGAGCCTGTGGCGTGTGGGCGTCAAGACCGAGCTCCCCCCGTGCGCGCTGCGCCAGTGAGCGCGGCGGGCTGCCGCGCCTTCACCCCGGAGCTGCGCCGCGTCGTCTGGCCCGGCAAGTTCAAGCCAGATCTGCCTCCGCGCTACGATGGCACCCCTGACCCCGCGGAATTCCTCCAGCTCTACGCGCTGAGCATTGAAGCGGCAAACGGCGACGAGAGGGTGATGGCCAACTGGTTCCCCATGGCCCTCAAAGACGGCGCATGCTCCTTGCTCCTCAACCTCCCGGAGGGGTCGATCTCCTCCTGGAATGAGCTTCGCGAGCGTTTCATCGCCAACTTCCAGGGCACTCGCAACCGCGCTCCTGTGCTGGGCGATCTGCGGCGCGTGAAGCAGCAGCCGGGCGAAACCTTGCACAAGTACATACAGCGCTTCACCCATGTTCGCCTCAAGATCCCGAAGGCGTCGGATGAGGCTATCATCTCGGTGTTCTCTGAAGGCGTCCGGGATGTCAAGATGAAAGAGGATCTCGCCATTCACGAGGATCTGTGCTCGGCCCTGGAGATGTTCGACCTGGCGAACAAGTGCGCGAGGGCCGAGGAAGGCCGCCTCTCCCTCCTTGAGCTCTCGGAGCCTAACGCTAAAGACAAGAAGGCCAAGGCCAAGGAAGCAAAGCGTAAGGGCCCCGCCGTGCTGGCTGCGGAGCCCGAGATGAAGCGTGGCCATGACCACGATGAGCCTCCCAGAGGCAACCGCCCGTTCTGCGTCTTCCACAACATCCACGGCCACAACACCAACGACTGCCAGGAGCTCAGGCAATCCGAGACGGGCGCCTTGGCCACCGCCCCAAGCGCAGCGACCGCGGCTATGGCCACGGCGGTGGCCGCTGGGACAACCGCGACCCCCGCCAGGACTGGCGCGACCAACCCCGCAAGGACCGCTGGCAAGGCCAACCTCGTGACGGCCCCTGGCAGGACCAGCCTCGAGAGGACCGTCCTCAGGGCAATGCCGGCCTCCCTCCGCTGCCGCCGCCGCCAAGGAGAAACGACTACAATCGGCAGGACGATGGGGCTGGGGGCTTCCAAGAGCCTCGTGCGATCGCCTGCATCCTGGGTGGTGTTCAGGCTCCCGCCTCCCATCGCATCTTCAAGCAGTTCTCTCGCGAGGTGAACGCGGCCCTCCCCAAGCTTGAGGCGTCGCGTCCCCTCAGGTGGTCCAAGCATGCCATCACCTTTGACTCCATGGACCAACTCAAGTGCTCAGCCGCCGCTGGTGCGCTCCCGATGCTCTGCACGCCAACCATCAGCAACGTCCTCATCACCAAAACCCTCATCGACGATGGCGCGGGGCTCAACATTCTCTCCGTCAAGACGTTTGAGACGCTCCAAGTGCCCTATGACCAGCTCCTGCCCACCAAGCCTTTCTCAGGAGTGACCGATGGCTCCACCGTTCCCCTGGGGCAGGTGCGCCTCCCAGTCACCTTCGGCAGGCGCGACAACTACCACACCGAGCTCATCGACTTCGATGTCTCCCACATCGGCCTCCCGTACAATGCCATCCTCGGGTATCCGGCCCTCGCTAAGTTCATGGCGGCAACTCATCATGGTTACAACGTCCTCAAGTTGCCGGGGTGCGGCGGAATCATCACGATCGCCTGCGACGAAAAGGATGCGGTGTGTTCCCTCGAGCGCGCCTACCAGGCTACGGCGGTCGAGAACTCTGACGACGAGGGTGCCACCCTGCCTCCTGAGGCTATCCCCAAGAAGAAGAAGCAGCTCCTCCCCAAGGGCCGTCAGGAGGGCGGGGCGCCTGCTGATTGTGCCTCAGGACCCATGCCCGCTACTGGGGTGCCTTTCACTCTCGCATAGGAAGGCGCGCCCGGCGCCCCCCTCAGGACCAGCTCGGGGGCTCTCGTCTGGAGGGCCTCTGACCTGACCAGCATGACGAGGGAGGCGTTCGGGCACCACGTGGGGGCATGCTTCGACGCGTGCCTTCGTGAGCAAGGCGCAAGGCGCCAGGCGCCAGGCGCTAGGCGCGCGAGAGTTCATCACCAAGGCAATCGAAGAGCTTCAGGAGGCACGAGCCATGCGTGGCAAGCGTCGCCCCGCACCACCGGGTGCAGCCGCGGCCCCTGACATGGGCGGCGGGCTGCGCGTCTGCGTCGACATCCCAGGCCTCAACAGGGCTGCTTTGCAGGACCTCTTCTGGCCGTCTCGCATCGGCCGGAGTGGGGGCTACCCCTGTAGCTACGTCCGCATGCCGTTTGGCCTGCTGAACATGGCCGCCTAGTACCAGTGCTTCGCGCAGGGTACCATGGCGGCCCATGAGGCCAGGCGGTCCTGACGGAGGAGGTGTCGGACCCTCGCGAGCTCCCCGGATCTCCTGAGCCGCCCGGGCCTCAGGAGCCGGTCGGCTCGTGAGGAGCGATCTCTGCAGCGCGCATCTTCAGCTGCCCCAACGCCTCTACAACGATGGTGCCAGGTGACTTTTTGGTTTGTTCAACTGAGGATGCCCCTCATCCTTAGGCTGCTAGGGCCCGGCCCCGCAGTTGTATCTTTTTTGCACATGTATCGGAACTGGCCTTGCCTTTATGAATTTCCCAAGTATTTCAACTGCATGTCTGGTGCTTCGTCACCATGATGTCGTTGCGCCCTCGCAGACCCACCTACGACCGCCTCATGATTAAGGACTGGCACGGCGTCTGTGCTCGGGTCCGTTCCTGCAGCGCTGTTAAATCCAAGCGACCGAGCTCTGTCCCGCAGGCCAGTTCCCGTGCGCGTCACCTCCCGGGGTCCTTGGTGCCTTGTTCTCGCATGAGCTAATCGCGTGTAGGCGAGTAAGGGCGCACGGCCCGGTTCGTACGACCGCAGTTCGGCGCTTCGCCGTAGCGGGAGCCGCGCGCCGGGTGTTTTTTCCGTGGGATCGTTGCATGAGAAGACATGGCACGGCGTCTGTGCTCGGGTCCGTCCCTATAGCGTCGATAAAACCAATGGCTGAGCTCTGTCTGGCAGGCCGGTCCCGTTCACGTCACCTCCTGGGGTCATTGGTGTCCGGCCTTCTCATGCGACTGAAGGAAATATGCCCTAGAGGAAATAATAAAGTTATTATTTATTTCCTTATTGCATGATAAATGTTTATTATTCATGCTAGAATTGTATTAACCGGAAACTTAGTACATGTGTGAATACATAGACAAACAGAGTGTCCCTAGTATGCCTCTACTAGATTAGCTCATTAATCAAAGATGGTTAAGTTTCCTAGCCATGGACATGTGTTGTCATTTGATGAACGGGATCACATCATTAGGAGAATGATGTGATGGACAAGACCCATCCGTTAGCTTAGCATGATGATCGTTTAGTTTGTTGCTATTGCTTTCTTCATGACTTATACATGTTCCTATGACTATGAGATTATGCAACTCCCGAATACCGGAGGAACACCTTGTGTGCTATCAAACGTCACAATGTAATTGGGTGATTATAAAGATGCTCTACAGGTGTCTCCGAAGGTGTTTGTTGAGTTGGCATAGATCGAGATTAGGATTTGTCACTCCGAGTATCGGAGAGGTATCTCTGGGCCCTCTCGGTAATGCACATCATATGAAGCCTTGCAAGCAATGTGATTAATGAGTTAGTTATGGGATGATGCATTACGAAACGAGTAAAGAGACTTGCCAGTAACAAGATTGAACTAGGTATGATGATACCGACGATCGAATCTCGGGCAAGTAACATACTGATGACAATGGGAACAACGTATGTTGTTATGCGGTTTGACCGATAAAGATCTTCGTAGAATATGTAGGAGCCAATATGAGCATCCAGGTTCCGCTATTGGTTATTGACCGTAGATGTGTCTCGGTCATGTCTACATAGTTCTTGAACCCGTAGGGTCCGCACGCTTAACGTTCGATGACGATTTGTATTATGAGTTTATGTGATTTGATGACCGAAGTTTTTCGGAGTCCCAGATGAGATCGGGGACATGACGAGGAGTCTCGAAATGGTCGAGAGATAAAGATCGATATATTGGAAAGCTATATTCGGACATCGGAAAGGTTCCGAGTGATTCGGGTATTTTTCGGAGTACCGGAGAGTTACGGGAATTCGTATTGGGCCTTAATGGGCCATACGGGAAAGGAGAGAAAGGCCTCAAGGGTGGCTGCGCCCCTTCCCCATGGACTGGTCCGAATTGGACTAGGGAAAGGGGGCGCCCCCTTCCTTCCTTCTCCTTCTCCCTTCCCCTTTTCCTATTCCATGTGGGAGGTGGAATCCTACTAGGACTAGGGAGTCCTAGTAGGACTCCACACTTTGGGCGCACCCTATGAGGGCCAGCCTCCTCCTCCCTCCATCCTTTATATACGTGGCCAGGGGGCACCCCAGAGAGACACAACAATTGATCATTGATCTCTTAGCCATGTGCGGTGCCCCCTTCCACCATAATCCACCTCGGTCATATCATAGCGGTGCTTAGGCGAAGCCCTGCGTCGGTAACTTCATCAACACCGTCACCATGCCGTCGTGCTGACAGAACTCTCCCGCGAAGCTCTACTGGATCGTGAGTTCGTGGGGTCACCGAGCTGAACGTGTGCAGTCCGCGGAGGTGCCGTAACTTCGGTGCTGGGATCGGTCGATCGTGAAGACGTACGACTACATCAACCACATTGTCATAACGCTTCTGCTTACGGTCTACGAGGGTACGTAGATGACACTCTCCCTTCTCGTTGCTATGCATCACCACGATCTTGCGTGTGCGTAGGAAATTTTTGAAATACTACGTTCCCCAACAGTGGCATCCGAGCCTGGTTTATGCGTAGATGTTATATGCACGAGTAGAACACAAGTGAGTTGTGGGCGATACAAGTCATACTGCTTACCAGCATATCATACTTTGGTTCGGCAGTATTGTTGGATGAAGCGGCCCGGACCGACATTACGCGTACGCTTACGCGAGACTGGTTCTACCGACGTGCTTTACACACAGGTGGCTGGCGGGTGTCTGTTTCTCCAACTTTAGTTGAACCGAGTGTGGCTATGCCCGGTCCTTGTGAAGGTTAAAACAACACTAACTTGACGAAATATCGTTGTGGTTTTGATGCGTAGGTAAGAACGGTTCTTGCTCAGCCCGTAGCAGCCACGTAAAACTTGCAACAACAAAGTAGAGGACGTCTAACTTGTTTTTGCAGGGCATGCTGTGATGTGATATGGTCAAGACATGATGCTAAATTTTATTGTATGAGATGATCATGTTTTGTAACAGAGTTATCGGCAACTGGCAGGAGCCATATGGTTGTCGCTTTATTGTATGCAATGCAATCGCCATGTAATTGTTTTTACTTTATCACTAAGCGGTAGCGATAGTCGTAGAAACAATAGTTGGCGAGACGACAACGATGCTATGATGGAGATCAAGGTGTCGCGCCGGTGACGATGGTGATCATGACGGTGCTTTGGAGATGGAGATCAAAGGCACAAGACGATGATGGCCATATCATATCACTTATATTGAATTGCATGTGATGTTAATCCTTTTATGCATCTTATTTTGCTTAGTACGGCGGTAGCATTATAAGATGATCTCTCACTAAATTTCAAGGTACAAGTGTTCTCCCTGAGTATGCACCGTTGCTACAGTTCGTCGTGCCGGGACACCACGTGATGATCGGGTGTGATAAGCTCTACGTTCACATACAACGGGTGCAAGCCAGTTTTGCACACGCAGAATACTCGGGTTAAACTTGACGAGCCTAGCATATGCAGATATGGCCTCGGAAAACTGAGACCGAAAGGTCGAACGTGAATCATATAGTAGATATGATCAACATAGTGATGTTCATCATTGAAAACTACTCCATCTCACGTGATGATCGGACATGGTTTAGTTGATTTGGATCACGTGATCACTTAGATGATTAGAGGGATGTCTATCTAAGTGGGAGTTCTTAAGTAATATGATTAATTGAACTTTAATTTATCATGAACTTAGTCCTGGTAGTATTTGCAAATTATGTTGTAGATCAATAGCTCGCGTATAGCTCTCTTGTTTTATTTTTGATATGTTCTTAGAGAAAACTAAGTTGAAAGATGATAGTAGCAATGATGCGGACTGGTTCCATGATCTAAGGTTTATCCTCATTGCTGCACAGAAGAATTATGCCCTTGATGCACCGCTAGGTGACAGAACTATTGCAGGAGCAGATGCAGACGTTATGAACGTTTGACAAGCTCGGTATGATGACTACTTGATAGTTTAGTGCACCATGCTTTACGGCTTAGAATCGGGACTTCAAAAACGTTTTGAACGACATGGAGCATATGAGATGTTCCAAGAGCTGAAATTGGTATTTCAGACTCATGCCCGTGTCGAGAGGTATGAGACCTCTGACAAGTACTTCACCTACAAGATGGAGGGGAATAGCTCAACCAGTGAGCATGTGCTCAGAATGTCTGAGTACTACAGTTGCTTGAATCAAGTGGGAGTTAATCTTCTAGATAAGATAGTAATTGACAAAATTCTCTAGTCACTATCACCAAGTTACTGGAACTTCGTGATGAACTATAATATGCAAGGGATGACAAAAACGATTCCCGAGCTCTTCGTGATGCTGAAATCAACGAAGGTAGAAATCAAGAAAGAGCATCAAGTGTTGATGGTTAACAAGACCACCAGTTTCAAGAAAAGGGCAAAGGGAAGAAGGGGAACTTCAAGAAGAATAGCAAGCAAGTTGCTACTCCCGGGAAGAAGCCCAAGTCTGGACCTAAGCCTGAAACTGAGTGCTTCTACTGCAAAAGGACTGGTCACTGGAAGCGGAACTGCCCCAAGTATTTGGCGGATAAGAAGGATGGCAAAGTGATCAAAAGTATATTTGATATACATGTTATTGATGTGTATTTTACTAGTGTTCATAGTAGCCCCTGGGTATTTGATACTGGTTCAGTTGCTAACATTAGTAACTCGAAACAGGAGTTGCAAAATGAACAGGGACTAGTTAATGACGAGGTGACGATGGGTGTTGGAAGTGATTCCAAGGTTGATAAGATCACCATCGCACACTCCCTCTATTTTCGGGATTAGTGTTGAACCTAAATAAATGTTATTTGGTGTTTGCGTTGAGCATGAATATGATTGGATCATGTTTATTGCAAAATAAAAGTTATTTGGTGTTTGCGTTGAGCATGAATATGATTGGATCATGTTTATTGCAATACGGTTATTCATTTAAGTCAAAGAATAATTGTTGTTCTGTTTACATGAATAAAAACCTTCTATGGTCATACACCCAATGTAAATGGTTTATTGAATCTCGATCGTAGTGATACACATATTCATAATATTGAAGTCAAAAGATGCAAAGTTAGTAATGATAGTGCAACTTATTTGTGGCACTGCCGTTTAGGTCATATTGGTGTAAAGCGCATGAAGAAACTCCATACGGATGGACTTTTGGAATCACTTGATTATGAATCATTTGATGCTTGCGAACCATGCCTCATGGGCAAGATGACTAAAACTCCATTCTCCGGAACAATGGAGCGAGCTACGGACTTATTGGAAATAATACATACCGATGTATGCGGTCCGATGAGTATTGAGGCTCACGGCGGGTATCGTTATTTTCTTCATAGATGATTTGAGCAGATATGGGTATATCTACTTAATGAAACACAAGTCTGAAACATTTGAAAAGTTCAAAGAATTTCAGAGTGAAGTGGAAAATCATCGTAACAAGAAAATAAAGTTTCTACGATCTGATCGCGGAGGCAAATATTTGAGTTACGAGTTTGGTCTTCAATTAAAACAATGTGGAATAGTTTCACAAACTCATGCCACCTGGAACACCACAGCATAATGGTGTGTCCGAACGTCATAACCGTACTTTATTGGATATAGTGCAATCTATGATGTCTCTTACCGATTTACCACTATCGTTTTGGGGTTATGCATTAGAGACAGCTGCATTCACGTTAAATAGGGCACCGTCTAAATCCGTTGAGACGACACTGTATGAACTGTGGTTTAGCAGGAAACCTAAGCTGTCGTTTCTTAAAGTTTGGGGCTGCGATGCTTATGTGAAAAAGCTTCAACCTGATAAGCTCGAACCCAACCGGACAGCCCTTCGGGAGGACCTTCGAAACTTGAATGGTCACTCGGATAGCCCTTCGGGAGGACTCACAGAACTCGGACCGTCACTTGGACAGCCCTTCGGGAGGCACTCTCGAACAGCCCCTCGGGCACTAAGATCGAAACTATGACCTCTCTACAGAGTTGCACACATACGGTGTCACCTATCCGGCAGGGCTTCGCCGTCCAGAACTAGTTCCTGCCGGAACCCAGACAGCCTTTCGGCTCTACGAAACTCTTTTCGTGGGAGGGAGAGAGAAGCCAGATAACATCTTGGCATGTGTATGAGAGCAAGGGATGAGTGTGGAGGGCTGCCCCTCCACCTCTATTTATAGGAAAGCCAAGGGGTAGGGTAGTTATCCAATAAAACCCAAAGGCATATGAGGGAAGTCCTTCCACAAGGACCTAAAGGAGAAACCAAGGAACAAGAGGGGCTCCAAGGTGGAGCCCCTAGTGTGGCCGGCCACTCCCCCATGAGGGCCCCCCCAAAGGGGGTTCTCATCCATCCACATCACCTTCTAGAAGCCTTTAGCAAAAGCCCTAAAAGGTGGCTTCGAAAAATTATCCAAAAAGCACTTTCACTATTCACGACGACATTTTTCAGCGTCCGTTCGAACTGAAAATATTTATGTGGGCTTAGAACAATTCCAGTACCCACTAAAACGCGTTCTGGAACAATTCCAGATTAGTGATTTTCATCTGCGAAAAGCATCTGAAGCGGTTCCGGCAGCTCCGAAACATTTCCGGTTTTTCTTCCAGAAAATTCCCAGAAGTTTCCAGAATGATTCTGGCACCCTCCAAGAATTATCAGGCATGTGCCGAAACCAATTTGACTTGATGGTATCCTCTGAAACAACTTTTCAGTTTCACCGGAACTCATCCGGTGACCTCTCTCTGCGGAACTTTTCCGCTGTCCGAAACTTTTCGGTGTCCGAAACTTTTTCGGTGATTTTCTCTCAGACTCCCTGTCTAGTATTCAGCAGATAGATGACCCTTAAGCGTGTGACCCTATAGGTTCGGTGAAGTATAGACATGACACGGAACCCCTTCCGATCACTGATCAACATCGGAGCCGTGGACACCCATATTGACCCCTATACCCACACGAATGAATATTCGAGTGAACCTCCAGTTGCCGTGTGCTATTCCTGTTGCTTCGCGATATGTTACAAATACCTGAGGTGAGACATGTTGGCATTCCCGTGGATCAACAACTTGTCCACTATGCTAGTTACCTCGTTACCGGTATTGTTCTCTTTTCTCGTTACCGTGTTCCGGCATCCCCGTGATCAAATCACAAAGTGTCTGGCCAGACGATGATGGATACCGTAACACCGAGAGGGCCCAGAGATATCTCTCCATCGTCGGAGGAGCAAATCCCAATCTTGAGCTATCAAGTTACTTGACATACTTTCCCATGAACCCGTAAGCCGCCGTAATAGCCACCCATTTACGGATGACGTTTAACAAACCCCAAAGTTCATGAAGCAAGCATGAAGAAACTCGATACTCTCATGGTCTGAGGAATCATGCAAACGTTAACCCTCTCTATGTTATTAACCATTAACTTGTGACGAATGAATCTCATAGCATAACACCAATCGGGTCGATTCAACACAAATGTTCTTCTAACATTGTGCCCTCAAAGTTGATGGCATAGACATGCCCATGATTGGGAAAACATAATCATCATGCAACACTTGAGCTAGTCTTAGAGGCATGACTAGGAATACATTTTACCGTTTATTATTCCACACGTGCACATGGGTTTTCCCCAGAGCCTTTATGGATATACGGGCTCGGGAACCACAGCAGTTATAGCATGGAACATAAACCTAATTATGAACACGGAGATAAATAATAACATTTATTATTGCCTCTAGGGCATATCTCCTACAGACTCCCACTTGCACTAGAGTCAATAATCTAGTTAATGCTAATGCACTTTACACCTGTGGCACACCGGTGTAAATATGCTTTGCTTGTGGTATAGCCTGATGTCCAACGGATCTGACGACTTCAGCTCCGTGTGTATCTTTGCATATCCTCGCGTCTTCACGCTTTCACAAAATTCATATTTTATGTGGACTTGGCTTGGTATGTATGCGAATCACAGGTCGAACCTGGATTCCTCAGACTGAGTTATGGAGCAACTACCTGTAGTAGTGTCCCATTGACAAAAGCCATCTTGGAACCATACTAAGTTCATGAATGAACTATATGATTCAACATCTTCTTTGTCGCTTCTAAAGCGTCAACATACTTAGCCTTTGTTATAGAATTCGCCTCAGTATCTTGTTTGGAACAATTTCCAACTACCGTGCCACCATATTGTGTATTGCACAAAACCCTTAACTTTAATCGAAAATCGCTTGGAGCATGGATAAAGACTGTATCGATGTAACCTTTTACAACGAACTCTTCATGATCTCCGCTTGCGAGAAAACATGTCATCAGTGCTACTATAGTACTCAATGACCCTTTTTCACTGTTGTCCCATGATCAGTACTTTTGATCACTTTGGTATCTATACTCGCAACAACTTTGGAGTATTGGACATATCTGGTTGTTTTTACATACCATGGAATACATGATTAATCCAAACATGAAGGTGTGTGGAATCTCCATCATGTATTTTGCTCATAAGTGTTTTTGGGACACCGAGTCTTGCAAAAACTCTTTCCATGTGACTTCGGCAAGAATCACTCCTTGGCGTTTTAAATGCTAAAAAGTTTTAGCATCTTGTCAATATGTATTCATTGCTTAGCCTTATTAGGAAAATCTATCTCCATAGATCATTATGCCTAATATTTTAGCCCAAGAACTTCACCGAAAAACTATTTTCAAATGAAGTCCTAATTCGTGTCAAGAAATTTATTTCCAATTAACAATGTGTCAAGCACACAACGTTTTTTAGAAATTTTATTATGCTCCCACTTACTTTCTTGAATTACAAGCATCTTCGTGACCCATTGATGAAGTCAAAACCCTTTTGACCAATCCATCAAAACACGAAGATTCCAACTCCATTTTGCTCTCTTCTGTCCATTGCTGGAACTCTGAAGTTTGCATAGTTACTAGCATCCTTTGGACTGACAAAATACCTTGGACTGTAGCACATGCAAGTCCTTGGTTTCATTTCCATCAGATGGAAATCTTTTTGTCATCCATGTTTCATATCTCATGATTGAAATATGTATCAATTACTAGTTCAACCCGAACCGACTTTAAGCTTCGCTATGATGAAACAACCTCATCATAGTCAACTCCTTGAATTTGTTATTGCAACAAGTCGAGCTTTATGGATAAAACATTTTATCCACATCAGTTTATAGTTCCATAAAAGTTCGTTAGACTCTAAGTCTTCCGAAGGGGTCATCAAGATATGATCTTGAATCATTTATATGGAAACTATCTCGGATTATATTGGCATTTAGCCAATCCCGGAGTCAGGGCCCATCAATGCTTCCTTGTGTATCGTAGGTATACTGTTGTCTAACAACAATATCTCGTCTGCGCACCTGAGAGGTTTGCACGAGCCTTGCCTACGTGGTTTAGCTGCAAGTTCGACCGAAGTCCATACATTTTATTGTAGAGACTTCCGTATCAGTCGCAGTAGGAAACTCCGGAATCACTTCCAAGGTTCCTTTCCTTTGACCTGATGACGAAGATACTGGTTATCTCGTCGAGTTGCACTGTCCTCCCACTCACCTTTTGCAAGAACAATTCTCTTTAAAAGCATACCGTTTTGTGGCAAAAACTTTTGCCTCGGTATAGTGGTGGGGGAATACCCAATGACTTGGGATAACCTACAAAGTAGCACTTGTCTGATTTGGAATAGGTTTGTAACCTTTTACACAAGCCCCATATTCCAAATGTTAAGAAAAGATATAACATGGTTGGGCGTACCATACCATGGTGTCATTTCAACAGACCCGATGGAGCTCTTTTCAGTGTAAAAGCCGCAGTCTCTAAAGCATCACTCTTTAAAAGGGATAATGGCAAATTTATTTATGTCATCTTTGATCTTACCATGTCATAAATGGTTCGATTACATTTTCACGGACATTCCACTTGCAGTGGTGTTCCGGGAGGTGCAAGTTATGAAACCCCTTTCACAACTCATCAGACATTCGCTAAACTTGTAACTCAAATATTCTTTTCTGCAATCGAATTATAGAAACATAATCTTCTTGTTACAATAACTTCTACTTCATATTTGAAAACCTTTTGAATGAATTCAAAAGATCCAGACTTACGTCTCATCAAGTAAATATCCACATATCTACTTGAGTCATTTCTGAAGATAGATAAATCCACTACTTGCAACAATATTTATTGAACTACATACATCAAAATGTATGATCACCAATAAGTTCTTTGCTCGTTCCTTATGGCCTGTGAACGGTATTTCAGTCACTTCTCTTTTCGGAGGAAAGTTGCAAGTGTCAGATGATTCAAAATCAAATGACTTCAAAATCCATCATAATGGAATTTATCCATGCGGGTTTCTCCAATGTGACCAAATGCAGTGCCACACTTGTGTGGTATTCTTTATGATATTTAGCGTCAGTGTTATGGATGTATCATATTACCATCAATATTCATAACATACGTCCCATCGAGGATGGAAGCATGGCCCTTCATGTTATTCATAATACTGAACAACAATTGTTCTTTTTATGAACAACCTTTTTGCAACAACATTATGCAAGGGGCTAGAGTGTAAAACTCTAAAATGAATTATGAATGTAAATCCAGAGGTAATATATTATTATCAATATTCATAACATACATCTCATTCATAATGAAAGTATGGCCCTTATGTTATTCATAACACCGAACATCAAAAGTTCTCTTATGAACAACCTTCTTGCAAGATACCTTATGCAAAGGGCTAGAGTGTGAAACTCTAAAATGAATTATGAAAGTAAATACATAGGTAATACACCGATGGAAGGTATAGTAACATTTACTATGTCCCATGTGTGTATCTCAACCTCATTCCTGGCTAGTCTTTCAGGCCATAGTAGTTCTTACATCGAGTTGCAACAGAATGCAATCGAGCGGGTATCTTTGTGATTGTCTCACAATACCCAAGAATTAGTGATTAACATGTTTAACCATAATTCCCAAGAACTATATCTTTGACCAGCCTTCTATACATCAAAAACTTTGTATGACATTCATACATGAGCTGGATATTCCAGTCTTCTTCTTTATTGCCTTTATACTTCTAACAGTTTTAACTTTTAGTATTTCTCCTACTCTCAGAAGAAGCACCCAACTTAAGAGTGGCATTTAGCCTCGGACTTCCTAGGCGTGAAAGTTTCACTAACACCCTTCGGACACTTCCTTTCTCTTAAGTTGTTGTTTTATTCACCTTTTATCATATGATAGGCGTTCTTCTGGATCCCTCTCTTATCAGTCTAATGCATAGTAAACTTCTTTTACTAATAGTTTGCAAACAAACATTGCTTTGGATATCTCATATCTTTTAGCCTTTGTCTGTCTCTGAAAATGATTTTCAGATTCCATGAATATCACATAACTATCCAAACTTTCGAAGTTTGGGTCTCATGGAAACAAACATATTGCACTTGACTGAAACGGAATTCTAGCTTTTGGATCGAAGGACGAGAGTGACATCATCCATAGCATAAGCGAGAGAATACCAAAGTATGCGATAGGACAAAACCCTTCTTGGCACTCTTGAGGATAATCCTCACATTACGTTACCAACCGTAAAGTTTTAACCAGATATTTAACAGCTATTCAATTTTAATAGGGAAGGTGGAAACGCGAGCCATTATTCTACAACTATTATGCAAATCACACTTAGACAGTGTTCAAAATTAATTGCATTGAGAATTAAACAAGATAATTCTACAGTGCGCTCCCACTCAAATCAATATCTCTCATAATTGATTGTGAGTGATTCAAGACCTGTGTTTTGATTATTCGTCATTGATGTTAGTCACCACTGATGGCGAAAATCTCAACCGGTAGGCCAACCTGCCAATCACATCTCTATGCGACTCTTGTTCATCTTTCGATGGGCGTGTTCCGAGCTCATGACTGTCATGCCTGAACGTCAAAGATAACCAAGTGATCTCGCTGCGAGGTCTGAACTCACCCGCCTCACACATCCCTAATCGTTCGTACCCATGTTAGTCATGGCGCACCCCGAAAAGTTAGGTGCCGTGACGGTGCTACACTTGGGAGAACACTATCAACTATGATATTTTTGTGAGAGATCACCCTAATAAAAAGCGACTACCGTGCAATCAAGAAGGGTGCATCATAAGGGATAAACATCTCAGGCAATTCATAATAGCATGATATGGTATAGCCCTTTCTGACGGAGAAGTCTTGTATTTCTTCGTCTTCGGCATTCGCGTCGGTGTTCACCTTCGCGAAGATTGCCACCACCTTGTCGATGCACCAGATAATATTGCTATCTCTATAGCTAATAAAATAAGTGCATTACTTAAGGTTGACACGCAGGTCATAAAAGTGCAATCATATGGCTCCAGCCATCATGCCGAATCATGACACGCAGGTCATGTTAATTTACATTTGTATAGTCATCTCATACATAATCAAATTAATATGAGACTTGCTATACCACATCACATGCAAACCATCCTGCAAAACCAAGTTAGACGCCTCTAATCGGTTCATGCAAAAACTTGTTTTACGTGGCTTCTAAGGTTTCGAAACAAACCGAAGCTACCAACGTCCATCATCAAGTATGATAATTCAAGTTGCTAGATTAACTTTCCAGGGTGTATGAAAACCGAGATAATAAAATCTCGAGCCCCATACTAAACTTCGTCATATGCATGACCCCCGTGTAGATCATATCTGCATTGTCCTTTCGGCTGCGAAATTTCATCTTTCTTTTTAACTATGGTGGAATTCAATGAACTGTTAGCACTTCGTTGATCAATCAGGATCGCGGATTGCCAGAACATTGAAACTCCACCATGCTGTTATCAAGATCAGAAATATGCAAATTCCAGGGAAGCAACAAGAACATCGGGTAACAGATTTCATCTGCTACACGCACAAATAATTTTCAGTAATAGAACTCATCTACTACCTAATTATATTGTGCAACACCCATACATCTCATGTATTCTAGATCGCAACCTGCATCTACGCATAGCACGGCTCATGATGCCACTGTAGGGTAACGCAGCAAAAAACAAAATTTTTCCGACCTACGCACCAGCCCAGGACCACTATGGAGACTGCATACAAGGTTTGATCATTTTCGTTACCGACTCGTAGCGCAGCGGAAGTAGAGTCGATGACGATCGGCGGTGCAAATCCCCGCAGCTAGGATTTACAACCTCCCAACCGCGAGGATGTATACCCTCGTCTTCCCTTCGGACAGCCCTCCGGGAGGCGGTCGAACAGTCCCCCGGACGATGTCGCGGACAGCCCTTCGAGAGGACCTTCGAAACTCGAATGGTCACTCGGACAGCCCTTCGGGAGGACTCACAGAACTCGGACCGTCACTTGGACAGCCCTTCGGGAGGCACTCTCGAACAGCCCCTCGGGCACTAAGATCGAAACTACGACCTCTCTACAGAGTTGCACACATACGGTGTCACCTATCCGGCAGGGCTTCGCCGTCCAGAACTAGTTCCTGCCGGAACCCAGACAGCCTTTCGGCTCTACGAAACTCTTTTCGTGGGAGGGAGAGAGAAGCCAGATAACATCTTGGCATGTGTATGAGAGCAAGGGATGATTGTGTGGAGGGCTGCCCCTCCACCTCTATTTATAGGAAAGCCAAGGGGTAGGGTAGTTATCCAATAAAACCCAAAGGCATATGAGGGAAGTCCTTCCACAAGGACCTAAAGGAGAAACCAAGGAACAAGAGGGGCTCCAAGGTGGAGCCCCTAGTGTGGCCGGCCACTCCCCCATGAGGGCCCCCCCAAAGGGGGTTCTCATCCATCCACATCACCTTCTAGAAGCCTTTAGCAAAAGCCCTAAAAGGTGGCTTCCAAAAATTATCCAAAAAGCACTTTCACTATTCACGACGACATTTTTCAGCGTCCGTTCGAACTGAAAATATCTATGTGGGCTTAGAACAATTCCAGTACCCACTAAAATAATTTTCAACGCGTTCTGGAACAATTCCAGATTAGTGATTTTCATCTGCGAAAAGCATCTGAAGCGGTTCCGGCAGCTCCGAAACATTTCCGGTTTTTCTTCCAGAAAATTCCCAGAAGTTTCCAGAATGATTCTGGCACCCTCCAAGAATTATCAGGCATGTGCCGAAACCAATTTGACTTAATGGTATCCTCTGAAACAACTTTTCAGTTTCACCGGAACTCATCCGGTGACCTCTCTCTGCGGAACTTTTCCGCTGTCCGAAACTTTTCGGTGTCCGAAACTTTTTCGGTGATTTTCTCTCAGACTCCCTGTCTAGTATTCAGCAGATAGATGACCCTTAAGCGTGTGACCCTATAGGTTCGGTGAAGTATAGACATGACACGGAACCCCTTCCGATCAATGATCAACATCGGAGCCGTGGACACCCATATTGACCCCTATACCCACACGAATGAATATTCGAGTGAACCTCCAGTTGCCGTGTGCTATTCCTGTTGCTTCGCGATATGTTACAAATACCTGAGGTGAGACATGTTGGCATTCCCATGGATCAACAACTTGTCCACTATGCTAGTTACCTCGTTACCGGTATTGTTCTCTTTTCTCGTTACCGTGTTCCGGCATCCCCGTGATCAAATCACAAAGTGTCTGGCCAGACGATGATGGATACCGTAACACCGAGAGGGCCCAGAGATATCTCTCCATCGTCGGAGGAGCAAATCCCAATCTTGAGCTATCAAGTTACTTGACATACTTTTCCCATGAACCCGTAAGCCGCCGTAATAGCCACCCATTTACGGATGACGTTTAACAAACCCCAAAGTTCATGAAGCAAGCATGAAGAAACTCGATACTCTCATGGTCTGAGGAATCATGCAAACGTTAACCATCTCTGTGTTATTAACCATTAACTTGTGACGAATGAATCTCATAGCATAACACCAATCGGGTCGATTCAACACAAATGTTCTTCTAACATTGTGCCCTCAAAGTTGATGGCATAGACATGCCCATGATTGGGAAAACATAATCATCATGCAACACTTGAGCTAGTCTTAGAGGCATGACTAGGAATACATTTTACCGTTTATTATTCCACACGTGCACATGGGTTTTCCCCAGAGCCTTTATGGATATACGGGCTCGGGAACCACAGCAGTTATAGCATGGAACATAAACCTAATTATGAACACGGAGATAAATAATAACATTTATTATTGCCTCTAGGGCATATCTCCTACAGACTGAACTATCGAGTAGTCATCAGATCGAGCCTGCTAGACGTTCATAACATCTGCATTAGCTTCTGCAGCAGGTCTGTCACCTAGCGGTGCATCAAGGACATAATTCTTCTATGCAGCACTGAGGATAATCCTCAAGTTACGGACCCAGTCCGTGTAGTTGCTACCATCATCTTTCAATTTAGCTTTCTCTAGGAACGCATTAAAATTCAAGGGAACGGTAGCACGGGCCATTGATCTACAACATAGATTTGCAAAAACTATTAGGACTAAGTTCATGATAAATTTTAGTTCAAATAATCAAATTACTAATGAACTCCCACTTAAATCAACATCTCTCAAGTTGTCTAAGTGATACGTGATCCAAATCAACTAACCCATGTCCGATCATCATGTGCGATGGGGTAGTCTTTAATGGTGAACATCACCATGTTGATCATATCTACTATATGACTCACGTTCGACCTTTCGGTCTCCAGTGTTCCGAGACCATGTCTGTACATGATAGGCTCGTCAAGTTTAACCCAAGTATTCTGCATGTGCAAAACTGGCTTACATCCGTTGTATGTGAACGTAGAATCTATCACACCCGATCATCACGAGGTGCTTCGAAACGATAAACTTTAGCAACGGTGCATACTCAGGGAGAACACTTTTATCTTGAAATTAAGTGAAGGGATCATCTTATAATGCTACCGCCATTCTAAGCAAAATAAGATGCATAAAGGATAAACATCACATGCAATCAAAATATGTGACATGATATGGCCATCATCATCTTATGCTTTTTATTTCCATCTCCAAAGCATTGGCATGATCTCCATCGTCACCGGCGCGACACCTTATCTCCATCATTGCGTCAGGGTCGTCTCGTCAACTACTGCTTCTACAACTATTGCTAACGCATAGCGATAAAGTAAAGTAATTACATGGCGCTTAGTGATTGACACGCATGTCATACTGTAATTAAAGACAACCCTAAGGCTCCTGCCGGTTGTCGAATTCATCGACATGCAAGTCATGAACTTATTACAAAACATGATCATCTCATACATCAACATATATCACATCACATCTTGACCATATCACATCACAACATGCCCGAAAAAACAAGTTAGACGTCCTCTACTTTGTTGTTGCAAATTTTACGTGCCTGCTACGGGCAACTAGCAAGAACCATTCTTACCTACGCATAACCACAACGGTGATTATCAAGTTGCTATTTAACCTTCTACAAGGACCGCCGTAGTCAAATCCGATTCAACTAAAGTGGGAGAAACAGACACCCGCCAGCCACCTTTATGCAAAACAAGTTGCATGTCAGTCGGTGGAACCGGTCTCATGTGCGTGGACATGTAAGGTTGGTCCGAGCCGCTTCATCGCACAATGCCGCCGAACCAAAATAAGACATTGGTGGGAAGCAATATGAACATCACCGCCCATAACTCCTTTGTGTTCTACTCGTGCATATCATCTACGCATAGACCTGGCTCATGATGCCACTGTTGGGAAACGTTGCATGGAAAACAAACAAAAAATCTACGCACACGCAAGATCTATCCATGGAGATGCATAGCTACGAGAGGGGGGGAGAGCATCTACATACCCTTGTAGATCGCTAAGCGGAAGCGTTTATCAACGCGGTTGATGTAGTCGTACGCCTTCACGATCCGTACCAATCAAGCACCGAACGCACGGCACCTCCGCGTTCAGCACATGTTCAGCTCGATGGCGTCCTCGCCTTCTCGATCCAGCAAGAGGGGCGAAGTAGTAGATGAGTTCTGGCAGCACGACGGTGTGGTGACGGTGCTGGTGAAACTATTCCGCAGGGCTTCGCCAAGCTCAACGGATTTGGATGGAGGAGGAACTAGAGGGAGAAGGGGTCTCCGCACACGGCTTGGGAATTGTGGTGTGTATTGCCCCCTCCTCTCCTCACATATATATAGGTGAAGGGGGAGGGGAGGCTGCCTAGGGCGCGCCCTAAGGGGGCCAGCGGCGCCCTAGGCGCCTGCCCTGCCCCCCCCCCACCCCTTTTCCTTCCTCGCGCGTGGGGGGAAAGGCAGGAGGGGAGGTGCCCCTCCCCCCCTCCTTTTCCTTTCTGTGCATGTGGAAGAGAAGGAAAGAGGGGGTTGGCCCTCTTCCTTCCTTCCCTAGGGCCGGCAGCCATGAGGAGGGGCGCGCCAGCCTTATCTGGGCTGGTGTGCTCTCCCTCGTTGGCCCGTTTGGCCCAATATGCTCATGTGGCCTCCCGGAACCCCTTCTGGTGATCCGATAATTATCCGGTGCATTCCGAAACCCTTCCGGAGACCAAATACCATCATCCTATATATCAATCTTTACCTCCGGACCATTCCGGAGCTCCTCGTCATGTCCGTGGTCTCATCCGAGACTCCGAACAACATTCGGTCACCAACATACATAACTCATATAATACTATATCGTCGACGAACGTTAAGCGTGCGGACCCTACGGGGTCGAGAATGATGTAGACATGACCGAGATGCTTCTCCGGTCAATAACCAATAGTGGGACCTGAATGCCCATATTGGTTCCTACATATTCTATGAAGATATTTATCGGTCGAACCTTTATGACAACATACGTAGTTTCCTTTGTCTATCGGTATGTTACTTGCCCGAGATTTGATCGTCGGTATCTCCATACCTAGTTCAATCTCGTTACCGGCAAGTCTCTTTACTCATTCCGTAATACATCATCTTGCAACTAACTCCTTAGTCACTTTTCTTGCATGCTTCTTGTGATGTTGTATTACCAAGAGGGCCCAGAGATACCTCTCCATCATACGGAGTGACAAATCACAATCTCGATTCACGCCAACTCAACAGACACCTTCGGAGATACCTGTAGAGTACCTTTATGATCACTTAGTTACGAAGTGACGTTTGATAGCACACAAGGTATTCCTCCGGTATCCGGGAGTTGCATGATCTAATGGTCGAAGGAATATGTATTTGACATTAAGAAAGCAATAGCAATAAACTGAACGATTATATGCTAAGCTAACGGATGGATCTTGTCCATTACATCATTCTCCTAATGATGTGATCCCGTTATCAAATGACAACTCATATCTATGGTCAGAAAACCTTAACCATCTTTTGATCAACGAGCTAGTCTAGTAGAGGCTTACTAGGGACTTGGTATTTGCTTATGTATTCACACATGTATTTAAGTTTCCAATCAATACAATTATAGCATGAATAATAAATCTTTATCATGATTAAGGAAATATAATAATAACTACTTTATTATTGCCTCTAGGGCATATTTCCAACAAATACAAGGTCGCCGGGCTGGCCCAACCACACATGGCGACCAAACCCTAGGGATAAAGCATAATTTGCGAGATTATGAGCCTCGGCATTTGAGGATATGTACTCATGACTAAAGCTACACACTTGAAACTCTCTAGCTCTAGCAATTATCTCTCTAACTACTGCACCAAAAGTGGCACTACTACCTTCCCTGATCGCATCAACTACCACTTTACAATCTGAAGCAAGTGCAAACTTCTAAATTATAGATCCTCTGCAAGAGCTTGGCCTTCTCGAACGATGAGGGATTCTAGCACTTGCGGGTCAATGAGGTTATTGAAAACCACTACCGAGGCTCTTGGAAAGCCCCCGTCTCATCTCTGCATGTAGCACCCATGGCACCAAAAGTTTCAGCTCGCAACACCGACGCGTCGACGTTGATTTTCATCAGACCCGCCGGTGGAGGTAACCAATGATTGGGTTTTGCTGCTATTACCGCATGTAGTGCATTCCTCGGTGCTGTCATAAAATCAATGTCATGAAGATAAAAGGAGACAAACCGATCCAGAGAGAACGGTGTTTGGAATATATCCTTATGTATGGCCTTCCTCCTAGCACTCCGTATTGCCCATAAGAGTCACAATCATCAACGTGAATTGATCCGTCGGGAGAGATTCATTCATAGCAAACACCAGAGCTTGGCATCTTCTTCTGTGGTCATGACCATATGTTCTACCATCTCTTCTGCTGACTGCTGTGTGTCCTTATTTGTGGTACGATGTGAGGCAGTTGCGTTGGGCTGGGCTGGGCTGATACGTGTTATTGCTATGTGTTGCGTTGTGGGCTGGGCTAGGTATAATTTTTTTTTCTCCTGCGCTGGGTTGGCCACGGCCCATTCGGCCTTGCCGTGGCTCCGCCAATGACTCGGGTCATTGCAGCAATGCCGCTTATGTGTTCGCGGCCAAACACAAATGATCATGTAGCATGTCGCTTATGCGGACCTGTTCCCCACCCGTCCACATTCCTCTTGTTCTTCCTTGTTTCCACGTGCCGGATGATCAACACAAGTTGTCTCGCCGCGAGGCAAGTGACGCACAAGGAATAAAGTGCAGACACAAATGTTTAGAATGCAATGCATGTATATCGACTTGTGCTAACGCACTTTTGCATACATGCATTGCTGTCTCAGCTCTCAGCGAAGATCATATTTCAGCGTGACCGAAAGAGCAGAGGTGCCTATGTATCTGTCTTGTATTTCACCGTGACCGAGCTGTGGAACGACGCATGTAACTTCTTCCAAACATAAGTAGCAAGTACTCCCTCCGTTGTGAATTTCAGAGAAGAGAGCATATGCATGTTGAAGCACATCGTCGCACCCAAACTGCACATGTTTCAGTTCGGGAATTCAGAAGACAACATAAAGAGACACAAACAAACAAACAAACAAACAAACCAACACCCCGTTAATTTCTAAAGTAGCTAGCTACTCTCTCTAAAAAAAAACACCCCGTTAATTTATTGAATCAATCAACAACACAAGCTGACGGACCAGGTTACATTATTACATCAGATCAGAGCAGAACAGGATTAGATGGGGATGGCCCTGGTGACGCGCGGGTAGACAACCTTGGCGGGGTGACCCATGATGTGGCGGCCCTTGCGATGGCGGAGCAGGTACACCGCCGCGCCCAGCGGCCACTCTATGACGCCGGTGACCACGAAGGCAACGAATCCCAGCGTCGGCCCGACGACCTTGCACCGGCACGGGTTGCTCCGCGTTCCACACTGCACGCACCCTGGCACGAACGGCATCGCTGCTCTACTTACTCAAAAGCTCAAGTCTCTTCTGTTTCTTGGATCGATTTTTGGTGGCTGATTGATTGCTGTCTGTTGTTGTGGGTGATGAAGCCATGGTGCCCGGCCGTCATCAGGCTATATAGAGGCTCTGCGCCGGGGACGCATGGCGGGACGGGGCCTACGTGGGGCGCTAGCAACTGTTTCTGCTGAGGTTGCAGATGGCAGACCATGGCTAGCCCCATGGTTGACTGCCGCGTTGCAGGGGAGAAGCGCCGCGCAGATACTGACCTCGCACGTCTTGTCCTGCTGTTCCTGCCTTGGAGTTTTCTGGAACCTCCCCACGCAACGTATTCTTCCCAGATTATATTTCTTTTATTGAGCGATGAACCTCCCCACGCGATGAACAACCATGTGGAGGCTTTTCTTCTTCTTCTTTTTTTTTTGAAAGGAACGCATAGCATTCCATTACATAACAGAGCTGGACACATCGCCAGCAACAACATTATTTATAAAGTCTGGGACCTGCCCAAGCCAAACTTCACATAAGCTAGCTCCTAGTTTAGCTCCATAAGTAGCTAGCTTGTGCGCCACTACGTTACAAGATCGAGGGCAAGACACCACACATACATCATTGAAACCTACGTGCAACTGAGCCTTAATATCTCTGAATATAGCACCTAATGCTGACAAGTCAAAGTCTTCAATGGTTGTTGCATTCTTCAGTTGTATGGAATCAGTTTCAATCATTACTTTATCACAACCTAGCTGAATGGCTGTGTTTATGGCATAAAGCATCGCCAACGCCTCAGAATGAAGTGCATCAGAGACTCGCTCCAGATTGCCCGCACCAGCAGCCATCACCACACCACAATCATCTCTAATAACAAAGTCCCAGCCTCCAGTATTTGTCTCCTTCAAGAAGGCACCATCTGTGTTGATTTTCATAGTTCCCGGTGGAGGACTGGACCATCTTCCATCTTGATGTTGTTTTTGCATTTTTTTTCATTCTGTTTCACCTTGCATAGATGCATAAAAAGATAATCAATAGAATGCAATATTTCATCAGAGGATTTAATAGCATCTCCTGCATTAGCCCTATTCCTTTCATGCCACCACCGCCAAAGTAGCAGGCAAGATTTGATCTTTTCATCGTCATTGAGATTTAGAATTTCCTTCATACAACTCAATGCATCTACACAAGATAGAATCCGCAGTCTAACGTGCTCCAGCTGGGCTTTCCTCCATACTTCCTTAACCTTTTTACATTTAATAAAGCAGTGACCGCCATCCTCATCCAACCGAAAGCAAACAGGACAGAGAGTATCTACTTGCATACCTCTGTGTTGTAGCTTCATGCGCAGGGGTAAGCTATCCGTAGATAAGCGCCACAGAAAGTGAAGAACCTTGTTTGGGAGGGGAAGCGACCACAGCTTCTGCCAGTTAAGACCTCCTCCTTCATCTGCACTTGAGGAAGAAGTTAGTCCTGTATTTGATTCACGGGTTGCACTGTCTACAGCCACTCTGTATGCAGATTTTACCGAAAAAATACCTTTTTTATCAAAATGCCATGCTATAATATCATCATTATGTTCATGAATTGGGAGTTGTAGGATAATCTTTGCATCTTCAGGAAGGAAGGTTTGCCTTACTAAATCTTCATCCCAATTGTTTGTGGTGGGATCAATCAGCTCATTAACTTTGGTAATAGCATTTCTACCCCTTTGAGTGATGACTCTTCTAGTACTTCCTCTCGGAATCCATGGATCAGACCAGATATTAATGTTGTTACCGCTACCAACTCTCCATATGATCCCCTTCTTTAGCAAGTTTATCCCTTTTAATATACTGCGCCATGTGTAGGAGATACCACCCTTGGGACTGGCATTTAGAATCGAGTCATTTGGGTAGTAGCTTGCAGACAAAACCTGCGCACATAATGAGCTTGGATTTTGAATAAGCCTCCATGCTTGTCTCGCAAGCATGGCTATATTGAAAGCATGGAGGTCCCTGAATCCTAGACCCCGGTCTTCTTTGTCTTCGTCAGTTTTTCCCAGCTGACCCAGTGTGTTTTATTCTCCTTATCTATTTGACTCCACCAATATTTATTGATCATGGTGCTTAGCTCGTCGCACAAGGACTTGGTTAGATCATAGCAAGCCATGGAATACACCGGGATTGCTTGTGCTACTGCTTTAATAAGGATTTCTTTCCCACCTTTTGAAAGGAGTTTTTCCTTCCAGCCTTGGATCTTTTTCCACACTCTCTCTTTTATATATTCAAAGCATCTCGCTCTAGCTTTACCCACGTAGGATGGAACACCTAGATATTTCGAGGTTAAACCTTCCCAATTAATCTATAGAATACTTCTCATTTCCTTCTTCAGCTCTTGACTTGTGTTTGTGCTGAATAATATTGAGGACTTGTCTTTGTTAATCATTTGGCCTGAAGCAGTTTCATAGGAGTTCAAGATTCTGTTAACTTCATGGGCACTCTCAGCATTAGCCTCCATGAGTAGCAACGAGTCATCTGCAAACAACAAGTGACTTACACTGGGCTTTTCTTCTTCTTGTGTGTATGTGAGAGAGAAGAGGAAATGAGACGACACCAACGTCATGAGTTAAACAATTCAATTCGAACATGACGAGGGACGACTAATCTCCAATGTTAGCATGGATGTACTCCCTTCGTCTCAAAATAAGTGTCTCAACTTTATACTAACTCTAGTACAAAATTATACTAAGGTTGAGGCACTTATTTTGGGGCAGAAGGAGTATGAAAAATATACATACAAATTATGTGCAATGTATGTGCACAATTATATTGTTGTCTGAATTCTGAAAGTTACACTAGTAGATGATTATTCTTGTATATTGTCGAAGAAAGCATGTTCTATGAAATCACTAGCAAAACCTTTCATCATTTGCTTTGAGTTTTTTCTTCGTTCTCTTTTTCTTTCAGGTAATATTAATGCCCTTATGTCATTCTACGTAAGAATAATTTTTTTTGTTTTAAACTGTCTCTTGGTATGCTTAGTCAATTTTCTAGTCGTTCGATTTTTGTTCTATATTTGTGCATGTGATGATGTATTTGATGTTGCAATCATGTGACACTATTTAATTTTCTATTAGGAACTTAAAATGAAATTCATTTTTGTAATTTATCTTTTTTACCAATGATTAGTCAACTTTTTTGGCTGTTGGATATTTTTCCTTGTAGTTGTGCATGCAACAACGTATTAATTCCGCAAATATGTGACACTACTTAATGTTTTCTATAAACTTAAAATAGAATCCCCTTTAGTGTGTTGATCTATTTTGAATCCTGATTATTATTATATTTGACCTAGTTTACACTTGTTCTTGCACACTACCAAAGTGTGCAAACTTTGCATATTTTGTGTGCAAGCTTTTAATACATTTTGATTCCTCCATGTAGAAAAAAGTTTGACAAGTCTTTATGATTGTTCATGTTATGCACATTTGCATAATACTCCTGATGTTTATTTTTACTACGCATATTAGTTTTCCCTAAAGTCAAACTTTAAGTTCGACAAAGCTTTTGGAAAAGCATATCGTCATCGAAAATAAGAAAGTTTTACGTTCGTTTCCTTTCTTATTTAAGGTAATACCGATGTCATTAATTCATTCTTCCTTAGAAAAAAAATTGTTCCATTTTTTATTAGTTTTAGGTCTTTTACTGCCACAAACTTAATTTACCTGGTTGTTGTGCTGATCTTAATTCCACACCTTAAAGCCCATAGTGTAAGCATATTGTAGAAATATCATATGACGAAAGTAATTTATCATGTGATTTCAATTAAACAAATTGCTTGTATGTTGGTATTTAATTGATTTGAACTCTAAGTATGGCATCAATGTATACAGACAAGTTCTATGAAATGTATTTGCAAAAATCATATTATTGTGTGAATGTTACACTAGTATATGTGTATTGTTGTATATTGTCGAATAGTGCAAATTCTATGAAATCTCTAGCAAAATTTTGTGCTAATTTGGCTTGAATTTTTTTCTTCATTTTCTTTTTCCTTTAGGCAATATCAATGCCCATAAGTCATTCCACCTTAGAATAATATTTGTTTCTTTTATTATTTCTTTGTTCATAGATGTTTAGTTGATTATCTCGCTGTGGATTTTTCTTCTGTAATTTGTGCATGCGACGATGTATTAGATGTTGCAATCCTCTAAAACTACTTAATTTTTTGTTAGGAACTTAAAATGAAATTCATTTTCATAATTGATCTAATTTAATCAATAAGATGTTTTATTATTCTTTTTACCGATGCTTAGTCCACTTTTTTTTGTTGTTGAGTTTTTCCCTATAGTTGTGCATGCCAGAACGTATTAATTCCACAATTATGTGACACTACTTAAGTTTTGCTAGAAAATTCCCTTTTTGTGTGTTGATATATTTTAAATAATGAGTACCGTTAAATTTGCACTAGTTTACAATTGTTCTTTTACACTACCGAATTGTGCAAATTTTGCATTTTTTGTTTGCAGGCTTTTAATATATTTTGATTCCCCCATATAAGAAAATGTTTGACAACAAGTATTTTTTTTTATTTTTCATGTTAGGTATATTTGCATAATACTCCTCACATTTCTTTTAACTCAGCATATTAGTTTTGTTGTAAGCCAAATTTTATGAAGTTTTACCAAGCTTATAGAGAAGAATATTGACATTCACAATCAGAAGTTTTTCTTTCATTTTCGTTCTTCTTTAGGGTAATTCATTCTCTGGAAAAAGTTATATGTTTTTGTTTTTATTTTCACTTTTGTATTAGTTTTACTTGTAGTTTTTTTACCGTAACAAATTTTGTTTAACCAGATCGTTGTGTTGATCTTATTTCCACACCTTAAAGTCCATAGTGTAAGAATATATTTTTTTGTGAGGGTTTAGAGTTTATTCATTTGCATCCTAAACAATGTACAACAATCAGCTTTCCAAAAGAAAAGGAGTTTCATTCCAGAGCCTTCTAGGCATTACATCTTGAAGCTTTGCTGCATAAGAGAGAACAACTAAAAGAGGATCTTTGTAGAAAAGATTTTTTAGCAAGCGAATAGGCTATGATATTCATAATTCTAGGGATGTGCTTTGTATTGCAAGAACTAAGATCAAAAGTGGAGTAGAGAAATTTTGCAAGGACATGTCTGATCCTCCAATGTCCAGGCCGCTCCATGAGATTTCTTGCTTCAGCTGCTTCTACTAGTGTCCTGCAATCAAAGAAAAAAAAATCAATGGATCTCTAGTTCAATGCCTTCACCGCAAGTGCTGCAACAACTAAGCCCAACGCTTCACCCTGCAAAATAGAATGACCATTCTTTGCAAAAGCTTGTATAAATATTGAATGATTATTCAGGTCATCCTTTAGGTATATCCCAAGACCAGCTTCATCTATTGCCACCTCCGGATTGTAAGCTGCATCAATGTGGGCATAGGAGCCTGCAATTTGAATTTGCATATTTGAACTTTGGGATGGACTAGTATTATTATTGTGAGGGTATATGTTCTCCTCCTCTTTATCCTCCAATTATCATGCATTAAGCAAAGCTTTTCTGGCACGAATGACCTTCATAGGGCTCCATTTTTTCTTATTAAAAAGGAGATCATTCCTAGCTTTCCAAATATTCCAAAGGATAATGAAAATAGTGTCAATATTTAATTCAAAGTTTTGTATGTACTCTCTGTTGTGGTGATTCTGCCTTGAACAAAATGCCGATTTTATCTTCATCCCAGAGTTCGGAATTAGGTTTCCAAAAATCACTTACCACACTGGGACAAGGCCTATCTGAATTGGGTTTAAAATGATCATGGGTGTTATTACATATCCTTACACCAAGGACTAGTCCAATTGCAAGAATTACCATTAGCAATTTGTACTTGACTAACCTTGAGAATAAAAGGAAGAAATTTGAGAACATGGGCCCAAAAAGTAGACTTAGGAATTTGAGTATTAGCTTTCCAAATTGAAGAATTGTGAAAATAATTAGCTTTGAGAATTTTAGAAATTAGGGAATTGGGATTCTTAATGATTCTCCAAGCCATCATGCCAAATCTCTAGTACCCAGCCCACTTTATGCATAGGTTTACAAATTTCCTCCCAAGCTCTGATACAGATGGGCCTGGAATCATTGTCCTTATTAATGTCAGTTCACCAAAATTTCCTAACTATAGAAGTAAGTTTGTTAATGGTGGACTTATTTAACAGGATGTTAGAGATGTAGTAGACAGATAGAGAAGCAAAAAAACAAATTTAATGAGAGTGAGGCTACCTGCATGAGACAACCTGTTAGCCGTGTAACAATTAAGTTTAGCCTTAAATCTATCAATAATGAATTTATAGGCAACCGTTTTGTTCTTCTCAGGAAGAATAATAGGATGACCAAGATGAATAGTGTTAAGGTCAATATCCAGGGCACGAAAAATATTTTTAATATGATGTCTCAGAGAGTTATCAGTATGCTCACTGAAAAAATAGCAGATTTGTTTCAGTTAGGCGTTTGACCAGAAGCTCCACAAAATGGATTAATTATAAAAGTAATAGTGTCAGCATCATCATTATACGCCCGACCACAAACAATCAGATCATCTGTAAACATCGATGAATGAATAGGAGGACAAGCATGACCCAACTGGATACTACTCAAATGATTGTTATTTAAATCACCCCGCATGGAAAACGATAATTCATTGAATGCTAGAATAAAGATGTACGGAGACAAAGCACAACCTTGTTTGATGCTTGAGGGCCCCTTAAAGCTACCAAACGGCTAACCGTTAATATTAACCGAAAAGGTGGCAGAAGAAATGCATACTATAGAATTAGATCTACCAAATGACCATGGATAATTCATGTTTTACAAATTTGTTTTGTTTTTTTAAAGGAAAATCTCAAAAAATCAAATTGTTTTTTAAAATTAGATAACTATTTGGAATTTTAAAAATGTTATGAAATCTCAAATTTTGTTCTATTTTTTTTAAATCGCTTTTTAATAGAAATACCCACTGAAAAAATAAATTCGGACGCTACAGTATATCATCTTGCTACAGTAGTGCCTCGCTACACTATTTGCCGCAGCGAGCGGCACATAGGAGCTCCCAATAACTGCCCACGCCGTCCTTCCGCCGAACGCATGCGGCGCGGCGGAATGGACGCGCTCCCGGACGCCGTCGTGGAGAGCATCCTGTCGCGGCTCAGCGACGCCCGTCACGTCGCGGCCATCGCCGGCGTCTCCCGCCGCTGGCGCGCCTGCGTGCCCTTCATCCCGGCGCTCTACTTCCCGCGGACCGCCGCGTGCGCCGACGACGCCATCGGCCGGATGGTCGAGGCGGCGGCGCGCCTGGAGGAGCTCCACATCTGCTGCCCCTTCTCCTTGGCGCGCCTGCCGGGCTGGATCGCGGCGCGGAGCGCCTCCCTGCGCGTGCTCGGGCTCCACCTGGCCCCCGGCGCCGGATCCGGATCCGGCCACCTGGACTGCGTCGGGGCCGCCTCCGACCTCCAGGAGCTGAGGCTGCGCGGGATGACGATGACGCGCGCGCCAATCTGGGGCCAGCTGGAGCGGCTCCGCGTGCTGGAGATCGTCGGCGCATCTCTGGACGGCTTCGCGGTCAGCGGCGCCGTCGCCGCGTGCCCCAATCTCACCGACCTCGCTCTGCTCAAGTGCCAGTGCTCTGGCTACGTGTCCTTCGCGCCCCCCCTGCTCCAGCGCTGCCGCCTTGACTTCGTCGGCTCCGGCACCCGCGAGCTCGAGCTCGCCGCGCCCCATGTCGAGTCCCTTGAGCTCCAGGGTTTCAATTGGATCTCGCTGGAGCACGACGACGGCACCGGCGACCGCCTAAAGCGCCTCACGATTGCCAACAACATCGGTAAGCCCCTATGCATGGCAGTTCTGAACTTCTGGTTCGTTTCATCTTTGTCTATACTTTGATTGTTTCAGGTACTGTGTACACTATCTGGATCGGCAGGCTGCCGGTGTTAGAGCAGCTGTCTCTGCGTGGTGTCCAGTGGAGCTGGGGAGCCGTCAGCCGTGCTCTATGGTGCGCCGCTGAGGTGAAGCATCTGGTGATGAACATTGCGTCCTGTGGTGGTTCCGATGCGAGGGAGCCTTTTCCCGAGGTCGACCTTGCTGAATTCTTCAACAGCCACCCAAAGCTTCGCAAGTTTGACGTCCAGGGTGCTATGTTTGCGGCGCTCTGCCGGAAGAACTGCCTGAAAAACGTGGGTTGCCTATCAATTGCATCATTTCGCTACACACTGGTATATATGGCACGGCTAATTTCTCTCCCACATTGCAGCTGGACTCAAGGTTCTTGATATCTTCCTTGGAGGTGATCGTGATCACCATGCGCTCACCCTCCAATTTTAAGCAGATGCTGATTACCATTGAGTCCCTCGTCAGCTACAGTCCGATGCTGCGGAGGATGGTCATTAGCTGCTCGAAGATGATGAAGGAGATCAGCCATTTCATTCCAGATGATTTCCTTGAAGAGATCCGCAGGTTTGCGCAAAGGAACGATGGCAGAGTGCGGATAGAATAGGACGCGTGCTCTGGCACTTGTGAGTTGTGATTGAGCCGATGAGACTTTTAGTGGATGCTGTTTATTTAGCTCAGTTCTGCCCCAGTAGTTACGTTGCTTGTTTGTCCTTGTTCATGTGTTCTGGGCCGCATGTATCAGTAGTTCTGCTAGTTTAAATTCTGTACCTGGAACCTTTACTGTTCCTTGTCCTGAAAAGTAAGAAACTGCTTTGCTTCATTTGCTGCACCTGCAACTTATTTTCGACCCTCGTTTAAAGGTTCGATTCCTTTCTGTAGAGCCTTGAAGGTTATGCCAAAAGTATTGATGATACCAATGGGATATGCCAAAATTATTGGTAATTTGAATGTGATGTACTGCCTACAAACATCAATTATTTCCTAAACATGACCCGAATACCGGGCTTAGGTTTCACTCTAGTTGACATGCTGTGCTTATCTTTTGATGTTGATGTGAATTACTCTTTTTGGTAAATCGTGATGTTATAATGTTTGTGTTTTGATCAAGATAAAAACAAGACAAAAATCTAAGTTATGTAAAAGTGGCTCAACAAAATCTGATTGTTAATTTCTTGGGATTTAGTTAACAATCAGAAAATTCCATAACAAATGGAGTGGTCTTTTGTATTATTTCAAGTGATATTAGGCTTACCAATCTTTTGTACAATCTCTATTCCAACTGAGAACATTTTTGTTATTATTAGTAATTTATTTACACTAGCCAGCCAGTATACAATTGCAGCCACACCCTGCTGAGCAGAAGCTGATTACCCTTGAGTCTCTAGTCAGTTACAGTCCAGGATAACATGCATAAGCTTCTGATACGTACGCACTGATGGCAGAAGCTTGTCAGCAAAATCAACACCATTCAGCTTTGGTTACTCCATCAAAACAGTATCATAACATCCATAGGAGTTTGCCCCTTATTATATAAGTGGTTTCCCTCTCTGCATAGCATAGCTTCCCTCCTAGCACTCACCTCTTGCATTGCATGCCCAACAGCAAACTGTGAGCTAGGCTTCAGAGCTCGGATCAGCCATGGCGATCGGAGCTGTGCTATGGCAGCAGCGGAGCTTGCTTTTCTCGCTTGCGGCGATCGTGGCTCTATGGTGGACCTGGAGGGTGCTGGAGCTGGCCTGGATCACCCCGCGGAGGCTGGGCCGAGCGCTACGGGCCCAGGGCCTTGGCGGCAGGGCGTACCGCTTCCCGTTCGGCGATCTGCAGGAGTTTTCGCGGCTGGTCGCCGTGGCACGGTCGGAGCCCATGCTGCCGCTGTCACACGATATCACAGCGCGGGTGGCTCCTCTGTACCACAGCGTGATCAAGGAGCACGGTAAATAAAATAAATCCATCGTCGTATAATATATGCTTCTTTTTTTTGCATATTAAAGAAGTTAGTGCGCATGGCTGTGATGGCCACTTGTTCGGACTTGCTTGTCTGAAACTCTAGGAGGCTGAAAAATTGCAGGGAAGATCTCTGTGACCTGGTTCGGTCCGACGCCGAGGGTGATCGTGAACGATCCTAAACTGGTGCGGGAGATACTAGCCAACAAGTCCGGGCACTTCCGGAAGCGCAAGTTCAACAATGGCATCGTCAGTCGGCTGGCCAATGGGCTGGTGAGCCACGACGGCGAGAAATGGGCCGCTCACCGGAAGATCATCAACCCCGCATTTCATCTTGAGAAACTCAAGGTTTTGCTTTATGATTTCTTTTACAACTTGAAACTCTGATGCGCTGCTCGCATCGCGTGTCTGAATGATGTTTAATTTGCCTTGGTTGTGATGCAGAAAATGATGCCCGCTTTCGTGGCCTGCTGCAATGAGCTGGTAACTAGGTGGGACGATCACGTGGGATCCGACGAGGCCAAGGAGATAGACGTGTGGCCGGAGTTCCAGAACCTCACCGGCGACGTGATCTCACGCGCGGCGTTCGGCAGCAGCTTCAGCGAAGGGAGGAGGATTTTCCAATTACAGTCAGAGCAGGCTCAAAACGTAGTGAAGATGCTGAACACTCTATACCTCCCAGGTTTCAAGTGAGTCTCCCGTAGACTCTTGGTATCTCTCTGGTCACTTTTGCACAATACCCGCTTGTGATCACTGCTCTTGCTCGGTTTTGTCATTCCTGCAGGTTCTTGCCGATGCAACTCAACCGACGGGTGAAGGCGAACGCGCGCGAGGTCGAGTCGCTGCTGAAAGGCATAATCGGCAAGAGGGAGAAGGCCATGAAAGAAGGCAATGCCAGCAATGAGGATCTGCTAGGCGTGCTGATGGAGTGCAACATTGCAGAGACCAAGGAAGCCGGGAACTCTAAGCCCATCATGACCATGGACGACATCATCGGCGAGCTCAAGCTCTTCTACTTCGCCGGAATGGACACAACCGCCGTGCTGCTCACCTGGACGCTCGTCACTCTGAGCATGCACCCCGAGTGGCAGGACCGCGCGAGGGAGGAGGTCCTGCGCGTCTTCGGGAAGAAGGACCAGCCGGACCTGGACGGCATAAACCAGCTCAAGGTGGTGGCCATGGTATTGTACGAGGTGCTCAGGCTGTACCCGCCGGTCATCCAGTTCGACCGGCAGACGTACACGGAGGTCGAGCTGGGCGGCGTCAGGTACCCGCCTGGCGTGATCCTCTCGCTGCCCATCGTGTTCCTCCACCATGACCCGGACGTCTGGGGAGAGGATGCCGCCGAGTTCAGGCCGGAGAGGTTCGCGGAGGGCGTCTCCAAGGCGTCCAGGAGCTCGTCGCCGGCGTTCTTCCCGTTTGGCTGGGGCCCGCGGATCTGCGTCGGCCAGAACTTCGCGCTTATCGAAGCCAAGATGGCGCTGAGCAGGATACTGCAGCGCTTCGTGTTCGGGCTGTCGCCGTCCTACAGGCACGCCCCGTTCCCGGTGTCCACCCTGCAGCCTGATCATGGCGCGCCCATCGTGCTCAAGAAACTCTAGTTGCAACATGCCTTAAAATAATCTCAACATGGAGACACTTAGAGAGAGAGATGAGTGATTTTTGTGGGTTTTGTTAATTGTGTTTTGGTGGTTTTGTTTAAATGTTCTTAGAGGTGGTGCTCAAATCTAAAGATATGATTCAGTGATTCGCAGTTGATTGTTTTCATTCATCATACTAGTATTCGGTCAGACTTTGTATTTCCGTTATTCTTATATATAATGGCAAGGGGGAAGCCTGGTTCGATATTATTGTAAAGTAAAACGAGAGAGGCAAGAGACCGAGATGTAAAGTGAACAGTACTCTCTACTGATGATGGGATTACACATATATATAGCCCCCGAAGGGGTACGACCGAAGGGATGCGAGGCAACCGCCTTGGTTAGGAAAAGCAGGGATTCATAGGATTAATTAAATCCTAACACTCCCCCTAATCCATGCTTGTTAGTGTAAGTATAATCATCTTGAAAACTCCTCCAAAACCCTGTGGGAAAAATGAGGATATATATGTTTGATATGTTGCTAAAACTCCTGCAAACCCAGTGGGAAAAATAAGGAGAAATTGCTGCAACATATAACAATTATTGCCTCTTTTAACTCAATATGAGAAAACCCATAGAATTTAGAGGACAATAAATATGCCATATATACTTTCTTAAAAAACCTGGCGAGGAAAACAGAAAGTATGACATATGATCTCATGTTGATATTACCCCATTAAAAACCTTTATGAGAACCTGTATAGTAAACTCATGAAGGGAAAAAGAGTATAATATAATACATTGAACAGGAACAATTCAGTAAGATACTCCCCCTGATTCTTGCAAATTTTGAAGCCATCACATACCAATTCCATGAACATATTTCTGGAACGTAGAAGTTGGTAGGGACTTCATGAGCAAATCAGTTACATGATTTGACTTGCAAGATATACAATATAGTAATATTGCTTATTATGTAACCTGTTTGCATCCGGGCAACACAAGAAACATTATCGTTGAGATAATGGTTAGTGGATGTAGCCATGAGGTCTGTTTCGAAGACTCTTCATGAGAGGGCTACCACACCTAGTAGGAACACTAAGCTTGTCTACGATCTGACATAGTGGGGATCTGATCGATGTATCCAATGATATCGGTGTTCACATTTCTGTGAAACTGAAAACCAGGACAAGATGTTTGATGCCTTGGAGATATCGAAAGATATTCTTGAGTACCAACCAATTGTGTTTGGTGGATCCAATGGCATTATGGAACGTTGAGTCCCAATATCTCATTTCCATCATCTCTTGGTCTAAATAGATCTTTCTCTACGTCTAGAGAATGAACTACCATGAGAGTTATGGATGGATAAGATTTGTCCACAATGAATTTCTCCAATATATTTTGGATATAGACAACATGATGTACCATAATGTATGAATGAAAGTGCTAAGTTGTAGTAACGAGCGGTGTTTTGGTTTACCCAAATCCTTCATTTTAAAATCCGTCATTTAGATGATTATATGTATCGTCATTGCAGACACACAAAGATGGATAATCATCATTGTAGGAGAAATCCTTGTGAATAAGGAACTCACTACGTCGGTTGTACCAAAATATACCAACAACAATAAGCCGTATAGTGACTTACTGATTTTAAACAATGTATGTTGCATTTTGCATTTCGATTCAGAAGTGAGATTTCAACGGGAACCATCTATGTCTGAATCTAATGATCCACATGAACATGTAATCACTACATCTATCAACTGCATAAATAGATGATTTTGTACTGCCAATGATATAAGTTATCGGAAAGAGATTCCACCTTTGGAGAATAGTTGGGTATCTGCGTGAACCCTTATGCTACAATACTTGCTCTTTGTTTCACCACCTCGTTGTTCTCAATTCTGTTTCCAGAAGAAAACTGGTGTAGGTATTGCTTATGAATACCTTACCATTATTGAGCAAGATCATTTCTACCTAGATTATACCCTTTGCTTGAGTTCAGTCCGAGTGTTGTTCACACTTTGCCATGGCCATGGTCTTTGGATCTGAATCATTTGAAAGGTTTTTCCAATCTAGTTGAGAAATGTATGTCGACAATTGTAGACTTCCGGTTATATGATTCTCCAGAATCTATATATCAATATATAGTTGATGGAAATATCGTTACCCATGGTGACTGCTCGCGATTTCCCAATGCGATTGAGTCGGGTATTCCGATGTCCCGGTCATTGTGTGCACTATGACCTGGGTTGGTGGAGGTTCCCGTCCACTGAGTGTATAGTACCCATTAGGTGTCTGTCAATGTGAAATTGACTTGCATTTACTGATTCACAGGCCTTGATATCCTTGCTTGCGAGAAGCTGAATCCTGATGTATTTCTGCCATACATCTCCCCCTGTTGCTTTGAACGGGGAGTGGAGTGGATTTTGTTGGTACCTCCACTCTTTCAGGCGTACTTTTGCAGGATTGTGTGACACCTTTATAGTCAGTAAATGAATCTGGCAGGTTATTTGCAATGTTTTGCAAATCTTCTGAATGCATGGTTCAGATCTTTGAGTACGTGGATTTGAGGCAGAAATGTGTTGAACATTCCACTAATTTTCTGGCATTCTTTATGGTACTTGAAATCTCCCCCTAATGCCTGGAAATATTCCTCATTGAATCATTTGAAAGGTTTTATGTTATTGTTACAACATCATGAATGGACATAAATTATATTGACCACTCAGGAGACTGGGAGACTATGCATAGTCTCCAAACATGTCGGTTGATGCATATTCAACCACACGTTCTCCATGCCCATAGGACCCCGTCATCACTAGTGATGTCGGGTCAAAGGTTGAAGTGAGCTTCAAACCTTTGCCCTTGAGTTCATTGTATCCCAGGAATTGCTGATACAGAATAATCAGATGCTGAGATCTGAATCTAATGCCTTATAATGTATAAGACAACATTTTTCTGTTAGCGGTGTGATCCTGACCAGAAGAGAATCCTGGATTGCACACATTATCCCACGAGACACAAGAGCGATCATGATGTCCATGGCCCAGATAGGGCAATGGTGGCCATTGAGGACGAATGCCTCAAATTCTATAGCCATATGTTACCTCTATGGGTAAACCAGAGATAATTAATTTATGGTCAGTAAATTAAAGACCATCATGGTTGATGTTGTATTGACCTTAGCAAAATTAATGGGTATTTCAAGAAGTTATCTCGAAACCATTAATGTGAATCTCAAATTGCTAAGTATGACACCTTGAAGATAATCTCCAAAATGGAGTAGATCTCGCAGCACCAGGGAGTATAATCTAATGAAATCAGTAGATACTCACTCGTAATGCCTTATGTCATGACTTAGAAAAATGTGTGGGAGAGCACTTTGTAAAGCAATTATAATGTCGAAATGACAAAATGTAGGCTTTAACAGTAGTGATGATAATCTGCAAAGCAGTAGATCTACACACTACCTTGTGATCCCAATACATCGATTTGAAAAACAACACTTAGAATTTTGCATCTTTATTTGCAAGAAATTGAAAACCTCAATTGCAAATAGACGTATTAATCTCGACATGTGATGAACATGAAAATATATACATCATAGAAATATTCCAGAATACCTCGTACTCAACGGAGAAACAGTACTGCACAGATACTGAATTTATCATTGCAAGAGATTAAAAATCTCAATTGCAAATAATGGATGTATAATCTCAACATGTAGAATAACATGGAAATATATTACATCACACATATGTTCTGGAATACAAAGTACTCTACAGAAACACAATATTTAACAGGGTCTAAAACATCTCAATACTAGTAAATAGCATTGTTAACAAGACCAATCTGCGAAATCCCAAAAATAGAAGGGTATTGAGCAAAATCGGCTTGGACCACTGTTTCATCCTATTTTGCAAATTCCTGTAAGAACAGGGAACTTTGTGCAAAATAGCGAAGATAAGGTTTTCCTGTGCGGTTTCATCCGGGGGAAATCCCGTAACTGCCGCCGGAGGGAGGCGTCGCCGCCGCGCTCGAGCAGCCCACATCCCGCAACTGCGCGTAGCCAAGGATGCACTGCCTCTGCGCGCAAGCCATGGGTCGACGTCGAGTCGGGGCTGGGAGGGCGCTGCGCTCCATGGACAGGGCGGGCCACCACCGCTGATGCGGCTCGAGCGTGCCGGGCGTTGCCGACTGTGAGGCTCTTAGCGCCGTGAGCGGCGGTGGCTGTTGCCGACGGAGCCGCAGACGCCGGTGGGGGCGCAGGGGTCGGCCGACTGGGTGGCGGGTCGACGCGACCGCGTAGCCGCGCCGTGGCGCGCTCCAGTCGTCGCGTCTCGATGGGCGGCCTTCAATCGCGCGTCCGCATTGCTGCCCAGCCGTTCGCCGCCGCTGCTCACACTTGAGCGCGGAGTCCCCGCTGTCGTATGACGCGGTTGCGCTGAAGGGATGGCGAGATGGCGAGCGGCACTGGCCGCTCACTCCAACGCAAAGGAAATCAGAAAATTAGTAGTACATGGTACTTACTTCCCTTTGCATCATTGATTGTTTTCGTTGATGTGCCTGAACCGAGGAAAATGGAGAACGACTTCATCACCGTATGCTCCAGAATTCAGTCCTTGAATCAACAGATCATGACGCCGTCTGTACATCGATGAACTTCTTCTTTAGATTTCTTCTCTATCAAAACTGTTGCAGGCACGGCGGCCTGGCCGTTGGCGTCGGAGTCCGCTGCGATCCAGGGTCATTGGGTTCGTGGAAGAACACCAGATGACGCCATGGCCGCATGCAGTGCCTGCCCGAGGAATTGGGCCTTGCGCCGCTGCTTCCGTCCGGGCCATGAGCACCACGCTGCTCACCGGAGATGGGTTGCAACCTTAATCCTGTACCAGATTAAATAGGAAAGGAATCACCTTAATCCTATAGCAATTAGATCAAATGTATGGTAACCGCCGTTGGCCCCGTTCACTTCGCGTCGAGGATCGCGCAGCGCCAGGCTTCTCGTCGAACCACTCGCCGGGGCCGACGGCCGCGTGCGCATACAGCCTTGTGCGGGAGGCCGGAGAAGCCACGCCACACGGTGCCTCCGTTATTGCTGGTGGGGATACTGCCATCGAGATTGATCCGGCCTCGTTTCCAGGTCTCTTGTTCATCGCTTCGCTGGGAAAAGAGCGTGCTGATACCGTATTGTAAAGTAAAACGAGAGAGGCAAGAGACGGAGATGTAAAGTGAACAGTACTATCTACTGATGATGGGATTACACGTATATATAGCCCCGAAGGGGTACGACCGAAGGGATGCGAGGCAACCGCCTTGGTTAGGAAAAGCAGGGATTCATAGGATTAATTAAATCCTAACAGATATATTAGGATATAAAAGATCCTTATTATCCAAACCAGTGCTGCACTACTGGGGAATGGGGATTGCCCTGCAATTCAAGCTAGCATCCTCCAGTCTCAGAATAATTTAGCATGAGCATGTCAAGCCAATTATTCACTAAACCACCCGCATGTTCGACAAGTGTTTCCAGTTTGAGTGTCAAACATCAGCATGTTCGACAAGTGTTTCCAGTTTGAGTGTCAAACATCAGTTCATATTACTCTTCATAAGACTGGAAAAACTCTGTGTGGGTGCCAAAGTCGAAGACCATCGAATGGTGGGAAAAGGAGAGTAGAAATTCATACATGGGGGCTACATATTGGTGGCAACCTGCACACTTAATATTAGAACAAAATGGTTCAAACTGAAAACTTGTGATTGATACAACCAGATTTTGCAATCGCCTTGACATTAATCTAACCAGTCCATGCCCTCAAGCCAACCTATTATGACGTATAATCGATGACTAGCTCTCATATAACATTTCCCATGCATCCAGCTAGTGCCTGCCTTCAAGATTTCCAGCTTGGAGTATCCTCTGTTTGTTTCACCAGTAAGAGCCCGCTACATAGACTACACTAAACATCACAAAACTGGTAGCTCAGTCTCTCTTCGATAGTTTAACTCGAACTCAACATCCCACTTGATTAACTCCTGCAGAATCAAGAGACACCAGTGAACACAAATGCAAGTGACAAATATGATTATATGGAGAAGAAAAAAAAATGTCATTTTGTTCAAGTATCAACTCATGAAACAGGTTTAACATCAATCACAGATCCTTTTCTGAGAATAATCAATGATATGCTCTGTTTTATGTATAGATGAAGCTTCCATGGACTTACATTTCAATGATGTCCCAGCAAGGCATGTTAGCCTTGCTTTTGTGTTGGCCTCTGCCAATGGAGTAGGCTTCTCGCTTCCAATCATCCGAACATCCCAGATCCTTATGATGCCATCAGATGAAGCCGAGGCAACTAAAGTGCTCGATTCAGATCCGTTGTTCTGGTTATCGAAAATGACAATCCCTTTTACACGAGTTGAATGAGCGCCCTCGATGCACGATGAAACCTTGCCGCTCGACAGATCCCAAGCAGTAATACCACGATCCTCTCCTCCGGTGTAAAGAACTCCATTCTGCACATACATGATAAAGAAGTGGGCAATATATAAAAGCAATGGAAGTGAAGCTAAAATGCTATGACATTAAGCATACGCCCATATTCGTGTGGTGTTTCTACTTCTGGAAGAAAGATTTGTAGCAAAAAGAATATAAAAGCAATGGAAGTGAAGCTAAAATGTTACATTACGCATACGCCCATATTCGTGTGGTGTTTCTATTTCTAGAAGAAAGATTTATATAGCACAAAGAATAGAAAAGCAATGGAAGTGAAGCTAAAGTGCTATGACAGTAAGTATCTGAAGATCCACCGACTTCACAAGGGGAAACAGAACTGAGTCCTGATAGCTAGACCACAGCATAAAGTTCTACCAAGGAATCTTATGGGCTGTGAGATGGCTGACCAAAGGTCAAATTTGCATTGGACAGGGTAACAAATTTGCATTATGGGCTGTCAGATGGCTGACCAAAGGTTTGCCAAATTAGCATTGGACAGGGTAACAGTTTTGAAGAACTTCTCAAGCCCTACACAGTACACTCTTAACCAGCCATAATCGTTTATATCCTAGGCATGAAACTACTAATATTTACTCGATAAGCACTCTTATAAGTTATAACCATGATCTTTTTCCTAGAGAAATCTATTATCATGGCATGATTAACTTATAGATAGGTTTATTATCAGGAGCCACAGCAAATGTGGATGAATACCTTTGATGGAGCCAAGGCGAGAACCCTCTTGTCGCAGCGCATCTCATGGATGATCCTGGCGTCCTCGGAGTCATGCATGGTGACCTTCTCCTCGGCGGCCATCACGAAGCGGTCACCGCCGGCGGCGTCCTCCGCGTACGCCACTGCAGAGGCGGGGCGCTCGAGGCGGCAGGTGAAGCTGCGGCGGCCGCGGAGGAGGTTCACCATGGAGAGGCCCCCCGAGCGGCCGACGGCGAGCGCGACCCGGCCCGAGGGGTGCACGGCGAGGGCGTCGGCGGCCTCGCGGCCCCGCGGGAAGACGCGGAGCGAGCTGAGGAGCGCGAAGCCGTCGGCGTCGTAGAGGTGGAGCAGGCCGTCGTCGGAGGCGGCGAGGAGGTTGCGCGGGACGGGGCCGATGGAGTGGAAGGCGAGCGCGGAGACGGCGGCGGAGGGGTCGAGGAGCGGGCCGAGGTCGGCGGCGGCGCGCAGGTCGTAGAGGCGGATGGAGTCGTCGGCGCCGCCGGAGGCCGCGAGCCCCGCGCGGGGCGCGGCCGCCACGCAGCGGATGGGCCCCGCGTGGGCCGGGTAGGAGAAGAGCGGCGCGAGGGCCTGGGCCTCCTCGGCGGCGGCCAGGGCCTTGAGGGAGAAGCCCCAGATGAAGCGCTCGTAGGAGCCGGCGACGAGGGCCATCGGAGACGGTGGGGAGGGGAGGGAGCGCGCCGCCGCCGCCGCCGCCGGAAGGGTTGGGGAAGAAAAGGGAAGAAGGGTTTGGGGTTTGGTCGTTTCGCTGTGCCTTGTGGGCCAGGACATGGCCACCATCGCTGTACGAATCACGAGGAGCATTGCACGGACGGCTGAGACGAAATTCCACGTACGGGTGCTGACAGGCGGGCCCCACTCGGACTATGTGAATTTGTGTTTTTGGTTGATTTTCCTGAGTGTGTGACGGAGCAGTTTTTGAGAAATAATACGATCTCTGATCCATATCAATTGAAGATGATTTAGTACGGAATTTAGTAATTATACCTCTATAACTAGATGTAAGATGTTTTACGGTTCGAAAACATCTTATATTTAGAGGCGGTTTGGATCGAAGCCTCACGTGCCCTGCCAGCCAATATATTGGCGTTGACCAAGGCTTATAAGCAGTGGCGGAGCCAGGATTGGCTGACGCCCCAGGCGAGAAATTAAGGGTAAAAAAAATAACCCCCCCCCCCCCCCCCCCCCCCCCCCACACACACGCACAAATATCCATTTTGAAGGCATATAAAAGTCAAGTTATGTGGCATAACTAATAAAAACCCAAACACAATGTTGAATGGCAGTATTTGATAAATGATGGTTTAATTAATAAAGTAAGACATATTAAAAGACAATATCTAGCATATAAATGATACAAAAGATGGTACCAAATCAAAGGATTGAATGATATGAGTCTCCTATGATTGCATGTTCAATAAAGTAAAACATATGGCGCCTCTCCTCCAAGGGCGACTAGGGTTCTTGCCGCCCGTCGGCGGCGACGCCGATCTGCCTCGTCTCTCGTGGCCTTAGCTCCATGGGGCGTGGTGGATCCCGGCCCTTGCTGGCGGAGGACTCCGTTTCTAGATATTTCTTTGAGTTTTTTTTTTGGTTTATGTCCTGCTCAGCAAGGCGAGAAGGCGGCGGCTCTCTGAAGATGTAATAAGGTTCTCCCTGCCTAGACTCCATCCCTGTGGTGCGTTTAGCATCGTCGGACAACATGTGGAGGTGTTTCTCTTGCGGATATCGCATAATTCAGTCGGTAGGTGTCCTCAGTGCGCTTGTCTTATAAGGCATTAGCACGACGACTTCCAACTATCTACTACAACAAGTTTTGTCCGGCTCCGGCGAGGGAGGGCGATGACGGTGGTGCGGCTTCGGCTCGCTTCAGTGCTTGTAGTCATCACTAGGTGGTCTACAAATTCGAATGTAAGTTTTATTATTTTTAGTGTTTATTGTACTGCCATAATTGAAGATGAATAGATTGAATGTTTTCCCGCAAAAAAAATATATAAATTTTGAGTTACAAATCGATGCATCTAGGTAAAAATATATTTTTTGAACTTAGCAGGTTTAATAACAAATGCAAAATGTGAATTACTAAATCGGATTCCACATTTATGTTCTCTGCAGAACAACAAAACTAAGGAAAACAATATGAAAAGGGAAAAGCATTAGGAATTAAAAATCATGTTTGAATCAAGCATCAAACAGTGGCAACTAGCAAGATAAATTCCCCGCAAAAAAAAAAGCAAGAGAATTGGGGATTTGAAAATAGTGGCAACTGGCAAGAGAAATCTCTTCATTAACTAGCCTAAGACGGGTCATCTTCCTTTCTCGACAAAAGACTCCCGTACGCGACGCACTAGCAGCACAGGCCCTTCTATCTTTCTTGTTCTCGTTCACTTTTTTTATATTGGCCTGGCCAATGGCTCAGCAAGAAGGGTAGGAAGTGGGCTGCGGCCCAGGCCAGTTTTTTTTCTCTAGATATATAGGCTGGGAAATTTCTCACGCCCCAGGCCATTGCCTGGGCTGCCTGGGGCCCAGATCCGCCCATGCTTATAAGGCTGTTTGGATGGAATCCAATATTTTAGCAATGCCCGGCCGGAATGACGCTTTCCCCTGCTACAGTGCCCGAGTGGCGATGTTCTGGCGATATGCCGTGACTGGCGACATGCCGTGCTGATTCCTCATTCCTTCTTCCCCAATCTCCCTGATATCTTCTATCGATCCTCAACTCAATCCTGGTTTTGATCTATTCCTCCTCTCTTCTTCTCCCATATCAATTTCCAGTGAAATCCCCCAAATCCCTTTCTTCTTACTCTGCCCTGCCGCTGCGAATCTCGCCGGCGAGATTCCTTCGCTGCCGGTGGATCCTCTCAACCATCACTTTTCCTGGCCCCTTCTCCTCCTCAGCTCCTCCCTGTTCCTTCCTCCTTCACCAACCCACATCCTATTTCGCCAAATCCATACAGCAGCCACCTCTCCCGATCCCTTCTCTTCCTCTGCTACCCCCTGTTCCTTCACTACCCTCAAATCCAACTTCGCCAAAATCAGTGACTCAGAAGTTCAGTGGCAGGAGAACTACTGGTGGTGTTGATTAGCTGCTTCAGAGATCAATTAGCCATTGGTGCTGGAGATAGGAAGGGCACCGCTATGAACTTTATTTGCTGGAACTGCAGAGGAGCGGGTAGGAACCTTGGCAGTAATAAAATGCAGTATCTTGCCAATTTGATGTCGTCGACAAACGCTAAGGTTACTTTTATCTGAGAAACGCTTTCGTCAAAAATTAATTCTCATGATTTAGTCAATCATTTTCCTATCTATGATAGCTTCATTGTTCCTGCGAAGGACCGAGCTGGAGGCCTTTGGGTCATGTGGTCGGATGAAGTCAGATTAGATATAAACTATGCTAGCCAGAATTTAGTTTGTGCCTCGGTAGTTAATACTAGCACTAGCTTCAGCTTCTACCTTTTTTGTGTCTATGGGGACCCTCATTATTGTAGTACTAAAAACATTTGGGGTCAAATTGAAGCTTTTATTTCCTCTCCCCCTGAAAAGCCTGTTTACTGTATGGGCGACTTCAATAATATCCTTAGTCCTGATGATAAATTTAGTAATGCTAAGCCCAATCATAATCGTATGAACAATTTTAGGCATTACATTAAATGTTGTGGTTTAATAGATATGGGCTTTCAAGGACCTGCTTATACTTGGTGCAACAAACGCTTTTCTTCTATTCCTACTTATGAGCGTCTTGATAGATGTTTTGCTAATGTCGAATGGTGCAAGAGCTTTCCAAATACTACTGTTTACAATCTGCCTATAATGTACAGCGATCATGCTCCAATCCTTACCATCACTCAACCAACCACAATCAAAACAAAGAAACCTTTTAAATTTGAAAATTGGTGGTTGTTTGAAAATGATTTTCAGGACACAGCTCAAGTTGCTTGGTCTAACTCTAGCAGCAAGCCTTTCCACTGTCGTACATCAAATCTTGCAGGCACTCTTAAAAGGTGGAGTAGGAGCAAGAAGCCTCTTCAGCAGCAGCTTGACTCCATTCATGAAGAACTGGCGGCTGTTCAGTCTATTCCTTTTCACTTGCAGGATCACAACAAAGAGGCTGGCCTTATTGAGCAATATGATAGTATTATGACTAAACTAAATGAATTTTACAGGCAAAGAGCTAAGAGGCATTGGGCTACAAAAGGGGACAGGAATACTAGTTACTTCCATAATTCTGTGCTCAAGAGGAGAAGGAAGAATAGGATTAGTTCCATTCTTGATCAGAACAATAAAATTTTGCAGAACCCTGACGAGATAGCTAGTTGTTTTATAAGTTACTTCACTAATTTGTTCTCATCTAGTAACCCCAACTTAGATACTCTTCCTTCTTTGATCAGCAATAATGAGAATATGATGGATTGTCCTACTATTCCAGATAAAGATGAAGTTTGGCAGGTCCTTAAAGGAATGAAGAGGAATGCCTCCCCTGGACCAGATGGGCTGAATGTAGCTTTCTACCTCTCAGCTTGGAAGTGGATAGGAGAAGACATAACAAAGCTTGTTCAAGATTTCTACACAAGGGGTAAGCTTCATCCTCAACTTAATAAAACCTGCATTACTTTAATTCCGAAAAAGGATAGTGCCAAAATCCCTCAAGATTTTAGACCCATAAGTCTTTGCAATGTAGTCTATAAAATCATCACTAAAACTTTAGCTAATAGGCTCAAAGATCTCCTCCTTGATTATATCCATGAGTCACAGCAAGCATTTGTTCAGGGTAGGAGAATTACTAATAACATCATTGTTGCTCAAGAAATCACTCACTCTTTTCTTCTTAACTCTTGGAAGCACAAAGCTTTTATGCTTAAAATTGATTTGGCAAAATCTTTTGACATAATTGAGTGGTGCTTCATCAGGAGAGCTTTGCTTCGTAAAGGGTTGCATAGTCATTTCATAGATTTAATTATGGAATGCATTTCGTCTGCCACCTTTTCTGTTAACATTAATGGGCAACCGTTTGGCAGCTTTAGGGGATCCCGAGGTATCCGCCAAGGTTGTCCTCTGTCACCTTATCTCTTTATACTTGCAGTCAACGAGTTGTCGCATTCCATGCAGGAGGCTTTAAGTGCCAATCAAATGAGCAGTATCCAGTTAGGGCCAGCTTGTCCCCCTATCCACTCTCTGATGTTTGCTGATGATCTCATTGTCTGTGGCAGGGCAGATAATAATGATGCCAACATTATTGCTTCTATCATTAATCAGTTTTGTGCTGTTTCTGGTCAAACCCCTAATTGGAATAAATCTGCCATACTTTTTAGTAAGCATACTGATGATAATTTGAGAGACCAAATTAAAAACATTTTCCCTGCCCCTAATATGGATTTCACCACTACTCATCTTGGTCATCCTTTAATCCTGCCTGGAAAAAATAGACATGCGGCCTACAATTTCATTATTGATAAATTTAGAGCTAAGCTTAATTGTTATAAGGCTAACAGGTTATCTCATGCTGGGAGACTCACTCTTATTAAATCGGTCTTTGCTTCTCTCCCTGTATATTACATGTCAAATATCCTTTTAAATAAGTCTACTATTAATAAGCTCACTTTTATTATTAGAAAATTCTGGTGGACAGGCATGGACAAAGGTAACGATTCTAAACCTATCTGCTTTAGAGTTTGGGATGATATTTGTAAACCTATGCATAAAGGCGGGCTTGGAATAAGAGATTTATCAATGATGAACAAGTCCATGGTTGCAATGATGGCTTGGAGAATTATTAAGGATCCTGACTCCTTGGTTACAAAAATCCTCAAATCTAAGTATTTTCATAACTCTACTATCTGGAAAGCCAATACTCATGCCCCAAAATCTGCTTTCTAGTCTTCTATTCTCAAAATTTTACCTTTCATTCAAAAGTCTAGTCAAACTCAAATTGCTAATGGTAATTCCTGCATTTGGACTACTCCTTGGTGCAAAGGTTGGAATAACATTTATGATCATCTTAAGCCCAATTTAGATCGACCTTGTCCAAAGGTGGTTAGTGATCTTTGGAAACCTAATAGAAAAAGTTGGGATGAGGATAAAATTAGCATTTTCTTTGATGAGGCTTTTAAAAATAATATTTTAGGTACTGCTATCATTAATACTAACATGGATGATGTTTTATGCTGGACTCACACACCTAATGCTGAATGTACTACTAAGAGTGCATATAAAGCTCTGTTGCATGAGACTCAGGCTGGAACTCAAGCTCAAAATAATACCATCTCGGAGCCTGAAATCAGTATTCTTAATCAGGTATGGAAAAGTAAGACTTTAGCTCCTAGGTGTGACGACCCCGACTTAATCGTGCACTAACCATACACGCAAATGCGCATGATCAAGCCTAAGGACTCACTTGAAGATATCACAACACAACTCTAAAACATAAATAAAGTCATACAAGCTTATATTACAAGCTAGGGCCTCGAGGGCTCGAATACATAGCTCGATGGCATACAAGCGTCAGCGAAAGCATCAGATATCTGAGTACAGATATATTACAGAGAGAGAAATAGGCCTTCATAAAGGCGGGGTAAAATAAAATCTACGATCGAAAGGCGTAGGCCTCCTGCCCTGGATCCTCCGATCCTACTCCTGGTCGTCAAACGGCTCCTCGTAGTAGTAGTACTCGCCAGGCTGGTAGTAGTACTGGTCGTCGGCTGGGGCGTCTGGCTCAGGGGCTCCGTCGTCTGGTGGCATCAAATGGAATATGGGGGAAAAAAAGAAAGTAAAGCAAACGTGAGTACTCATCCGAAGTACTCAGCAAGTAAGGATCTACACTACATATGCAATATTGTCAAAGGAATGGCTGTATATGTGGACTGGGCTGCAGAAATGCCAGAATAGAGGGGGAAAGCCTAGTCCTATCGAAGACTAGCATCTTCAACAATCTTCGACAGTCTTGCAGCAATAGAAGAGAGCAGATCAACATAATGTAAAGTAGTAGTAGTATCATCAACCTCGACCTGAGATCCTTTCTCGACTCCCTGCGAGAAAGCAATCCCAGAGCTGTACTATCCAGTTCTCATCATATGTTCTAGTTGTACCGATCGGGATACAACTCCGAGTGTCCGTTACCGTAGGACAGGCTATCGATAGAAGTTTCTTCCCTGCAGGGGTGCACCAACTTACCCACCACGATTGCTTAACTCCGGCCGGACACACTTTACTGGGTCATGCCCGGCCTCGGCCAAGCAATACGCTGCAACCCGACCTAGGCTCTAAAGAGAGGTCAGCACGCCGGACTAACCTATGCCCCCAGGGGTCTTGGGCCTTCGCCCTGGGAACCCTGCACGTTGCGAGGACGTTTCGGAAGCAGACCTAGCAACCCCTTAATACAAGCGCAGTTGCGTTCCCAGTCCAATTCAAAACGGGCCGCTCCTCGCTGACGTCAATAGAGCTTTGGCTGATGTATACGACACAGAACGCCCATACTATGCCCACGTGATGGTTAGTGCTATCGGGCCAGAGGCCCCTCAGATCAAATATCCAAACCGTAGTGGATTAGGAGCGCGCGGAAACGAGCAGAGACTCACGATCGATGTGACCCCGTCGCCCCGTCTCGAGGACTTGCGGCAAGGGCGAGGAATGCCCGGCCGCGCCTCGTGTTATCTCGCGGGCACCATCCAGGTCAACCCGACTCCACATCACTTCGCATTAAGCTCGCGCGGGTACCCCTCAGGGCCGACCCATCTTTAGTAACATGGTTTAGTGCAAGTCAAATCAACAACAATATCTGTGTGTCTGACACCAGGGGAATCCTGAGGAATCACCCTCGATGGAATCCCACCTGATGTTAAAGTCAAGGTGAACGGAGGAGGAATCACCCTCGAGGTCCACACTTGAGGTGTTGCACGACGACGTCGTTATCGGGGGTGGTGTAGGAGGAATCACCCTCGCTTACCACGACCGATTAACTAACCTACAAGGTTATCATCAGAAGTGCTGACGAGGTATCACCCTCGGCACTCGACGGTAACCCAGCAGTGTCGGCAACTAAAGGGGGAAGTGACGTGCGGTGCCGGGGCCTGGTCTTCAATCCCGATGGTCGGGTCTTCTGATATCCAGCAGGGCAGTCGGGATCAAGTGGGGTCTCTGTCGTGTCTCTACCCAGCCTATACTAGGCAGTCTAGGATATTCAGCAAGGTAGCAAGGCAGGTTACAATAAACAGGCTATGCATCAGATATAGGATAACAGTAACAGTAGCAGTTCTAATGCAAGCATAAGAGAGAAGAGAATAGGCGATATAGGCATGCTCAAAATGGGGGTGCTTGCCTGTTTGCTCGGGGGCAAGGGCAAGGTCGCCTGTGGTGTCGTCGGGGACGTAGTCGTACTCCTGAGCTGCGTCTGCCTCGGGAGCTACGTCAACGTCGGGGTCTACCGAGAGAGAAGAGGGGGAAGAAACAGGTAAACATAATGCAAACAAATGCAATACGGTGCGTGTGATGCTATGATGCAGTGCAGGGTTGCCTAAATATGCATCTAAGTCATTTTAGTTATTTTTAGAATTAATCTGGGATTTATTTACCGAAGTGTGTGCACTATTCATCAGCCGGATACGGGTCCGGAGTTACGAGTTCTTCTACGTAGGGGGTTCCGACAAAGAAACGGACGGCACGATCAGACTTGTCTCATCGATCAAACTTGTCTCATCGTTCTGAGCAACTTTCATGTTTTAACTTTTTCGATCCGAGCTACGGTTTAAAAGTTATTAATTTTCAAAGTTTATTTGAATTTTTGAAATTACTTTATTTACAGAAAATGAATTATGACATCAGCATGACGTCACTGTGACGTCAGCGGTCAACAGGCGCTGACCAGAGTCAATCCTGACATGTGGGGCCCACATGTCAGTCTCTGTTTATCTTAACAGTGAATTAACTTAATCCACAGGGTTAATTAGGGGGCGGGCCCCACTTGTCAGCGAGACATTAGGCTAAGCTAATTAATTTTATTTAATTAAATGTTTAATTAGGTTAATTAGCCGCGGGGGCCCACACGTCAGCGACTGGGGTTGCCCAGTCAGCACGTTGACTGGGTCAACCCAGTCAACGGGGCCCCCAGGGCCCACTGGTCGGCGACCCAGCGGCGGGACCCACTGAAGCCAGGTCAGCGCGACGGCCGGAGACGCGCCGGCGACCTCTCCAGCGGCGAAAGTTCGCCGGAGTTGCCCGGAAAACCGCTACGCTGCGCCAAATCGCCCGCAACCACTTGCGTTCGATCGGCCTCTCGCCCGCGCATCTAACTACGGTGGTAGTTCGATCGAAAACGGCCTCTAACAACGGCGGCGAGCGGTGGAGCGGTCGCCGGAGCTCGGGCATCGACGGAGTTGGAGCTAAGGGGCACGGGGAGGCATGGGCTCGAGCTCGCTGGGCCCCTGGGAGCACCAGGAGTGCGATGCACGGCTCAGACGAGTGTGTTATAGGCCACAATGACGGCGTCGAGCTCGTCGGCGGCGTCGAGCTTCGGTCACAGCGGCAGCTGCGGCTAGAGGCGCGACGAGGCGAGGAAGGAGAGGGGAGAGGACGGAGTGGAGCTCACCGAGCGGCTACGAAAAGCCCTTGGTGGCTTAGGAGCAGCAGACGGCGCCGGAGACGGAAGGGGATCGCCGGCGACCGAGGAAGAAGACGACGTCGATGCGCTCGGTGCAGGCGATCCGGGCTTCTCCAAGTGGCACCAGGTGACGCGGCAGTCGACGATGGGGACGAAGGACACGGCGGAGCATCGATCGGGGCTCGGTGGCCGCGAGGACGAACGGGGACGGCGGCGATAGCGTTCGGCCGCGGTGGATCTGAGGGGGAAGGAGGACGGAGCGAGCGAGGAGAGGACGGGGAAGTGAACGAGGGAGCCAGGGGGAGTGGTGGAGCTCGGCCTTATCCCCTCCTCGCCTCCCTGTAGCGTCGGTGGCGGCGACGTGTCGGCGCCGCGCCGGCGCGCACGCGCTCGACCAGCGGAAAGACGACAGCGCGAGGGAGAGAGGTGAGGTGGGCCTGCTGGGCCGGGGTTCGGGGCACTGTGCACTAAGGCCCAGTGCACAGTGCCTCGTTTTTATTTTTTCTGTTTTTGTTTCTCTTTTTCTTTTATTCTTTTCTGTTTTGAAATAGTTAGAGCACTTTTGCATTTTTGTAAAATGTGGGACTTAGTCCAAATATTACAGTGCCATTTTAGCTCTCACCAAAAAGTGATTTGGACAGAGTTGGAAACCATTTGTGTTTGAAATGATTTTAAATGGATTTAAATATCCTATTTTGGTGCTGTTTCTCCTAGTTAGAGTCACTTATCTAACTCCAACTATCTTGATGTTGATTTTAGAATTGTTCCTGGATTATTTGCCATTTAATGAACATTTTTCCAACAGTGTTTGATCAACTTCATATTTCACTTTTGAATTTGAGTTGATTTTCAGAATGGAGTTGATTTGCTTTGATTAACCACTTTGTTTAAGCACTGCAAATGATATGACTTGGCATTATTAGCAGCTGATCACAGTGGCAATTACATAGGGGTGTTACACTAGGGTTAAGACTTTTGCTTGGAGAATCATAAGAAGGGCATTAGCTACAGGACTAAGAGGATCCAGGTATTCTTGTCATATTAAAAAAGAATGCTATAGAGGCGATGGTATTGAAACAGATCTACATCTCTTTTTTAAGTGCAATTTCTCTAGAGCCATATGGTTTAAATTTGGTCTCAAGGTAGATGCGCTAAATCCTAATCTCTACCCTACGGATGTGATACAAAGGATCCTATCCTCTCATCATGTTGAGTTAAACTTAGATACTATTTTTACATTGCTTTGGAATATATGGAAAGCTAGGAATGATATTCTTTTTAATAGGAAAGTATGGAGTCCTATGCAGGTCATATATGCTACAAAAGCAATGTTGAATGCAGGTGCAATAGCGGAGGAGGAGGAGATCAGTACACACATGATCAATGATAATATTTCCTCCTTTCTAGATACAAGCTCCCAGTCTCAAGTTGCTGGTCCATCAATTTACACCGATGCTGCTTACAATCCGGAGATTGCTAAGGATGAAGCAGGAATTGGAGTACTTCTTAAGGATGACTTAAATAAGCATACCGTTTTTGTTCAAGCTTCTGCAAAAAATGTGTTCTCTGTCATGCAGGCTGAAGCACTTGGATTAGCACTTGCAGCGGCGGCAATAAAGGCTCTAGGATGGAAATCTGCTACTTTTTTCTCTGATTGCAGGAACCTAGTTGAAGCAGCGAAGAAAAGGAATTTGTTGCAAAATCCAGGGCATTGGAGGATCAGACCAGTTCTTGCGGAATTTCTTAATTTCTCCTCTCATCTAAGCCCATGCAAAATCAAGTTTATTCCTAGGGCAGGAAATGTTATTGCCCATTCTCTAGCCAAAAAAGCTTATTTGCAGAGCTCTTCTTCTAGTTTCTCTATCTTCTGCAGCAAATCTGTCAATTGTAAGGCTAACAAGGCCCTAGAATCAATCTCCTTTCCGCTTGGGAGGATGATTGCTGTACACTATCTCGGTTGCAAATAAATAAAATCTAAAACCCTCTTTCAAAGTTGGCTCCATCAGTTTTCACGCTAACTCCATGGCGAACTGGACAGGCAAAATCGTCTGCCAAAATTTTGGCTTGCCACCATTTGTTGGGGCGGATGTGGGCAAAAACCAAACAACACCTTAGTTACTGAGGCAGTAAAATGCGGTGATTTTCGCATATATTATGATATAAAGGTATTTTAGAAGTTTTGGAAATTTTTGTTTTTGCCACTTTAGTTTTTGTTCACTTTGCTTTTGTCACTCTAGAAATTGACATTTCCTTTTTGCCACTCTTAGCTTCTGACAATACATCACAATTGTCATTCCGTGGCAAAAACGAAAAAATTAGAGTGGCAATTGTGATACATTGTCAAAAGTTAAGAGCGACAAAAGTGAAAGGATTTTTCTTGCATTTGCTACGAAATGGCATTTTTTATACATTGTCAAAAGTTAAAAGTGGCAAAAGTGAGATATCAAATTCTAGAGTGGCGTACACAAAGTGGGCAAAAGCTAGTGGCAAAAACAAACTTTCCCGTTTTAAAAGACAAATACAACAATATTATCGTATATGCTCTCAAATGGCTGCTGATAGAGTGATAATAGTACCAACATCGTCCAGTGCGCCGGCACTGTTTGAAATTCTACTCCCTCCATTCCAAATTAATTGAAGTTCTAATTTTTCTTCTCCCTCAAACAAATTTATCGAAAGAATATGACAAAATTTACAACATTAAACATACATAGTACAAATATATTTTATATAAAGTATGCAATGAAACTAATTTGATGTTCCAGGCAATGATCAAGATATCGTTAACTGGTAGCTGCTCGGTCGGTTTAGGAGTAGCGATTAATCGGTGAATCGGCCTATTAACTGGATTAATCGGTAGATTGAATAGGAACCTGCCAATGTATATCTAATTTTTTATGTATTATACCATACTATCATGCTCCCTGCTATATAATATACCAAAACATTATGACGACCCCCGGCTTAATCGTGCACTAACCATACACGCAAATGCACACGATCAAGCCTAAGGACTCACTTGAAGATATCACAACACAACTCTAAAACATAAATAAATTCATACAAGCTTTATATTACAAGCCAGGGCCTCGAGGGCTCGAATACATAGCTCGATGGCATACAAGTGTCAGCGGAAGCATCAGATATCTGGGTACAGATATATTACAGAACAGAGATAAGCCTCTAAAAAAGGCGGGGTAAAATAAAATACTATGATCGAAAGGCGAAGGCCTCCTGCCTAGGTCCCTCCGAATCATACTCCTCGTCATCGGTCGGCTCCTCGTAGTAGTACTCGCCGGAAGGGTAGTTGTAGTAGCCGTAGTCATCGGCGAGGGCTGCTATCTCAGGGGCTCCGTCATCTGGCGGCGACATAAGGATATGGGAAGAAAAAGAAAGTAAAGCAAATGTGAGTACTCATCCGAAGTACTCAGCAAGCAAGGATCTACACTACATATGCAACATTTTCAAAGGATGGCTGTATATGTGGACTAGGCTGCAGAAATGCCAGAATAGAGGGGGAAAACCTAGTCCTATCGAAGACTAGCATCTTCAAGCATCTTCATCAGTCTTGCAGCATAAGAAGAGTGCAGAAACATAATGTAAAGTAGTAGTAATGTTATCAACCTCGGCCAGAGATCCTTTCTCGACTCCCTGCGAGAAAGCAATCCCAGAGCCATACTATCCAGTTCTCATCTCAGTTCTAGTTGTACCGATTGGGATACAACTCCGAGTGTCCGTTACCGTAGGACAGGCTATCGATAGAAGTTTCTTCCCTGCTGGGGTGCACCAAGTTACCCACCATGCTCGCTTAACTCCGGCCGGACACACTTCTCTGGGTCATGCCCAGCCTCGGCTAAGCAACACGCCGCAACCCGACCAAATACTTAACAGAGAGGTCAGCACGCCGGTCTAACCTATGCCCCCAGGGGTCTTGGGCCTTCGCCCCGGGAACTCCTGCGCGTTGCGTGGGCGGCCGGAAGCAGACCTAGCAACCCCTTAATACAAGCGCGGTTGCGTAACCAGTCCAATCAAGCGCGCGCCGCTCAGTCGCTGACGTCTATTAAGCTTCGGCTGAAGTATATGATGCAGAACGCCCATACTATGCCCACGTGATGGTTAGTGCTATCAGGCCAGAGGCCCCTCGGATCAAATATCCAAACCGTTAGTGGATTAGGAGCGCGCGGAAACGAGCAGAGACTCACGATCGATGTGACCCCGTCGCCCCGTCTCGAGGACTTGCGGCAAGGGCTAAGAATGCCCGGCCACGCCTCGTAGTTATCTCGCGGGCACATCTCAGGTCATCCCGACTCCACATTACTTCGCATTCATGCTCGCGCGGGTACCCCTCAGGGCCGACCCGTCTTTAGTATCATAGTATCATGGTTTAGTGTTCAGTCGTAGTAACCAAGTCTCTGTGTGTCTGACACCAAGGGGGAACCCTGAGGAATCACCCTCGATGGAGTTCCCGCTCGATGCTATCGTCAAGGTGAACGAATGAGGAATCACCCTCGAGGTCTACACTTGAGAAGTTGCACGACGACGTCGTTATCGGGGGTGGTGTAGGAGGAATCACCCTTGCTTACCACGACCGAATAACTAACCTACAAGGTTATCATCAGAAGTGCTGACGAGGTATCACCCTCGGCACTCGATAGTAACCCAGTAGAGTCGCGCAATATAAGGGAGAAGTGACGTGCAGTGCCAGGGTCTGATCTTCGATCCCGTTGCTCGGGTCTTCTGAGAGTCCAGCGGGGCAGTCGGGACAAGTGGGTCTCTGATAAGGCTCTACCCATCCTATACTAAACAGTTTAGGAGAACAGGCAGGTATCAAAAGTAGGCTACAATAAAACAGGCTATGCAGCAGATATAGGACAACAGTAGCAGCAGTACTTCTAATGCAAGTATAAGAGAGAAGAGAGCGGGCGATATCGGAGTGCTCAAAATGGGGGTGCTTGCCTGTCTGCTCGACGGCAAGGGCCTGATCGTCGGGGACGTAGTCGTACTCCGGAGCGGCGTCTGCCTCAGGAGCTACGTCAACGTCGGGGTCTACCGAAAGAGAAGAGGGGGAAGAAACAAGTAAATACAATGCAAGCAGATGCAACACAGTGCGTGCGATGCTATGATGCAGTGCAGGGTTGCCTAAATATGCCTCTAAGTCATTTTAGTTATTTTTAGAATTAATCTGGGATTTATTAACCGGTGTGTGTGCACTATTCATCTATCGGAATCGAGCTCGGAGTTATGAGTTCTCCTACGTAGGAGGTTCCGACAGGGAAACAGACGGCACGATCAGACTCGTCTCGTCGTTCTGAGCAACTTTCATGTTTTAACTTTTTTGATCTGAGCTACGGTTTAAAAGTTATTAATTTTTGAAGTTTAAATGATTTTCTGGAATTATTATTATTTACAGAAAATGAATTATGATGTCAGCATGATGTAATGCTAACATCAGCAAGTCAACAGTCGGCTGACCAGTCAAACATGACATGTGGGTCCAGTGGGACCCACATGTCATCCTCTGTTACTTTAACAGTGAGATAAACTAATTAAATGGGTTAATTAGGGAGTGGGCCCCATCTGTCAGTGAGTCATTAGTAATTATATTTATTTTTTAAAACCTATTTAGTTAATTAAGCACGCGGGCCCACTGGTCAGTGACTGGGCGTTGCCCAGTCAGCACGTTGACCACGGTCAGCGTGGTCAACTGGGCCAGGGGGCCACTGGCAGTGACCCAGGGGTGGCCCCAGGTGTGCCACGTCGGCCTGCCGGCGTTTAAACGCCGGCGAACTCAAAAACACGGCGGCGCTGTTCGGAGGGTGGTCGGAATCGCAGCTCCGGCCACCGTTTGGCGCGCGGAGTAGCGCGTTCGAAAGGGGGAAGAGTGCCGCGTCGATCTGGCCTACTAGCGCGAGCGGAAATGGCCGGAGACGAGCGCCAGGTCATCGCCGGCGGACGTCGGAATCGGCCATCGACGGATCCAGAGGTACAGGACATGGGGGTTCATGCTAGTGGTGGCGTTGGAACCGCGCGGAGGCGCTGAGTGCGTTCCCGCACTCATATGGCTATGACAGAAGTTGTTGCCACGGCGGCGAGCTCCACGGCGGCGACGCCTTCGGGTGGCGATGGCTACGGTGCTACGGTGGCGCAAACGGACGGGAAAGAGAGGGAAAAGATGCTACTGCTCACCGTGGAGGCGCACGAAGGCCCGGTGATAGCTTAGGAGCAGCAGTTCGCCGGCATTTGTCGGAGTTGCGCCGGTGACCGTAGATGAAGAAGCGCTCGATCCCCGCGCTGTGGTGGTGCAGCGCTTGAATCAGTAGGCGGAGAAGAAGGAGAAGGAGCTGGCGGAGCGATCGAGCTCGGCCTCAGGTGCTGGGGTGGTCGGTGGCCACGCCGGCTAGCTCAGCCATGTCGTCCGCGACGAGCGACTTGTGCGGGAGGGAGAAAACGAGAGAGAGGACGAGATCAGAGGGCGTCTAGGGTTGCAGAGGAGAGGGAGGAGCTCGGGGCAACCCCAACTCTTTGGCCGAAGTTGAGTCTAGTGGTCGAAAGCTGTTTTACTAACTTGGCTGTGTGGCTTACGGGCCCACGTCGCCAATTGGGTGGTATTAGGATCTTTTATTCCTCGTCTTTACTCTGGGACTCTGATCTCTCTTCTATTCGGGTTTAATAAAATTTACTAACACCGACACTTAGGATCCCGATAATTCTATCCACCCGGAGAGCTGGATTCAGTGCGATTTCCCTGTCTTTGATCTGATTAGTCTGATAATCATTTTCCTTTCCATTGTTTTGTTTAACCTTTCTTTCCGAAGTCTGGTTTATTTCTCATCGTCGAATGACAATCCTGAATCTACTCTATTTCAGATGGACCGTCTGTTTCCACCTTGCCCTACGACGTAGCTTGTGCTTCGCACCTGTGCTCGAGACGTCCCTGGGTTTCCAGCTGTTCTGATCGCCCTCTTGATCAGGCTGGGATACCGCTAGTGCCCTGAGTACATGGTCTACGAGGTTTATCGTGAGTTCAACCAGGAGCAGTACTATGCTGATGTTCGCATCTACGATCAGCAGGATGACTCAGACACTGAGTTACACCGTTTTCACGGTATCGGCGTGTCGATTGAGATGGCAGTCCATGATGCCGCCTACTCTGCTGTCACACGTCTTCGAGGACAGTTTAGCGCTGACTTGGATGCCTCTGAGTATCGGTACATTCCGTATGCCCCTGCTGGAGATGCTACTGGATACTACATAGCTGTCTGTGCCCCTTACGAGCCTCGTCGCTACGATCAGCGAGTTCTGATTCAGTGTACTCAGGCTCTGGATCGCACTGTTCGCGCTCTTGCTGTCGAGTTGTTCGCCACTCGAGCACGACTCTACGAGGCTATGACGCAGTTGCTACCAGCTGTTCGTGCAGGGATACATCCGGAGCACATTCTTTACCCGAGCAGGACAGAGATGCCATCAGGGATCGATTGGCCTGCTGTGGGAGGTCACACGCCTGTGCGTGGACCTCTTCTTATAGCTCGAGACCGGGTTCTGCATCAGAGTGCACATGGAGCACAGGATCCTTCTGCGACGAACGTCCGTCGTCCGCACTTGCAGCTACCCCGTTTCAGTGGTTTTCTCCGACGTTGATGTAGCCTTTGCTATGTCTCGTTGTGTACTTCCTTACCGCATGCCTGCGCGCCGCCTAGCATGTCTAGCTTTTGAATTTGCGCCGTTATGCTGCCCAAATGTAACCGACTCTGTATGGATCTATATGACTTAATGACTACTATTAAGCATCTGCTGTACTATTTAAATTCCGTCGCGTTACATCATGCATGTCGCTAAACACTCGCATTGGCTTCTGCTAAACTACCCCTGTTGATTTAGCAGGATGGCAGACAACAATCCACCACCGCCGCCACCGCCTGACTATATGGCAGCAATGATGCAACAGTTTGAACTCAACCATCAGTTCATGACGGGGATTATACAACAGTTTCCCCGTCCCAATGCCGACCAGCCGCCACCTTCCATCACCTTGCCAGAATTTATGCGGCTCAACCCGTCATTCTTTTGCAACACAGTTAATCCGCTGGATGCCGATGACTGGCTGCGTGACATCTCCTATGAGATGGAGTCTGCTGATGTCGCCCCGGCCAATTATGTCACCTTTGCGACATACCTTCTGAAGGGTCCCACATCACAATGGTGGGCCACTCACCGACAGACCCTACCACCTGGTACCGTTGTCACTTGGGCAGAATTCAAGATTGCTTTTCGCGCCCGCTATATTCCTCAAGCAGTCATAGCCATGAAGAAAGCCGAGTTCCGTAGTCTCGTTCAGGGCAATAAATCTGTGGAAGTTTATCAGCGCGAGTTTCTTGACTTGTCTCGCTACGCTGAAGAGGACGTTCCCACTGATGACCGAAGGCAGGAGAAATTCCGTGAAGGGCTGCATCATGACATTCAGTTAGCTCTGCTTGTCCAAGACTATCCTGATTTCGCCACCTTGGTGAATAAGGCTATTATGGTCGAGACTGGTCTGAAGAAACATAAAGAAGCGACCAGACGCACTCGTGAGGCGGGCTCATCTTCGGGCTCGTCCTCCCAGAAGCGCCGCATTTGGAAACCACAGAGCATGTACCGTCTAGCAGCACCAATGCACAGGCCTTCCTATGCTGCACCACGTCTGCCTCCTCCACCACCGAGGCAGCTCTGCAAGCTCCAGCACCTCGAGCTCCTGCACCTCGTCCCGACAATGGACTATGCTTCAAGTGTGGCCAGCCAGGTCACCGTGCCAGAGATTGCTCTCATAATCAAAATCAGTTGGCTCTTCCTTCTGCCGGCCGTGGTAATGGCCGTGGGAATTCTCAGCCTCGCTACAACAATGCCAGACCTTCTTATGGTCGTGGGCAGGTCTTCCATGTCAACATGAATGAAGACCCCGAACAACCAGCAACCGTGATGGGTACACTTCTTGTTAATTCAGTACCTGCAACTGTTTTATTTGATTCAGGAGCATCGCATTCATTCATGTCAGAACATTTTGCACTACTGCATGACGTTAAGTGCGAAACACTACAACATCCGTTAGTAGTAAACACTCCCTCGGGACGATGCCGAACTTCTATATTCAGCCCCCAAGTCACTGTTGAGATTGAAGGGTTGCATTTTCATGCAAACCCCATTATCCTACAATCTTCATAGATTGACCTTATTCTCGGAATGGATTGGTTGAAGGCTCATTACGCCTCAATCAATTGTGCCACTAAAGTGGTACACCTCCTGCACCCATCGAATGAGATAGTGAATTATCAAGCTCATATCACTCAGAACACCGAGGCTCAGATTTATGCCTTGAATGCGTTGAACGCTTCTCCACTTGAGGGGATCGAGAACATCCCAGTTGTCTGTGACTTCCCGGATGTATTTCCAGAAGAACTTCCAGGAATACCCCCTGCTAGAGCTGTCGAGTTCGTCATTGACTTGAATCCTGGCACCACTCCTATTGCGAAGCGTCCCTACAAGATGCCTCCGCACCATCTTATCAAGCTTAAGGAAGAGATTGATAAATCCTTAAGGAAAGGTTTCATTCGCCCTAGTTCCTCTGCCTGGGGAGCACCGTCTCTTTTTGTCAAGAAGAAAGATGGTACGAATAGGTTGGTCCAAGATTACCGTCCTATCAACCAGGCAACCATTCAGAATAAATATCCGCTTCCCCGGATCAATGACTTATATGATCAACTTGCTGGATCTTCGGTGTTTTCTAAACTCGACTTGAGGTTGGGTTATCACCAGATCCGTGTCCGTGAAGAGGATATTCCAAAGACTGCATTCGTTACTCGATATGGCTCCTATGAATACACCGTCATGTCATTTGGCCTCACGAATGCTCCAGCTACGTTCTCCCGTCTGATGAATTACATATTCATGGACTACCTCAACAAGTTCGTAGTGGTATATCTGGACGATATCCTAGTATATTCGAAGAATAAGGAAGAACATGCCGAGCATCTTCGCCTTGTTCTGGAGAGGCTTCGAGAGCACAAGTTATATGCCAAGTACTCCAAATGCGAATTCTGGCTTTCTGAAGTGACCTACCTTGGACATGTGATTTCCAAGGACGGTATTGCCATTAACCCGGAGCGTGTTCAGGCTATCCTTGACTGGACTCCTCCGAAGAATGCCAAGCAAGTCCAAAGCTTCCTCGGTCTAGCCAGTTATTGCCGTCGATTCGTCGAGAACTTCTCCAAGATCACCAAGCCCCTGACTAATCTCCTCCACAAAGGCGTTAAGTTTGAGTGGACAGACAAATGTCAGGAAAGTTTCCAGACCCTCAAGGACAAGCTTACTTCTGCTCCAGTGCTTGCTCCTCCTGATTCTCGCAAGGACTTTGTCATATACTGCGACGCCTCTCGTCACGGATTAGGCTGTATTCTAATGCAAGAACGAAGAGTGATTGCGTATGCTTCGCGTCAATTGTGTCCACATGAAGAAAATTATCCAGTGCATGATCTTGAACTTGCTGCAGTGATCTATGCATTAAAGTTATGGCGACATTACCTTCTTGGTAATCGGTGTGAGATTTATACCGATCACCAGAGCCTGAAATACTTGTTCACTCAACCGGATCTTAATCTCCGTCAGCAACGATGGTTGGAAACAATTACGGACTATGACTGCGGTATTTCATATACCCCGGGCAAGGCTAATGTGATGGCTGATGCCTTAAGCCGCAAGTCATATTGCAACAACCTCATGGTTAGGCGAGCTCAACCTCGTCTTTATGCAGAACTGACTCAGCTGAATCTGCGAATTGTTCCCCAAGGTTCTCTTAATAACCATGTGGTACAGCCAGACCTTCAAATGGCTGTTAAGGAAGCGCAAGCCAAAGATGCTGAAATTGATTTGATGAAGAAAGAGCTTCACCTTGAGAAGTACCGGGATTTCTCAGTTGCTGAAGATGGAACATTATATTTCAGAGACCGCATTGTAGTACCTCGCTTCGAGTTGATGACTGACAAAGTCATGAAGGAGGCTCATGATACGCCGCTGTCTATCCATCCGGGTAGCACCAAGATGTATCGTGATCTTCGACAGAGGTACTGGTGGTCCAGAATGAAGCAGGACATTGCTCGATACATTGCTGAATGTGACGTATGTCGTCGCGTGAAAGCAGAACATCAGAAGCCTGCTGGAATTCTTCAACCACTCCCTATTCCTTTGTGGAAGTGGGATAAAGTGCAGATGGATTTCATTACTGGTCTTCCCAAGTCTCAGAAAGGCCACGATGCTATTCTTGTCGTCGTCGACCAACTTTCCAAGGTTGCTCATTTTCTGCCTGTCAAGGAGACTATCACTGCTAGTCAACTAGCAGAGCTGTATATCTCCAGAATCATTTCACTCCACGGCATTCCGAAGGAGATCAGTTCGGACAGTGGCGGTCTTTTCACGTCCAAGTTCTGGGAGAGTTTTCAAGAAGCTATGGGCACTCACATTACATGGAGTTCAGCTTATCATCCTCAGTCCCAAGGCCAAGTCGAGCGAGTTAACCAAGTACTTGAAGATATGCTTCGCGCCTGTGTTATATCCTTCGGTAAGAAATGGGAGGAATCTCTCCCGTATGCCGAGTTCTCTTATAACAACAGTTATCAAGCCAGCTTGAAAATGGCCCCCTTCGAAGTGCTTTATGGACGTAAGTGTCGAACCCCTCTGAACTGGTCAGAAACTGGGGAACGACCTCTCGTGGGACCGGACATTATTCAACACGTTGAAGAACAAGTCAGAATTGTCCGGGAGAATCTCAAAGCAGCTCAAGACCGCCAGAAGAGCAATTATGATCGCAAGCAATGGGGTCTGACTTATCAACCAGGTGATCAAGTTTATCTCCATGTCACTCCGATGAAAGGCACCCGTCGTTTCGGAATCAAGGGCAAGCTAGCTCCTCGCTATATCGGTCCTTTCCGCATCATGGCTAGACGTGGACAGGTGGCTTATAAATTGGAGTTGCCGCCGCAATTCTCTCATATCCACGACGTCTTCCACGTGTCGCAACTTCGAAAATGCTTCAAGGAATCTCCGCACCGCATAGTGGATCACGAGATGCTTCAGTTGCAAGATGACTTATCTTATAAGGAGCATCCAATCCGCATTCTTGATGAAGCTGAACGTCGAACTCGTCAGAAGACGACCAAGTTCCTGAAAGTGCAGTGGTCGAATCACACTGAAGATGAAGCCACTTGGGAACGCGAGGATCATCTTCGGGAAGAATATCCCGACCTCTTTCCTTCTACCTCCTAAATTCTCGGGACGAGAATTTCTTTTAGAGGAGGAGAACTTGTAACACCCCTGTGTAACTACCACTGTGATCAGTTGCTAATATTGCCAAGTCATATCATTTGCAGTGCCTAGTCATAGTGGTTAACCAAAATAATTCAAACTCCATTTTGAAAATCAACTCAAGTTTATAAGTGAAATATGAAGTTGATCAAACACTGTTGGAAAAATGTTAATTAATTGGCAAATAATCCAGGAACATTTATAAATCCATGATCAATATAATTGGAGTAAACTAAGTGACTCAAACAAATTGAAACAGCATCAAAACAGAATTATTAAATCTATTTAAAATCATATTAAATTCAAATGGAATCCAAATCTGTCCAAACCATTTTTTGGTGAAAGGTAATATTGCCCTGCAATAATTGGACCAACTCTCACATTTTTCAAAAATGCACAAGTGGTCTAAACTTTTTGCAACAGGAAAGGAAAGAGAAAGCAGAAACAGAAAATAAGGAAAAATGGAAAAGGCCTATTCGTTACTGTGCACTTAGGCCTGTTATCTACAGGGTCCGGCCCAGCCCATCCGGAGGTCTCCTCCCTCCTCCCGTGCGCTGTCGCGCCCGCGCGCCGACACGCCGTCGCCCGGCCTCGCTGTCGGCCATCCATCGGTTGTCGGCGAGGATAAGGGTTGCCCCGAGCTCCTCCCTCTCCTCCGCAACCCTAGACGCCCTCAGATCTCGTCCTCTCTCTCATTTTCTCCCTCCCGCACAAGTTGCCCATCACCGACGACATGGCTGAGCTAGCCGGCGTGGCCACCGACCACCCCAGCACCTGAGGCCGAGCTCGATCGCTCCGCCAGCTCCTTCTCCTTCTTCTCTGCCTGCTGATTCAAGCGCTGCGCCACCACAGTGCGGGGATCGAGCGCTTCTTCATCTACGGTCGCCGGCGCAACTCCGACGAATGCCGGCGAACTGCTGCTCCTAAGCTATCACCGGGCCTTCGTGCGCCTCCACGGTGAGCAGTAGCATCTTTCCCCTCTCTTTCCCGTCCGTTTGCGCCACCGTAGCACCGTATCCATTGCCACCCGAAGGCGTCGCCGCTGTGGCAACAGCTTCTGTCATAGCCATATGAGTGCGGGAACGCACTCAGCGCCTCCGCGCGGTTCCAACGCCACCACTAGCATGAACCCCCATGTCCTGCACCTCTGGATCTGTCGATGGCCGATTCCGACATCCGCCGGCGATGACCTGGCGCTCGTCTCCGGCCGTTTCCGCTCGCGCTAGTAGGCCAGATCGACGCGGCACTCTTCCCCCTTTCGAACGCGCTACTCTGCGCGCCAAACGGTGGCCGGAGCTGCGATTCCGACCACCCTCCGAACAGCGCCGCCGTGTTTTTGAGTTCGCCGGCATTTAAACGCCGACCGGCCGACGTGGCACACCTGGGGCCACCCCTGGGTCACTGCCAGTGGTCCCCCTGGCCCAGTTGACCACGCTGACCGTGGTCAACGTGCTGACTGGGCAACGCCCAGTCACTAACCAGTGGGCCCGCGTGCTTAATTAACTAAATAGGTTTTTAAAAATAAATCTAATTACTAATGACTTACTGACAGATGGGGCCCACTCCCTAATTAACCCATTTAATTAGTTTATCTCACTGTTAAAGTAACAGAGGCTGACATGTGGGTCCCACTGGACCCACATGTCATGTTTGACTGGTCAGCCGACTGTTGACTTGCTGATGTCAGCATTACATCATGCTGATGTCATAATTCATTTTCCGAAGTCTGGTTTATTTCTCATCGTCGAATGACAATCCTGAATCTACTCTATTTCAGATGGACCGTCTGTTTCCACCTCACCCTACGACGCAGCTTGTGCTTCGCACCTGTGCTCGAGACGTCCCTGGGTTTCCAGCTGTTCTGATCGCCCTCTTGATCAGGATGGGATACCGCTGGTGCCCCGAGTACATGGTCTACGAGGTTTATCGTGAGTTCAACCAGGAGCAGTACTATGCTGATGTTCGCATCTACGATCAGCAGGATGACTCAGACACTGAGTTACACCGTTTTCACGGTATCGGCGTGACGATTGAGATGGCAGTCCATGATGCCGCCTACTCTGCTGTCGCACGTCTTCGAGGACAGTTCAGCGCTGACTTGGATGCCTCTGAGTATCGATACATTCCGTATGCCCCTGCTGGAGATGCTACTGGATACTACACAGCTGTCTGTGCCCCTTACGAGCCTCGTCGCTACGATCAGCGAGTTCTGATTCAGTGTACTCAGGCTCTGGATCGCACTGTTCGCGCTCTTGCTGTCGAGTTGTTCGCCACTCGAGCACGACTCTACGAGGCTATGACGCAGTTGCTACCAGTTGTTCGTGCAGGGATACATCCGGAGCACATTCTTTACCCGAGCAGGATAGAGATGCCATCAGGGATCGATTGGCCTGCTGTGGGAGGTCACACGCCTGCGCGTGGACCTCTTCTTACAGCTCGAGACCGGGTTCTGCATCAGAGTGCACATGGAGCACAGGATCCTTCTGCGACGAACGTCCGTCGTCCGCACTTGCAGCTACCCCGTTTCAGTGGTTTTCTCCGACGTTGATGTAGCCTTTGCTATGTCTCGTTGTGTACTTCCTTACCGCGTGCCTGCGCGCCGCCTAGCATGTCTAGATTTTGAATTTGCACCGTTATGCTGCCCAAATGTAACCGACTCTGTATGGATCTGTATGACTTAATGACTACTATTAAGCATCTGCTGTACTATTTAAATTCCGTCGAGTTACATCATGCATGTCGCTAAACACTCGCATTGGCTTCTGCTAAACTACCCCTGATGATTTAGCAGGATGGCAGACAACAATCCACCACCGCCGCCACCGCCTGACTATATGGCAGCAATGATGCAACAGTTTGAACTCAACCATCAGTTCATGACGGGGATTATACAACAGTTTCCCCGTCCCAATGCCGACCAGCCGCCACCTTCCATCACCTTGCCAGAATTTATGCGGCTCAACCCGTCGTTCTTTCGCAACACAGTCAATCCGCTGGATGCTGATGACTGGCTGCGTGACATCTCCTATGAGATGGAGTCTGCTGATGTCGCCCCGGCCAATTATGTCACCTTTGCGACATACCTTCTGAAGGGTCCCGCATCACAATGGTGGGCCACTCACCAACAGACCCTACCACCTGGTACCGTTGTCACTTGGGCAGAATTCAAGATTGCTTTTCGCGCCCGCTATATTCCTTAAGCAGTCATAGCCCGGAAGAAAGCTGAGTTCCGTAGTCTCATTCAGGGCAATAAATCTGTGGAAGTTTATCAGCGCGAGTTTCTTGACTTGTCTCGCTACGCTGAAGAGGACGTTCCCACTGATGACCGAAGGCAGGAGAAATTTCGTGAAGGGCTGCATCATGACATTCAGTTAGCTCTGCTTGTCCAAGACTATCCTGATTTCGCCACCTTGGTGAATAAGGCTATTATGGTCGAGACTGGTCATAAAGAAGCGACCAGACGCACTCGTGAGGCGGGCTCATCTTCGGGCTCGTCCTCCCAGAAGCGCCGCATTTAGATACCACAGAGCATGTACCATCCAGCAGCACCAGTGCACAGGCCTTCCTATGCTGCACCACGTCTGCCTCCTCCACCACCGAGGCAACCTCTGCATGCTCCATCACCTCATTCCTAGCCTGATCAGCTATATCCTTGTCGTGCTAAATTTTAACTGTGCTACCTGGTCCTTCTTTTCCGAACACAACTTCCGGCGATGAGCTAAGCTTACGTCGATCTTCCTCATCTTATCATTTCACCTCGAACAACAAGCTTGACTTCGAGCTTGTGTCAAATCCGTGGTTCTCATAGCCTTTCACTTCATCCTTCCTTTTGCTTGATGTCATCGCTGACCGATTACATCTTCTTGAAACCTCTCGACAAATGTGTCGTGATCATCATCAACATTCCGAGCTCTTTCAGGATATCAAATGAATTCATGGCTAGTAATACCATCTCTGCCCCTCGATGATTTGTGATATCATCGATGACATCCTTGACTTTCTGTCAACACAGACCTGGTTGTGTTCGGTTAATCCGCACGTTCCGAGATAATCCTGGAAGTGTCCCTTTGTATCTCTTGTGATCTTTTGATCCAACCCCTACTTGAAACACCACATCCTTGCTGCCTCGAAGCATGACTGCGGTAATCCAAACACCAACTTGAACATTAAAAGCCTTGATCCATTATCCAAACACCGATGTATGGGTAATAGCGTGATTTTCCCTCGCCCCTCTATCTAAATGCTTTTGAACTTGCTGTCCCATCATGTATATCATGCTCCGCTTTTCCTTGGACAGGATATACTCCCAACCCTGGTGTGAAAACACATTTTCCTTTCCATTGTTCTGTTTAATCTGATAATCACATTTTCCTTTCCATTGTTTTGTTTAACCTTTCTTACGATCTGGATGATATAAGCAGAAATAATTCCCCTGCTTATGTAACACCCCGAGGTACAATTCGGTCAGTAATACCCTGTTACTAGTGTTGATGACATTCCGGTAACCACCGATGGACGAGAACTTTGCCTATTGGTCCGCCTCGTTCAACGAGCAGGAAAATGGTTTTCTTCGTCCCTCGCCCTTGGTATCGACGTTGTTGCCGACAGAGCTGACAGACTATCATCTGACAATCATGACCGGTAAGATGTCAACGTTCTCCCTACTTTCGATCGACACTGATCACAGTTCCACATGATCGTAACCTGACTCTTCTGTACATCCTTGATCCTGAAGTATCCTCTGCCCTTGGCTTTGTGTGTTATCACGAGTCACCCTCCGAGAGATGATCTATTTCCGATGCCCTAAACCCCTTCTCACACTCTGTTCAGGTGTCGATCGTTTGACCGTTTGCTTGAAACTTCTTATTGAACCTTCAAACTTTGCTCTCGATATTTTTTCTAAGTTTCAACTCAAGAGATGCTTTTGTCGTATTTCCTAATTTGTTCACCAGATAATCGCCCTCGCAAAGGTCAGATTCCCCGAAGTTACCCCTTACTTTCCCACTTAAATCTCGGGACGGGATTTCTTGTAGTGGAGGAGATTTGTAACACCCCGATAATCATGCTACAGTGATCTCATGCTAATGATGCCATGGCATCATGCCTTTCTATTCCAAATATGCCACTTGTCCAAAAACCCAATTTAAATTCCATTTAAAATGCAAGTCAAATATTTGCTTCCTCAAACATGCCATCAAAATAGTTCATAATTTGGCGAATAATCTCTAAGTATTTTTCATGTTTAAACCTATCTCTTTTGATTTGAAAAATGCCCCTGGAAATTATTTGAGTGGTCCAGCAGCATTTAAATTGGCCTTTTTAATTTCTAAAAAATGCTTAGGCTTTTCCTTTAGGCCCCAAACTTTTTGTGCAGCCTCATGATATTGCATAGTAATTATAACCTAAGTTTCATAGCTTACAAAAATCATTTACTAGCTAATAGAAATAGAAAGCAGGAGCTAAAGCAATTAACAAAAAAAAAGGAAATGAGAAGGCATCACTATGCACTTAGGCCCATCAGCTACAGTGCGCGGCCCACCCCACCATCAGCCATCTCTCACCTCACCTACAGAGACACTGGAGCCATGGCGTGTCGGCCATCCGCACCACCGCGACCACCGATGCTCAACACCTGGCCACTACAGGAGCTCCTGGAAGGGGATAAGACCACCCCTAACCCCGTGGACAACCCTAGCCCTCGCATCCCCTCTCCTTCCACTCTCCTCTCGATCTGGAAACAAGCCCGAGCGCTGCCTTCGTCATGTCGACGTCGATGCCGCGGCCACGGTGCTCCCCGCGCCATAAGAAGATGTCCAGGAGGACCGCCATCATCGACTCCGTCATCCCCAAGCACCGAACCGAGCGGAGCCGCCCCGTACGGTCGCCATCGGGATCTTTCCCGTCGCGTACATCGCCGTTGTTCGTCGCCGTTTGCCGCCGCTCCAGTCCACCCCGGCCTCTCCGACCACGCCATCGGCATCGCAGTGAGCTACTCCTCTGAATCCCCCTCACCCCGGTCTCGATCCGTCGCCGTAGTCGCCTGTACGAGTCGGCGGCCGCCATGGTCGAAGCTCAGTGTACGCGTACGCGCCCCTGCTTCGCATTGCGCTCGTGCTGCTCGTGTGTGCTTCTTCTGAGGGCCGCGCCCGCGCCCACCTGCGACCGTTGATGCTGCTCTACTGGTCGCTACTGCTCTCTGCTCCTGCTGCTGCGCCTCGTCGCTGCGCCCTGCCTGCTCGCTGCTCACTGTTGCTACCTGCCCTGCACCACAGCCGCCCGCGCCGCAGCCCCTGCCCGTGGTCCGCCGCTCGCCTGGCCGCTGCCGTGCTCGCCCCTGGGCGTGGGCATGGCTGCCGCACAAGCGTGCGTGCGTGTCCAGCCACGGTGGCCGGCTATGCCTTGGCCGGCCCTGTGTAGTTAGCGTGTGTGAGTGTGTGTGTTCTGTGTGTGCTTGTGTTGTGTGTGTGCGTACTGTGTGTGCGTGTGACTAGGGCCAGCCCTTGTTAATTAGGAATAAGTAGCAATTAGTGGTTAGGTTAATTAGTCTATTATGGCAATGACATGCAGGACCCGCTGTTAGATTAAAATAAATAGATCAAAGTAAAATATCTGAGGCAGTGACAATTGGGCCCCACAGACACTGTTCATTAGTGGACTAGTCAACAATGACTGGGTCAACTGGCCCCTCTGGACCCACCCGTCATACACAATGGCTAGCTGCTGCTGTGTATAAAAGGAATGCACTGTTTAAATTCGAATTATTAATTAACTCAGTAATTCCAGAAAATGATTAAAACTTTAAAAATTCATAAAAATTAAACCGTAGCTCGGATGAAAAATATTTATATATGAAAAACGATCAGAAAAACGAGACGAGTCCGAATATGTCCTCCTCATAACTGTCACATGCCTCTAGCATGATGAACATGGAACTTTCCCCTCCGGTTCATCTGACCGATAATGACCCGGAGCTGGTAAAATATCTCCGGATGCTTTCCCGCTCCGTCTACAACGTGTAGCCCTTTGTTAGGTCTCCCCTAGCACCGCGTAGCTGCCTTGTTACGTTTTGTGATGCTTAGATTGATCTGTTATTTATTGTTTCTTCCCCCTCTTCTCTCTTGATAGACCCCGAGACCGATGATGACCCGATGATCGTCTACCTCGTCGAAGACCTGTTGGTGTTTGCAAAGCAATCAGGCAAGCACCCTCATTTTGAGCATTCCGATATCGCCCGCTCTCTTCTCTCTTATGCTTGCATTAGAAGTACTGCTGCTACTGTTGTCCTATATCTGCTGTATAGCCTGTTTTATTGTAGCCTACTTTTGATACCTGCCTATTCTCCTAAACTGTTTAGTATAGGATGGGTAGAGCCTTATCAGAGACCCATTTGTCCCGACTGCCCCGCTGGACTCTCAGAAGACCCGAGCAACGGGATCGAAGATCAGACCCTGGCACTGCACGTCACTTCCCCCTTATATTGCGCGACTCTACTGGGTTACTATCGGGTGCCGAGGGTGATACCTCGTCAGCACTTCTGATGATAACCTTGTAGGTTAGTTATTCGGTCGTGGTAAGCGAGGGTGATTCCTCCTACACCACCCCCGATAACGACGTCGTCGTGCAACTTCTCAAGTGTGGACCTCGAGGGTGATTCCTCATTCGTTCACCTTGACGATAGCATCGAGCGGGAACTCCATCGAGGGTGATTCCTCAGGGTTCTCCCTTGGTGTCAGACACACGGAGACTTGGTTACTACGACTGAACACTAAACCTTGATACTATGATACTAAAGACGGGTCGGCCCTGAGGGGTACCTGCGCGAGCATGAATGCGAAGTAATGTGGAGTCGGGTTGACCTGAGAGGTGCCCGCGAGATAACTACGAGGCGTGGCCGGGCATTCTTAGCCCTTGCCGCAAGTCCTCGAGACGGGGCGACGGGGTCACATCGATCGTGAGTCTCTGCTCGTTTCCGCGCGCTCCTAATCCACTAACAGTTTGGATATTTGATCCGAGGGGCCTCTGGCCTGATAGCACTAACCATCACGTGGGCATAGTATGGGCGTTCTGCGTCGTATACTTCAGTCGAAGCTTAATAGACGACAGCGACTGAGCGGCGCGCGCTGGATTGGACTGGTTACGCAACCGCGCTTGTATTAAGGGGTTGCTAGGTCTGCTTCCGGTCGCCCACGCAACGCGCAGGAGTTCCCGGGGCGAAGGCCCAAGACCCCTGGGGGCATAGGTTAGACCGGTGTGCTGATCTCTCTGTTAAGTATTTGGTCGGGTTGCGGCGTGTTGCTTAGCCGAGGCCGGGCATGACCCAGAGAAGTGTGTCCGGCCGGAGTTAAGCGAGCGTGGTGGGTAACTTGGTGCACCCCTGCAGGGAAGAAACTTCTATCGATAGCCTGTCCTACGGTAACGGACACTCGGAGTTGTATCCCGATCGGTACAACTAGAACATGACTTGTGATGAGAAATGGATAGTACGGCTCTGGGATTGCTTTCTCGCAGGGAGTCGAGGAAGAATCTCTGGCCGAGGTTGATGACACTGCTATACTTTACATTATGTTATTCTGCTCTCTTCTAATGCTGCGAGACTGTTGAAGATGCTGAAGATGCTAGTCTTTGATAGGACTAGGCTTTTCCCCCTCTATTCTGGCATTTCTGCAGCCCAGTCCACATATACAGCCCCCTTTGAAAATGTTGCATATGTAGTATAGATCCTTGCTTGCTGAGTACTTCAGATGAGTACTCACGTTTGCTTTATTTTCCTTTCCCCCCCTTTATCACTTTGTCGCATCCAGACGACGGAGCCCCGGAGCCAGTTGTCCCCGTCAACGACCACTTCTACTACCAGCTCGGAGAGTACTACTACTACGAGGAGCCGACCGACGACCAGGAGTAGGATTCAGAGGGTCCAGGGCAGGAGGCCCACGCTTTTCGATCGTAGTATTTTTTTTTTTGCCCCGCCTCTGTGAAGGCTTATCTCTCTTTCTGTAATATATTTGTACCCAGATATCTGATGCTTCCGCTGACACTTGTATGCCATCGAGCTATGTATTCGAGCCCTCGAGGCCCTGACTTGTAATATAAAGCTTGTATGAATTTATTTATGTTTTAGAGTTGTGTTGTGATATCTTCAAGTGAGTCTTTAGACTTGATCGTGTGCATTTGCGTGTATGATTAGTGCACGATTAAGCCGGGTCGTCACAAACATGTTGTGGTACACATATAAAAAGCATATAGAGGAGGTAAACTTATTAATTCTAAGCTATTAAGGAGTGGGATGGGGCTAGAAAGGGTTACGAGCTAAAAATTTGGGTTGTGTTTGCCCACTCGTTAATGGGTCACCAGGGATTAATCGGCCTGACAACAGATTAATCGGTCTAACTGGCCAATTAATCGGTCTGACAAGTTAACGCGATGAATAGATGCTATTTGATTCGGCCATGCTATGAGTAGCGATTAACTGGCCCGTTAACTGATTAATTGGTTGAATTCTTGAACAGTGGTTTCAGATATATCTTTCTATAAATTTGAAAATTTGACAACCAGTGAGTACATGCACAATTTATGGGATGTTTTCCAAGCTGCAGCACGGCTTGAGCTTTCATCTGCAGCTTCAGCTGGGTACTTGTTTCTTTTGGTGCGTAGTTCTCTTTTACTTACAAATGAATGCCTGAACAAACAGGCCAGTAGTTGTATTACAATCCTAAGTGCAGCAAGCTCATCCATCTGCTCATGGGGCACCGTACACACTGCAAATGCACCACTATTTCTTTTGTTTCTGTTGGCTGGCTGGCATGTTTCCATAACACTACAAAATGACATACATACATCATCAACCTGCATTCACCGTTGGTTACCAGGGAAGCCGGTAGCTGGCCGCCTGCATCAACGGATGCGCAAAGTACGCGCCCAGAGTCAGAGCCACGATCGTGATGTACGGTAACCGGATGAACTCCTTGTAATAATCATCAGGCAGTTTCTGCCGTCCATCAACGATCGCAGCGAACGGCACAACACTGGTCCTCTTCTTCAGGACATCAAAGGCTTCGCCATAGCGTGACGCAAGCCTCCGGTCGCCGTTCCAAACGCCAAATGCATGGTGACCAATCAATCCGACGGAGGCCGCGACGGCGACCGAGTTGCCGATCCATAGCGTGTGAGCTAGGCACCAGATTACCTGCCCAACAAACTAAAAGATAATTGTTCATTAGATAAAGCACGTATTAACATGATGCACAATAAAGAAAAGGAGCTTCAAACTCCTAGCACAAGAAGTTCATGACCCATATATATCTTAGTATAAGCTAGCACGGCCTTCGTGAAACTACCTGTGGATGTCTCGTGATGCGCATTATTCCAGTTTCCCACATATGCAATTTTGGCTTGTCCACAGCTGCCACTTCTAAAAGATTGAAAGTAGATGGATACAGAAACAAGAATGAGACGAAATTCGACAGCCAAACAAGCTCATGGACGCCTGAGACGCCTTTAACATCCCACAGCTGAACACCACCGTAACGATGATTTATGAAGTAGACCTGCAAGATATATAGGACAACTTTCTAAGATACAGGAAGACTTACCATCTAACAAAAGAAAAAGAAAAAACAATATACAAAACACTCACAATAGTGCTAAGTGCCAGAGGTAGTGATATTCCAGCAAACAGCACGCGGTAAGCTCGCTCGCCTATTATTTTCTCACCAGTTTCACGTAAGCTTGCCATGCCACTATGGACTAAAGCAAAGATGAGGGTAAGGAGCAACAAAACGACCTGCAATGGAAAGACAGATGGTAAAGATATGTATCTAGCCACATGATTACAATTAATTGCCAAGCTAAGAAATACCGTGTACAGTATATTAACATACAACATGTCAAATGTGTCTTTATGGATCATGATGCCATCAAAGCAATAACAAAAATAACCCAAGCATTAAAAGATGAATATAAAGCAAAATAGCAAGAAATGACTGATGAACCGGATCATATAAATGATTGCAATCATGCAATGCAATGCAATTTAGCACTCCTCCTTCATACCAGGCCTATTAATCTTGTCTTAAGTCAAACCTTTTAAAAGTTTGACCAAGTGAAATATATTACTGTAGGTGTGATATCGTTTCTATAAACTTGGTCAAACTTGAACAATTTGGACTTAAGACAAGATTAATAGGCCTTGTGAACATGGAAAGAGGGAGTATATATGATTGATGTTAAAAAGTATTTCACTACAAATGTTCAATGCAGCAAAAAATACCAACAGAAGCATGTTATTACAAATCAATTTGGATTCACACATACAGACTATTTATTTTGATTCATTAATTGAATAATTGTACATTTACTAGATTTACACTAGTCCTATAAATATGGATAAAGTAGCAAGTGTAATTCATGGCAGGCATGCATTCACTAGCCAGCAAAAGAGGCTTTACTTGGTTATTGTTAAAATATAGGGTGTGACATCGTTGAGGAAATTTGTTTACAACTGGATTTTATTCAAAATGAAAACCATTGATGATCTAAACTGCCTTGTGACATTGAACAAAAGATTGCTACAGTAAGTCTGTGACCGAAGGACCGCGTTTGCTAAGGTTCATGCTTTTTCTCGAATATGCATGAAAGTGCGCACCAGTTTGTACTAGAAGAAAACATCCAGGTGACGTCAAACTTACAGCCGAAAACGAAGTTTAAAAACAGAAACAGCCAGGAAAGAGAAAAAAAGCAGAAGAAGAGCGCAAAACGAACTGTACAGCTAAACTACTCCTATCCTACTGCTTCTGAAAAGACATCACATGGCCGAGCTTGTTGTGGCAACCTCCCCGGGGCCTCCATTTCCATGAGGATTGAATCAACCCAGGTCTGCATCTCCGGCCGCTTTGTCGAAGAGGCAGTCGTTCCGAAGACGCCATACGTGTCATATCATCGGAGAGATCAGGGGAGCATGCACCCTTTACCTTATCAGCCCAGTCATGCTCTACAGCACTCTGTAGCCATGGCACAAGCTTGTCGCCGGCCTAAGGGCATAGGGATTGCCATGAAAATTTTCTCAGGACCTTGTGCTAGAACGCTTTGAAGTCAAGCCACTCAATGATGAAGCTTCAAAGTCGAAGCCACTCTTTGGAGGCAAGCAACAAGATGATGAAATATGGAATCTTCCCTTGGACCAAGGCGAGCTACAGGGAGGCAAATTCAGTTGCTCGCGAACTTGCTAAGATGACTAGAATGTATATATGGTAGTTGTGAGTGGATGGAAGAACCTTCTAGTGAGCTGGTTCGATCCCCTCATTTTATCTGATGTAACTTTGATCAATACTTAATAAACAAAGGGTTCCAATTTAAAAAACAAGTAAAATACCAAGGTACTTGGTTGTTCTAGAAATTTAGACACCACAGTGCAAGCCCAACAAATTCTAGCACTTGAGGCAAGAAGGTACCCAAACCATCCCGTTCTGATTAGCAGCAGACAGCAGAGCAGAATGAATGAATTAGCTGCTCCGCATAGCATAGGCAGGCAGAGAGCAGCAGAGAATCGTTGGTGGAGACGCACCTCGGGGCTGTCAGAGACGGCGGCGACGGCGTCGACGAACCTGGTCCCGACCCCGGTGGCCGGGTCGATCCAGAGCACGTTGAGCCCGTAGAGCACCACGGAGAGTATCCCGGCGAAGTAGGCCCAGGACGCCACCCGCTGGTCGGCCAGCCGGAACACGGCGGAGTCCTCCCCGACGAGGCCTCCCGCCCCACCAGCGTCCCCCTCGCCCTCGCCCTCACCGTCCGAGCCCTCCGCGTCGGCGCCGCCGACCCTTACCCGGGCAGGGGCGGGGGAGAGGACGCGGGGGCGCAGGGAGGACGACGCCGCCGGGGACGGGAGGCTGAGGAGGGGCAGTTTGGGCGGGCGCGGGAGGCGGAGGCGGGGGAGGTGCTGGTGGTGGAGGGCAGGGGGCGGCGGCGCGGCGAGGTGGAGGCGGAGGTGGGACGCCATGGCCGGCGGGGCGGTGGGGGCGGCGGAAAGGCCCGAACTTGGGGGTTGGGGCGGTGGTGGGGAGTGGAATGGGGCGGTGGTGCGGTGCCGGTGGGGCGCGGGAGGTTAGACTAGAGCCGTGGCGGCATCTTTGAGGAGGGCCGTGGGAGGAGAAGCAGAGGATGCGGTATTGGAGCGTGGCGCGGCCGTCCGCCGGGACGGGGAAAATATCAGGGCTCACAACTCTTGAATGTTTCCATGTTTTCAACTTTCAAAAATAATTCAAATATTTTTTTAAATATGTTTCTTTTTATGATCAGGAGTTTTTTTTCAGGAATACAACCTCATCCTTAAAAGGAAGGGGATCTTCGGGGCGGCGGTAAAGTTGTTTCCTTGTGACCATGAGGTCACATGTTCGAGTCTTGAAAACAGTTTTTTTGCAGAAATGCATGAAAAAAATTACGTGAAAAAAGACTTTTTTTTAAGAAATTTTTTCAATCCATTCAACAATCATGGCAGTACATAGAACACTACCACCACCACAACAACAACGACAACAAAGTCTTCAATCCCAAATAAGTTGGTGTACGCTAGAGGTGAAACCCATAAAATCTCGCGACCAGCTCATGTATCTGGCACATGGATAACAAGCTTCCACACACCTTTGTCCATAACTAGTTCTTTGGTGATACTTCAATCCTTCAGGTCTCTCTTAACGGACTCCTGCCATGTTAAATTCGGTCTACCCCGACCTCTCTTGACATTCTCTGCACGCTTTAACCGTCCGCTATGTGTCGTGGGAACGATTTCGACAATAGTAAGTGGTAGGGTAAAGGAGTATGATCTATCGAGATGCAAACGGGTGACACAAATGATTTTAGCGAGTTCGGGCCTCTCACGGTGGAGATAACAAGCCTACGTCTTGTGCTCCGGAGAGGCTTTCTTTTATCTGTCATGAACACGGAGTTACATGATGTATTTGTGTGAGAGAGAGGAGAGAACGGATCTCCATGCCTGAGCTAAGTCCTGAGACTAGTGGTGAGGGACAGAGAGATGAGAGCCAGGGCCCCTTAGCTATGTGGTGGGGGTGGCTTATATAGAGTGCGCCACTCCCTCACCTCTTATGTTACAAAGTGGGGCATTAATGACATAATGCCAGCCTACTACTAGGATGATGCTTCGACTGCCTTGCCGACTGTTGGTCTTCGCATATCCGAGTGAGTCATACTGCCGAGTGGTTGCCTGTCATCCGAGTGGATGGTATGTCGATACGTCCGAGTGGATAGTATGTCTGAATGAGATTTATCTGGACCCACCTCGTATGTGGACCCCATGCTTTATGATATTTTGACCTTCGTGGGCCTACCTATTTTGTGTATCCCCAACATTAGCCCCCGAATCGGTTGCGATTTTGCAGAACGAGTTTGTGAAAGACACAATTTGGCCCGAGTGATTACGGAAATACTCGGTACCCGTCATCATGCTTTCAAATAACCAAGGTTTGAACAAAATCTCAATGTATTCTAGCACTTCGCTTCCCGACTGATCTGGGGTAAGTGGCCGCGAGGAGAAACGTGGTGACAGTCGTTCATCTCTCGGAAGAGGTATACTCGTGATCCGATTATGGAAGTGTCATTAAATCTGGGCAACCAGATTGACGCATGGACCGCACTCTTGGAGAGATGCCATTCTTATCCCGGAGGAACATCAATACGAGTCGACTCTAGATCCAAACTTATGAGTTTCACGCTTCGAGTCCTAGAAGAATGCTCGAAACGGGTCCGCGAAGGAGTGTTAAACTCACCTTATAGCAATTTTTTTGAGTGATCTGGAGCTAGTCCTACACTGAGTAACTGATTACTCCAAATTTCATTCTATGGGTGTGCGATCAGCGCACCCATAGGCTGTAGCCCCCGAGACTCTGACTGATTACTGGTAGTCGGTTGGAGTCTGTAGGGTTTGTTATACTTGAACGTTGCTGCTGGATTTGCCCGAGCAGAATGTTTCTTTTTGAGTTTTCTTCCAGTGGGGGCATGCTGAGTGCACCCACTGGGTCTAGTCCCCGAGCCTCTGTCGGACTAGATGAGTCTGGCAGAGGGTTTAAGTCTCCTGGTGAACCTCCATGCAGTCGGCACGGTAAATATTTTTTTGTCAGAAATTGAGTCAATCGGATGGATCTTCGTGCACTTGGCACGGTAAATAAGCTCAGCCTGGAGCTGAATCAGTCAGACTGATCTTCATGCACTCGGCACGGTAAATAAATTCAGCCTGGAACTGGGTCAAGCAAGCGAATCTTCGTGCTCTCAGCACAATTAATGAATTCGGCTTCGAAACTGCTGACTGTAGAAAAAAGATGGACACTCCAGGGAGTAATCGTTCCAGTAGTGCTTCTTACATTAACCGTTAGCTTTTTCTCTTGCCAACCAGACGATCGGGTTGGGACCGGGTTGGAGGCGAAGAGTGAGCGTTAGGTATTGAGCATATTTTATGAAAAAGTAGAAAGTTGAGTGAGGAACATGCTGACTGGCGGCGCTCCCATAGGTTTAGCCCCCGGATCGGTTGAGGTTTTGTAGAACGAGTTTACTAAAAACTTGATTTGGCCTGAGCACTACAGGGGCACTCGGCGCCTATCGTCAAGCTTTAGTCGGCTACGATTTGAACAAAAATTCAACGGATTCTGGACTATACGTTTTCCGATTGATCGGATTGGGTTGATTGCTGGGAAAAACTCAGTGGCATTCATATGTCTCTCGGGAGAGATTGACTAGAGGTCCGAGTGAGGACATGCCATAAAACCCGAGTGGCGACGCCGGCGCGTGGTCTAATTCTCCGAAGAGATGCCACTCACTATCATGGGGGAACGCCAACGCAGGCCATCTCCAAGTCCAAGTTTATGAGGCGAGCATCTTGGAGCCTAGTGGAAGGGCCAAGTTAACCCGCGGAGGGACGTCAAGCTCATCCCATCACAATCCTGAAGATGACTTCAGTCGGGTGTTTTACGTGTCCGAGGGCACGGATACCCGCAGAGGGTGGTCAGCCGGACTGACTGGTGTCCTTTAGGAAGGAGCGGTGGCCAATCAATCGGGTTGATTCACCGCGGAAATTTCGGGATTCGAAATCAGGCGTGTGTGTGCGGAAGCGGTTATGCCGTGGCTAGTGGGGAAAGTGGGGCACGGCAAGGAAAAACTTGGTCTCACTCGTATGTCTCCCAGAGGAGATAGACTAGTGATCCGAGCTGGACATGCCATGAAAACCCGAGTGGCGAGGCTAGCGCGTGGACTGACTCTCCGGAGAGAAGCCACTCATCATCCCGGGGGAACACCAGCACATGCCATCTCCGAGTACAAGTTTGTGAAACTGACACCTTGGAGCCTAGAAGAAGGGCCAAGTGTATCCGTAGAGGAGCGTCGGTTTCACCCTTTTGCAGTCCTGAAGATGACTCTAGGTAATGCAATTGTCCGAGTGGATGATGCTAACCCTTATAGATCCTTGGCGGACCGAGCAAGTATGTTTAGAAAAAACACTCCTGACGTGATCAACAGGTTGATCAAATGGTAGTAACCCCTGAGGGTGGCATAGCCCTCGGCTGTGTGTAGCCCCCGAGTGATGCTCGAAAGAAGTAAGCTCGCTACAGAGTGCCATATGAGGTTTGATCACATGAGTAACTTAGCGGTTTCCGCGTTGGGGATGTAGTGGTGAAGACGTGTCCAACTGATGGCGACGCGCGGGGGGTAGTCGAGTGGTAAGGACGTGTCCAACCGAGTGGCGATGCACGGGGCGGCCCACTTGTGAGGACGTGGCCAACCAAGTGGCGATGCGCGGGGCGGCCGAGTGGTGAGGACGTGTCCAACCGATGGTGACGCGCGGGGTGACCGAGTGATGAAGACGTGTCCGGCAGAGTGACGACGCCCGGGGCTGTCAAAGTGAAGGCGTGTCCAGCTAAGCGGCAACGCGCGAGCGGCCGAGTGACGACGCGTGGGGCGGCCGAGTGACGAAGACGTGTCCAGCTAAGCGGCAACGCGCAAGGGCCGAGTGACGACGCGTGGGGCGGCCAAGTGGAGAAGAAGTGTCCCGCCGAGTGGCGATGCACGGGCGGCCAAGTGGTGAAGAGTGGCGACGCGCGGGGTAGCCAAAGTGAAGGCGTGTCCAGCTGAGCGGCAACGCGCGAGCGGCCTAGTGACGACGCGCGGGGCGGCCAAGTGGAGAAGACTTGTCCAGCCAAGTGGTGACACGCGGGTCAGCCGAGTGGTCGAGGCGTATCCAACCGAGTGGCGGCGCGTAGGGCGGCCGAGTGGTGGAGACGTGTCCGGCTGAGTGACGACGCGCGGGGCGGTCAAAGTGAAGGCGTGTCCAGCTAAGCAGCAACGCGCGAGCGGCCGAGTGTCGAAGCACGGGGCGGCCGAGTGGTGGAGATGTGTCCGGCCGAGTGGCGACGCGCGGGGCGGCTAAAGTGAAGGCGTGTCTAGCTGAGCGGCAACGCGCGAGCGGCCGAGTGACGACGCGCGGGGCGGCCGAGTGGAGAAGACGTGTCCAGCCAAGTGGTGACGCGCGGGGCAGCCGAGTGGTGGAGACGTGTCCGGCCGAGTGACGACGCGCGAGACGGTCAAAGTGAAGGCGTGTCCTGCTGAGCGGCAACGCGCGAGTGGCCGAGTGGAGAAGACGTGTCCAACCAAGTGGTGACGCGCGGGGCGGCCGAGTGGTGTGGACGTGTCCGGCCGGGTGTCGAAAATGGTCCTCGGAGGAGTCAGTCAGATGATTTCGAAGCTGATGTAGCGACTAGGTTGGTGTAGCGTGGTTGCGGTGCAAGAAGACAGGCGCAGCAACTGGGTCTGAGTAGGAATGAAGATGGCGCGTAGAGCGTCTGAGTGATCGTAAAACTAGTCGAAGTGGCGGATCCGACTGCACTCGCTGAAGTGAGGGATCCGACTGCACTCGCTGAAGTGAGGGATCCGACTGGTGATGAAGTACTCGACCACTCAGAAGAGTGTGATTCCGAATGAGCTGTAGCCCCCGAGCGCACTACAAGCTTCGATGGTGGGACTGTCGGAATATGAGAAATGTAGTTTTGAATGGATAACTTGTAATTCATCGAGTCGGACTCGGGTAAAGGTGAGGAGCAACTTCCGAGTGATGCTCGAAAGAGGCAAACTCGCAAAGGAGTGAAGTATGCAGTTTAATTATAAAAGGGACTTATCTGTCTCATGCCCAATAGGACGACGAGGTCTATGTCATTGACACGATGAAGAGGACTCCACGGAGGGGTCGGCCGGATGTGTACGAAGTCGACAGAGCGTCACGGTCGGTGTTGCGGTGCGCTAGGATCGGTACGGTGACCGAGTCCGAGTAGTGATGAAGTGTTGGGAAACATTGCATGGAAAACAAAAAAATTTCTACGCACACGCAAGATCTATCATGGAGATGCATAGCAACGAGAGGGGAGAGTGTGTCTACGTACCCTCGTAGACCGTAAGCGGAAGCGTTTCACAACGCGGTTGATGTAGTCGAACTTTCTTCGCGATCCAACCGATCTAGTACCGAACGTACGACACCTCCGTGTTCAGCACACGTTCAGCTCGGTGACGTCCCTCGCCTTCTTGATCCAGCAAGACGTCGAGGTAGTAGATGAGTTCCGTCAGCACGACGGCGTGGTGACAGTGATGGTGAAGTGATCTCCGCAGGGCTTCGCCTAAGCACTACGAAAATATGACCGGGGGTGTAAACTATGGAGGGGGACGCCGCACACGGCTAACAATTGATCTGATGTGTGCTAGGCGCCCCCCACATATATATAGGTGGGAGGGGGAGGGGAGAGGCCAGGAGGCGCCCCAAGTAGGACCGAATCCTACTTGGGCTCCTCCCTAGCAGCGCGTCCCCCTGCCATATATGCCGGAGGGGGAAGGAAAGAGGAGGGGGGAGAGAAGGAAGGGGGAGGCCGAATCCCCCCCCATTCCTTTCCCTTCCCCTCTTTCCTTCTCCTCCTGGTTCGGCCCATATGGGGGGCGCACCAGCCCCTTGTGGCTGGTGCGTTTCCCCTCTTGGCCCATAAGGCCCATATCTTTTGCCGGGGGTGCCCGGAACCCCTTCCGGTGACCCGATAAGTACCCGGCACCCCCCGAAACACTTTCGGTGTCCGAATACCACCGTCCTATATATGAATCTTTACCTCTCGACCATTTCGAGACTCCTCATTATGTCTGTGATCTCATCCGGGACTCCGAACAAAATTCGGTCACCAAAACACATAACTCATATAATACTATATCGCCATCGAACGTTAAGCGTGCGGACCCTACTGGTTTGAGAACTATGTAGACATGACCGAGACACCTCTCCGGTCAATAACCAATAGCGGAACCTGGATGCCCATATTGGCTCCTATATATTCTACGAAGATTTTTATCGGTCGAACCGTAATGACAACATACGTAATTCCCTTTGTCCATCGGTATGTTACTTGCCCGAGATTTGATCGTCGGTATCTTCATACCTAGTTCAATCTCGTTACCGGCAAGTCTCTTTACTCGTTCCATAATACATCACCTCGTGACTAACTCCTTAGCCGTTTGCTTGCAAGCTTATGATGTGTATTACCGAGAGGGCCCAGAGATACCTCTCCGATACTCGGAGTGACAAATCCTAATCTCGATCTATGCCAACTCAACAGACACCTTCGGAGATACCTGTAGAGCATATTTATAATCACCCAGTCACGTTGTGACGTTTGATAGCACACAAGGCATTCTTCCGGTATCCGGGAGTTGCATAATCTCATAGTCGAAGGAATATGTATTTGACATGTAGAAAGCAATAGCAATAAAACGTAACGATTATTATGCTAAGCTAACGGATGGGTCTTGTCCATCACATCATTCTCCTAATGATGTGATCCTGTTATCAAATGACAACTCATGTCAATGGTTAGGAAACCTTAACCATCTTTGATCAACGAGCTAGTCTAGTAGAGCCTCACTAGGGACACGGTATTTGTTTATTTATTCACACATGTATTTAAGTTTCCGATCAATACACTTCTAGCATGAATAATAAAACTTTATCATGAATAAGGAAATATAAAATAACAACTTTATTACTGACTCTAGGGCATATTTCCTTCATGAAGTTGGCACATAGGGCCATCGAGTGATCACGTAACTCGTGTATTAAAAATAGCACAAACCAACGTAATAATTTCTCGAGATAATTTGATGTGTGCTGAAATGATTTGTGTGCATAACACCCATAGACACCCGCTGGGTATGCAAGGGGCTTGCTGGTTTAGAACCAACAAGAGTCTAAAAGAGGGAAGGATCCGATCGAACTTGTCGAAGTGAAGGATCCGACTGAACACGTTGGAGTACTGGACCCAAATGAAGCGGAAGTGCAGTGTGGCGTGGCCTCAGAGTGAACGTCATGTGTGAATTATATGACACTCGGGAACGCGAAAATAACTATTTAATAGAATGCAGGTGCGTGAAGAGTGACTTAGCTGTCTGATGGCGCACGAGCTGCCAAGTGGGCGTGTTGATGAAGATGTGCCCAACCGAGTGGCGGCGCGAGGGATGGCCGAGTGATATAGATGTGTCTCTCGGAGTGGCGACGCGCGGGGCGGCCGAGTGGTGAAGATATGTCTCACCGAGTGGCGACGCACGGGGCGGCCGAGTGGTGGAGAGGTGTCTCACCGAGTGGCGACGTGCAGGGCGACCGAGTGGTGGAGACGTGTCTCATCGAGTGGCGCCACGCGGGGCCGCCGAGTGGTGGACCAGTGTCTTACCGAGTGGCAACACACAAGACAGCCGAGTGATGAAGACGCGTCCAGCTGAGTGACGACGCGTGGGCGGATCTGAGTGACGACGCACGGGTGGCCGAGTGATGCTGGCGTGTCCAACCGACTGGCGATGATGACACGTCCAGCTGAGCGACGGCGCGCGGGCGGAACTGAGTGACGACGCGCGGGTGGCCGAGTGATGCTGGCGTGTCCAACCGACTGGCGATGATGACGCGTCCAGCTGAGCGACGGCGTGCGGGCGGAGCTGAGTGACGACGCGCGGGTGGCCGAGTGATGCTGGCGTGTCCAACCGACTGGCGATGATGACGCGTCCAGCTGAGCGACGGCGCACGGGCGGAGCTGAGTGACGACGCGCGGGTGGCCGAGTGAATGATCTGTGTTGGTGAACCTATAGGCAGGAAGAGCAGCTGCACGTCCGGGGTGCGGTCAGCCTCCAGCTCCCGGCTACTCTCCCGCCGCGGGAGCTGCCGCCGAGCGGCTGATGCCGGGGGAGGAGCCACCGCGTGTGTGCACCGCGTTGAGCAGTCGGATGACGAGGAGTGCCCATCTCCAGTTCTTGCACCGCGCCGGGTGCGCTCCGAGTGAGCCAGTCCCGTCCTGAGTGAACCTGGGTTCGCCCGAGTGGGCAGGTTTACTGTCGGAGTAAACAACCCACTTGAGCATAAAATTCGTCCGAGTGATCCGCCAATCAGCGAGCTTCGTTCTGGCCATAATTTACGTTAGAGATCCTCATCAAGTGGTGGATTGGCCAGGGCAGCCAATTAACTACTCGCAGAGTAATGAGGCCCACGTCCTTCCGTTCTTAAAGTGCATGCAAGTGGGATATGCGTTGCTGCATGTAATGGCAATTTGCTTTGATATATAAAAACTGTGGTATCTTGTACCAACAGGTTAATATACTGTAGTTTCCAATACTTCGGTTTTTTACAGTACTTTACTACCAAACACAGCCTAATTAACATTGATTTGGCAATCAAAGCAATTTCCTTTCTTGGTTCTTAATGTGCATGCAAGTGGCAAGTGGGATATGCGAGACGAGGAACCTGCATGCATGCGTGAGAGCATCTCCAGCCGTTGTGTCCCCGGGAGGCGTTTTTTTGCCTCCTGGGGTTGCCCCGGCGAAATTTATGCACTGGGGGTGAATAGTTTTCCAGCCGTTCCTCCCACCTAGCCGACACATGCGGAGAGAGAAAGAGAGAGAGGAGAGATTCCTTTTTGCATGCACATGGGTGGGCCTAACAGAAAAAGTGAGGAGAGAGAGAGAGGAGAGAGGCTGACAGGTGGGGTTTGGGCATGCAAAAAGTAGCGCCGGCGGCCCCAAGTGCCCCCCAGGGGGCTGGGTTTGGCCTGGGGTCGCCGGGGCTATTTTTTCCTAAATCCGGCGCAAAACGACGTCTTGGGGGCATGGCTGGCAGTTTTTTGTACCGCCGATGCTAAAAAAAGTGCTTGGGAGAGCGTCCTGGGGGTGCGGCTGGAGATGCTCTTGTACACCCCTATGTAATAAGCACTGTGACACTCTGCTAAGTATGCCAAGTCATCTTCATTTGCAGTGACTAGTCATAGTGGTTATTCAAAACAATTCAAAATTTCTCTCTGAAAATCAATTCAAAATAAAATGCAAAATAAAGTTGCACAAAACATGTTGGAAAAATGTTCACCTTATAGCAAATAATCCAAAACTATTTGCTGTTAAGGAACACAACATCACCATCAACCACAGAAGAGCCTAAGTATTTAAAACAGAGCCAAAACAACACTGAAAGTGCTATTTCCATTTTTAGAAAATCCCAAAAGAATTCCAAATAAGCCCAAACTTTTTGTGGCAGTGCTGGATATTGCAATACACTAGTGTGAGCAAGTTTCACATTTTTGCAAATTCATTTGGATGTGCAAAATATTCAAAAACCTTCTCTGTAAAAAGAAAAAGACAGAAACAGAAAAGAAAAATAGAAAGAGGCACTATGCACTGGGCCTAAGTGCACAGTGCCCCGAACCCAGCCCATCAGGCCCATCTCCCTCTTCTCTCCCCTGCGTGTCAACGCGCCTGTGGACGCCGCGAGCCGCGCCGGTGAGACGCTGACACCGCGACGCGGCGGGCGTCTGCGAGGGGATAAGGCCGAAGCCAGAGCATCCCCCCTGGCCTCCTCCGTCACTCTCCCCCTTCTCCCTCGCTCGCTCCGCCCCTCTTCTCCCCCAGATCCATCGAGGCCGAGCGCCATCGCCGCTGCGCCTCTTCTTTGCCGTGGCCACCGGCGACTGCTCGCCCGTCCGCGCTGTCCAGGAGGTCCGCCAGCGACCGCCACGTCGTCCGGCGCTCTCAGCTGGAACGGGGAGGCTCTGCAGCTGCCGCTCGACGCCACCTGTCGTGGGAATGATTCCGACAATGAGAGAGGGGTAGGATAAAGGAGCATGATCTATCGAGATGCATATGGGTGACACCGTGGTTTCAGCGAGTTCGGGCCTCTCACGGTGGAGATAACAACCCTACGTCTCATGCTCCGGAGAGGCTTTCCTTATCTGTCATGAACGTGGAGTTACATGATGTATTTGAGAGAGAGAGGGGGAGAACAGATCTCCATGCCTTAGCCCAATGGTGAAAGAGAGAGAGAGAGGTGGAAGAAAAAAGCCACCCAGTCTAGTGGTGGGGGGGGGGGGGCTTATATAGAGTGCGCCACCCCCTCACCTCCTATGTTACAAAGAGGGGCATAAATGCCATAATGTCAGCCCACTACAAAACCTTCACTATGAGAATGATGCTCCGACTGCCTTGTCGACTGTTTGGTCTTCGCATATCCGAGTGAGATCAGGTGCTCCGAGTGGAATGAGTTCGTCGAGTGGAGTGCTATGCTCCGAGTGGTTGTTGCCGTCTGAGTGACTTGATGGTCATCCGAGTGGATGGTTTGTCGATTGTCCGAGTGATGCTCTGGGCCCATCTGATATGTGGACCCCGTGCTTTATAATCTTTGACCCTTCGTGGGCCTACATGTTATGTATGTGTAACACCCCTGTGTAACTACCACTGTGATCAACTGCTAATATTGCCAAGTCATACCATTTTGCAGTGCCAAGTCACATGGGTTAAGGATCCAATTCAAATTCAATTATGGAAATCGACTCAAATTCAAAAGTGCAAAATAAGTTTGCTCAAGCACGTTTGGAAAAATGTTCACTAATTAGCAAATATTCCAAGAGCATACATAAAAATAACACCAGTAGCACTTGGATTAATTAAATGACTTAAACAAATTGAAACAGCACCAAAACAGCAATAATAAATCCAATTAAAATCATTTCAATTTAAAATGGAATCCAAATCTGTCCAAACCAGTTTTTGGTGAAGGGTAATATTGCATTACATTATTTGGGCCAAGTCCCCACAATTTACAAAAATGCATAAAGCCCTAAGTATTTCCAAAACAGCAAAGAAATAAAAAGACATAAACATAAAATAGAAAATGGAAAAAGGCCGAAGCCGCTTACCTGGCAGGCCCAGCCGAGCACTGCGCCTGGCAGCCCAGCTGGACGGCCCAGCCCACCTAGCTCTCCCTCTCTCTCTCCGTCGCCGTGTCAACGCCGCGCGCGCCCGAGCCGCCTATCGATGCCGTGTCGCGCATCCCACGGCGTCCCGACGAGGATAAGGCCGTCCTCGCCTCCCTCTCCAACCCTAGATCCTCAGATCCCCTCCTCCCGCACCTCCTCCCTCTCGGTCCCGTCGACGCCCGAGCGGAGCCGTCGCCGCGACGGCGAGATCCCGCGACCACAGGCGCCGTCCCGACCGCTCGAGCTGTCCAACGGATCCGCCGTCGTCAGCTCGTTCGTCTGACGCCACCAGGTGGAGCTGAGGAGCACCGCTGGCGCCGCGCGACGCCGTCCCCTTCCGCCTCTGCTCTGACGTTCTCCATCGTCTCCGGCGAGCTCCTGCAGCTACTAAGCCTAACGAGGGCTTTTCTTATCCGCGCGGTGAGCCACTCTACCTTCCCCGTCTTCCTTTTCGTCCTCACATGCTCCCTAGTTGCCTTTTCCATGCACGACCGAACGCAGCGCCGCGGGGCTCATCGACGGCGACTCTCCGGTGACCTTATGGTCACAGGCGAGTGCCCGTCAGACCCGCCGCTCCGCGTAGATCCCGCCTAGCCATTTGAAACGCTCGAAGACGAGCCGTAGTGGAGTGCCGTGCGAGCCCGAACTCCGGCCTCCGCCGTCGAGCTCGCCGTCGACGCTGTGGTCCACCTCCGGCCAGTCCACCGCCCGGGATCGACGCGGCATTGCACGCGCGTTCGTACGCGCCCAACCGTGGGCCGAATGGAGCCCCGTACGTGATTTCCGGCCAGCTCCGGCGCTCTGCCGCCGCGGAAGCGCTCGCCGGAGCGATTCCGGCGGCCCCCGCCAGCGTGGCAAGGTGTGGGGCCCGCCCACGGTCGCTGCCAGTGGGCCCCTGGCCGCCGTTGACCCCGTTGACCAAGGTCAACGCGGGGCACTGTTCACATGTGCCACTGACGTGTGGGCCCGTTCGGTTAATTAAGCTAATTAACTGGGTTTGATTAAAACTAATCAAGATTAGCCTAATGTCTCACTGACACCCAGGGCCCACACCCCTAAATATCTTAATTAGATTATTTTAACCCACTGTTAGATAACAGAGGCTGACATGTGGGTCCCACTGGACCCACATGTCAGGTTTGACGTGTACAGCCGCTGTTGACTTGCTGATGTCAGCATGGCATCATGCTGATGTCATAATTCCTTTTTCTGTAAATAAAATAATTCCAGAAAATCTAATAAACTTTGAAAATTAATAACTTTTAAACGGTAGCTCGGATCGAAAAAGTTAAAACATGAAAGTTGCTCAGAACGACGAGACGAGTCTGATCGTGCCGTCTATTTCTTTGCCGGAACCCCCTACGTAGAAGAACTCGTAACTCCGGACCCGAATCCGGCAGATGAATACTGCACACACATCGATTAATAAATCCCAGAATAATTCTAAAAACAACTAAAATGACTTAGATGCATATTTAGGCAACCCTGCACTGCATCATAGCCTAGCACGCACCGTATTGCATTTGTTTGCATTATGTTTGCATTATGTTTACCTGTTTCTTCCCCCTCCTTCTCTTGGTAGACCCCGACGTTGACGTAGCTCCCGAGGCAGACGCAGCTCCGGAGTACGGCTACGTCCCCGACGACACCACCGACGACCTTGCCCTTGCCCCAGAGCCGATAGGCAAGCACCCCCATTTTGAACATGCCTATATCGCCTATTCTCTTCTCTCTTATGCTTGCATTAGAACTGCTACTGCTACTGTTTTCCTATATCTGCTGCATAGCCTGATTATTGTAACCTGCCTTGCTACCTTGCTGGTTATCCTAGACTGTTTAGAATAGGCTGGGTAGAGACCCGACAGAGACCCCCACTTGATCCCGACTGCCCCGCTGGAGATCAGAAGACCCGATCATCGGGATTGAAGACCAGACCCTGGCACCGCACATCACTTCTCCTTAGTTGCCGACACTACTGGATTACCGTCGAGTGCCGAGGGAGATACCTCGTTAGCACTTCTGATGATAACCTTGTAGGTTAGTTAATCGGTCGTGGTAAGCGAGGGTGATTCCTCCTACACCACCCCCGATAATAGCATCGTCACGCAACTCTTCAAGTGTGGACCTCGAGGGTGATTCCTCCTTCGTTCACCTTGACTATAACATTAGGTGGGATCCCATCGAGGGTGATTCCTCAGGGTTCCCTTGGTGTCAGACACACAGATACAGTTGCTGATTTGACTTGCACTAAACCATGTTACTAAAGACGGGTCGGCCCTGAGGGGTACCCGCGCGAGCTAAATGCAAAGTGATGTGGAGTCAGGTTGACCTGGATGGTGCCCGCGAGATAACACGAGGCGTGGCCGGGCATTCCTAGCCCTTGCCGCAAGTCCTCGAGACGGGGCGACGGGGTCACATCGATCGTGAGTCTCTGCTCGTTTCCGCGCGCTCCTAATCCACTAATGGTTTGGATATTTGATCCGAGGGGCCTCTGGCCTGATAGCACTAACCATCACGTGGGCATAGTATGGGCGTTCTGCGTCGTATACATCAGCCGAAGCTTATTTGACGTCAGTAAGGAGCGGCGCACGTCGAGTTGGACTGGGAACGCAACCGCGCTTGTATAAGGGGTTGCTAGGTCTGCTCTTGGTGGCCCCGTAACGTGCAAGAGTTCCCGGGGCGATGGCCCAAGACCCCTGGGGGCATAGGTTAGTCCGGCGTGCTGACCTCTCTTATAAGCCTAGGTTGGGTTGCGGCGTGTTGCTTAGCCGAGGCCGGGCATGACCCAGAAAAGTGTGTCCGGCCGGAGTTAAGCGAGGGTGGTGGGTAACTTGGTGCACCCCTGCAGGGAAGAAACTTCTATCGATAGCTTGTCCTACGGTAACGGACACTCGGAGTTGTATCCCGACCGGTACAACTAGAACATGACATGAGATGAGAACTGGATAGTACGGCTCTGGGATTGCTTTCTCGCAGGGAGTCGAGAAAGGATCTCTGGCCGAGGTTGATGACACTGTTATACTTTACATTATGATTGATCTGCTCTCTCCTAATGCTGCAAGACTGCTGGAGATGTTGAAGATGCTAGTCTTCGATAGGACTAGGCTTTCCCCCACTATTCTGGCATTTCTGCAGCCCAGTCCACATATACAACCCCCTTTTGACAATGTTGCATATGTAGTGTAGATCCTTGCTTGCTGAGTACTTCGGATGAGTACTCATGTTTGCTTTACTTTCTTTTTCCCCCATATCCACTTGATGCCACCAGACGATGGAGCCCCTGAGCCAGATGCCCCCGTCGACGACCAGTACTACTACCCGCCTGGCGAGTACTACTACTACGAGGAGCCGACTGACGACCAGGAGTAGGATCGGAGGGTCCAGGGCAGGAGGCCTACGCCTTTCGATCGTAGCTTTTATTTTTACCCCGCCTCTGTGAAGGCCTATCTCTCTCTCTCTGTTCTGTAATATATCTGTACCCAGATATCTGACGCTTCCGCTGACACTTGTATGCCATCGAGCTATGTATTCGAGCCCTCGAGGCCCTGGCTTGTAATATTAAGCTTGTATGAATTTATTTATGTTTTAGAGTTGTGTTGTGATATCTTCAAGTGAGTCCTTAGGCTTGATCGTGTGCATTTGCGTGTATGATTAGTGCACGATTAAGCCGGGGTCGTCACAGGTTGGTATTAGAGCCGACTGTCTCTAGGAATCCCCCTATCCAATTCCTTGGCCGAAGTTGAGTCTAGTGGTCGAAAAACTGTTTTACTAACTTGGCTGTGTGGCTTACGGGCCCACATCGCCAACTGGGTGGTATTAGGATCTTTTATTCCTCGTCTTTACTCTGGGACTCTGATCTCTCTTCTATTCGGGTTTAATAAAATTTACTAACACCGACATTTAGGATCTCGTTAATCTATCCACCCGGAGAGCTGGATTCAGTGCGATTTTCCTGTCTTTGATCTGATTAGTCTGATAATCATCTCCTTTCCATTGTTTTGTTTAATCTTTCCATTCGAGATCTGTTATGTTTCTCGTCGCCGAATGACAATCCTGAATCTTCTTATTTCAGATGGACCGTCTGTTCCCACCTCGCCCTGCGACACAGCTAGTGCTTCGCACCTGTGCTCGAGACGTCCCTGGGTTTCCAGCTGTTCTGATCGCCCTCTTGATCAGGCTGGGATACAGCTGGTGCCCCGAGTACATGGTCTACGAGGTTTATCGTGAGTTCAACCAGGAGCAGTACTATACTGATGTTCGCATCTACGATCAACAGGATGACTCAGACACTGAGCTACACCGTTTTCACGGTATCGGCGTGACGATTGAGATGGCAGTCCATGATGCCGCCTACTCTGCTGTCGCACGTCTTCGAGGACAGTTCAGTGCTAACTTGGATGCCTCAGAGTATCGTTATATTCCGTATGCCCCTGCTGGAGATGCTTCTGGATTCTACACAGCTGTCTGTGCCCCTTACGAGCCTTGTCGCTACGATCAGCGAGTTCTGATTCATTGTACTCAGGCTCTGGATCGCACGGTTCGCGCTCTTGCTGTCGAGTTGTTCGCCACTCGAGCACGACTCTACGAGGCTATGACGCAGTTGTTACCAGCTGTTCGTGCAGGGATACACCCGGAGCACATTCTTTACCCGAGCAGGACCGAGATGCCATCAGGGATCGATTGGCCTGCTGTGGGAGGTCACACGCCTGCACGTGGACCTCTTCTTACAGTTCGAGACCGGGTTCTGCATCAGAGTGCACATGGAGCGCAGGATCCTTCAGCGACGAACGTCCGTCGTCCGCACTTGCAGCTACCCCGTTTCAGTGGTTTTCTCCGACGTTGATGTAGCCTTTGCTATGTCTCGTTGTGTACTTCCTTACCGCGAGCCTGCGCGCCGCCTAGCATGTCTAGCTTTTGAATTTGCGCCGTTATGCTGCCCGAATGTAACCGACGCTGTATGGTTCTGTATGACTTAATGACTACTATTAAGCATCTGCTGTACTAGTTAAATTCCGTCACGTTACATCATGCATGTCGCTAAACACTCGCATTGGCTTCTGCTAAACTACCCCTGTCGATTTAGCAGGATGGCTGACAACAATCCACCACCACCGCCGCCACCTGACTATATGGCTGCGATGATGCAACAGTTCGAACTCAACCGCCAATTCATGATGGGGATTATGCAGCAATTCCCCCGTCCCAATGCCGACCAGCCGCTACCTTCCATCACCTTGCCAGAATTTATGTGGCTCAACCCGTCATTCTTCCGCAACACCGTCAACCCATTGGATGCAGATGACTGGCTGCGTGACATCTCCCATGAGATGGAGTCTGCTGGTGTCGCCCAAGTCAACTATGTCACCTTTGCGACATACCTTCTGAAGGGTCCCGCATCACAGTGGTGGGCTACTCATTGACAGACCCTACCACCTGGTACCGTCATCACTTGGGAAGAATTCAAGATTGCTTTCCGTGCCCGCTATATTCCTCAAGCTGTCATAGCTCGGAAGAAGGCCGAGTTCCGTAATCTCGTACAAGGCAACAAGTCTGTGGAAGTATATCAGCGCGAGTTTCTGGACTTGTCTCGCTACGCTGAAGAGGACGTTCCCACTGATGAATGAAGGCAGGAGAAATTTCGCGAAGGGCTGCACCATGACATTCAGTTAGCCCTGCTTGTTCAAGACTACCCTGATTTCACCACCTTGGTGAATAAGGCTATTATGGTCGAGACTGGATTGAAGAAGCACAAGGAAGCTACCAGACGCACCCGTGAGGCGGGCTTATCTTCGGGCTCGTCCTCCCAGAAGCGCCGTATCTGGATCCCTCAGAGTATGTATCGTCCAGCAGCACCAGTGCACAGGCCTTCCTATGCTGCACCACGTCTGCCTCCTCCACCGCCGAGGCAGCCTCTGCAAGCTCCAGCACCTCGAGCTCCTGCACCACGTCCTGACAATGGACTATGCTTCAAGTGTGGCAAGCCAGGTCACCGTGCTAGAGATTATTCTTAGAATCAGAATCAACTGGCTCTTCCTTCTGCTGGCCGTGGTATTGGCCGTGATATTCCTCAACAGCGCAACTATAATGCCAGACCTTCTTATGGTCGTGGGCAGAGCTACCACGTTAACATGTCTGAAGCTCCAGATCAACCAGATACTGTGATGGGTACACTTCTCGTAAATTCAGTACCAGCATCTGTTTTATTTGATTCAGGAGCATCGCATTCCTTCATGTCAGAACATTTTGCACGCATGCATGTCATTAAATGCGAATACATGAACACACCCTTATTGGTACATACTCCCGCGGGCGGTTGCCAAACCTCTGCGGTTAGCTATAATGTTCCCGTTGAAATCGAAGGGTTGGAGTTCAGTGCGTCTCCCATTATTCTGAGATTGTCCAAGATTGACCTTATTCTGGGAATGGATTGGTTGAAGGCCCATTACGCCTCAATCAATTGCGCTACCAAAGTTGTCCACCTCTTGCACCCCTTGAATGAGTTAGTGAATTACCATGCTCATATCACTCAGAATGCTGAGGCTCAAATTTATGCCTTAAATGCGTTGAATGCTTCTCCACTTGAGGGGATTGAGAACATCCCAGTTGTCTGCGACTTCCCGGATGTTTTTCCAGAAGAACTTCCCGGAATACCCCCTGCTAGAGCTGTCGAGTTCGTCATTGACTTGAAGCCTGGTACCACTCCTATTGCGAAGCGTCCCTACAAGATGCCTCCGCACCATCTTATCAAGCTCAAGGAAGTAATTGATAAATCCTTAAGGAAGGGTTTCATCCGACCCAGTTCCTCTGCCTGGGGAGCGCCGTCTCTCTTTGTCAAGAAGAAAGATGGTACGAATAGGTTGGTCCAAGATTACCGTCCTATCAACCAGGCAACCATTCAGAATAAATATCCGCTTCCCCGGATCAACGACTTATATGATCAACTTGCTGGATCTTCGGTGTTCTCTAAACTCGACTTGAGGTTGGGTTATCACCAGATCCGTGTCCGAGAAGAGGATATTCCAAAGAACGCATTTTTACTCGATATGGCTCCTATGAGTACACCGTCATGTCATTTGGCCTAACGAATGCTCCGGCTACGTTCTCCCGCTTAATGAATTATGTATTCATGGACTACCTCGACAAGTTTGTCGTGGTATATCTGGACGATATCCTAGTATATTCGAAGAATAAGTAAGAACATGCCAAACATCTTCGCCTTGTTCTGGAGAGGCTTCGAGAGAACAAGTTATATGCCAAGTATTCCAAATGTGAATTCTGGCTTTCCGAAGTGACCTACCTTGGACATGTGATTTCCAAGGACGGTATTGCCGTTAACCCGGAGCGTATTCAGGCTATCCTTGACTGGACCCCTCCAAAGAATGTCAAGCAAGTCAGAAGTTTTCTCGGGCTTGCAAGTTATTGTCGATGTTTCATTGAAAATTTCTCCTAGATTGCCAAACCCCTGACTAATCTACTCCACAAAGGCGTTAAGTTTGAGTGGACAGAAAAATGTCAGGAAAGCTTCCAGACTCTCAAGGACAAGCTGACTTCTGCTCCAGTGCTTGCTCCTCCTGATTCTCGAAAGGACTTTGTCATATACTGCGATGCCTCTCGTCAGGGATTAGGCTGTGTCCTAATGCAAGAACGAAGAGTGATTGCGTATGCTTCACGTCAATTGCGTCCACATGAAGAAAATTATCCAGTGCATGATCTTGAACTCGCTGCAGTGATCTATGCATTAAAGTTATGGCGACATTACCTTCTGGGTAACCGGTGTGAGATTTACACAGATCATCAAAGTCTGAAGTACCTGTTCACTCAACCGGACCTTAATCTCTGTCAGCAACGATGGTTAGAAACAATTACGGACTATGACTGCAGTATTTCATATACCCCGGGCAAGGCTAATGTAATGGCCGATGCCCTGAGTCGCAAGTCATATTGTAACAACCTCATGGTTAGGCGAGCTCAACCTCGTCTCTACGCAGAATTGAATCAGCTGAATCTGCGAATTGTTCCCCAAGGTTCTCTTAAAAACCTTGTGGTACAGCCAGACCTTCAAAAGGTTGTTAAGGAAGCGCAAGCTAAAGACGCTGAGATTGACCTGATGAAGAAAGAGCTTCACCTTGATAAATACAGGGATTTCTCGATTGCTGAAGACGGAACCTTGTATTTCAGAGACCGCATTGTAGTACCTCGCTTCGAACTGATGACTGACAAAGTCATGAAGGAGGCTCATGATACACCGCTGTCTATCCATCCGGGTAGCACTAAGATGTATCGCGATCTCCGACAGAGGTATTGGTGGTCCAGAATGAAGCAGGATATTGCTCGATACGTTGCTGAATGTGACGTATGTCGTCGTGTGAAAGCAGAACATCAGAAGCCTGCTGGAATTCTGCAACCGCTCCCTATTCCTCTATGGAAGTGGGATAAAGTGCAAATGGACTTCATTACTGGTCTTCTCAAGTCTCAGAAGGGTCACGATGCTATTCTTGTCGTCGTCGACCAACTCTCCAAGGTTGCACACTTTTTACCTGTCAAGGAGACTATCACTGCTAGTCAGTTAGCAGAGCTATATATCTCCAGAATCGTTTCACTCCACGGTATTCCGAAGGAGATCAGTTCGGACCGTGGCGGACTTTTCACGTCCAAGTTCTGGGAAAGTTTCCAAGAAGCTATGGGAACTCACATTACCTGGAGTTCAGCTTATCATCCTCAATCCCAAGGCCAAGTTGAGCGCGTTAATCAAGTGCTTGAAGACATGCTTCGCGCTTGTGTTATATCCTTCGGTAAGAAATGGGAGGAATCTCTCCCGTATGCCAAGTTCTCTTATAACAACAGTTATCAAGCCAGCTTGAAAATGGCCCCCTTCGAAGTTCTCTATGGACGTAAATGTCGAACCCCTCTGAATTGGTCAGAAACTGGGGAACGACCTCTTGTTGGACCGGACATTATTCAGCATGCCGAAGAACAAGTCAGAATTGTCCGGGAGAATCTCAAAGTAGCTCAAGACCGCCAGAAGAGCAATTATGATCGCAAGCGATGGGGTCTATCTTATCAACCAGGTGATCATGCTTATCTTCGTGTCACTCCTATGAAAGGCACCCGTCATTTCAGAATCAAGGGCAAGTTAGCTCCTCGCTATATTGGTCCCTTCCGCATTGTTGCCAGACGTGGACAGGTGGCATATAAATTGGAATTGCCACCACAATTCTCTCATATCCACGACGTCTTCCACGTGTCGCAACTTCGTAAATGCTTCAAGGAATCTCCACACCGTGCAGTGGATCATGAGATGCTCGAACTGCAAGATGATCTATCTTATAAGGAGCATCCGATCCGCATCCTTGAGGAAGCTGAACGTCGTACTCGTCAGAAGACGACCAAGTTCCTGAAAGTGCAGTGGTCGAATCACACTGAAGATGAAGCCACTTGGGAACGCGAGGATCATCTTCGGGAAGAATATCCCGACCTTTTTCCTTCTACCTCCTAAATTCTCGGGACGAGAATTTCTTTTAGAGGAGGAGAACTTGTAACACCCCTGTGTAACTACCACTGTGATCAACTGCTAATATTGCCAAGTCATACCATTTTGCAGTGCCAAGTCACATGGGCTAAGGATCCAATTCAAATTCAATTATGGAAATCAACTCAAATTCAAAAGTGCAAAATAAGTTTGCTCAAGCACGTTTGGAAAAATGTTCACTAATTAGCAAATATTCCAAGAGCATACATAAAAATAACACCAGTAGCACTTGGATTAATTAAATGACTTAAACAAATTGAAACAACACCAAAACAGCAATATTAAATCCAATTAAAATCATTTCAATTTAAAATGGAATCCAAATCTGTCCAAACCAGTTTTTGGTGAAGGGTAATATTGCATTACATTATTTTGGGCAAGTCCCCACAATTTACAAAAATGCATAAATCCCTAAGTATTTCCAAAACAGCAAAGAAATAAAAAGATAGAAACAGAAAATAGAAAATGGAAAAAGGCCGAAGCCGCTTACCTGGCAGGCCCAGCCGAGCACTGCGCCTGGCAGCCCAGCTGGACGGCCTAGCCCACCTAGCTCTCCCTCTCTCTCTCCGTCGCCGTGTCGACGCCGCGCGCCCCCGAGCCGCCGATCGATGCCGTGTCGCGCATCCCACGGTGTCCCGACGAGGATAAGGCCGTCCTCGCCTCCCTCTCCAACCCTAGAGCCTCAGATCCCCTCCTCCCGCACCTCCTCCCTCTCGGTCCCGTCGACACCCGAGTGGAGCCGTCGCCGCGACGGCGAGATCCCGCGACCACAGGCGCCGTCCCGACCGCTCGAGCTGTCCAACGGATCCGCCATCGTCAGCTCGTTCGTCCGACGCCACCAGGTGGAGCTGAGGAGCACCGCTGGCGCCGCGCGATGCCGTCCCCTTCCGCCTCTGCTCTGACGTTCTCCATCGTCTCCGGCGAGCTCCTGCAGCTACTAAGCCTAACGAGGGCTTTTCTTATCCGCGCGGTGAGCCACTCTACCTTCCCCATCTTCCTTTTCGTCCTCACATGCTCCCTAGTTGCCTTTTCCATGCACGACCGAACGCAGCGCCGCGGGGCTCATCGACGGCGACTCTCCGGTGACCTTATGGTCACAGGCGAGTGCCCGTCAGACCCGCCGCTCCGCGTAGATCCCGCCTAGCCATTTGAAACGCTCGAAGACGAGCCGTAGTGGAGTGCCGTGCGAGCCCGAACTCCGGCCTCCGCCGTCGAGCTCGCCGTCGACGCTGTGGTCCACCTCCGGCCAGTCCACCGCCCGGGATCGACGCGGCATTGCACGCGCGTTCGTACGCGCCCAACCGTGGGCCGAATGGAGCCCCGTACGTGATTTCCGGCCAGCTCCGGCGCTCTGCCGCCGCGGAAGCGCTCGCCGGAGCGATTCCGGCGGCCCCCGCCAGCGTGGCAAGGTGTGGGGCCCGCCCACGGTCGCTGCCAGTGGGCCCCTGGCCGCCGTTGACCCCGTTGACCAAGGTCAACGCGGGGCACTGTTCACATGTGCCACTGACGTGTGGGCCCGTTCGGTTAATTAAGCTAATTAACTGGGTTTGATTAAAACTAATCAAGATTAGCCTAATGTCTCACTGACACCCAGGGCCCACACCCCTAAATATCTTAATTAGATTAGTTTAACCCACTGTTAGATAACAGAGGCTGACATGTGGGTCCCACTGGACCCACATGTCAGGTTTGACCTGTACACCCGCTGTTGAATTGCTGATGTCAGGATGGCATCATGCTGACATCATAATTCATTTTTCTGTAAATAAAATAATTCCAGAAAATCTAATAAACTTTGAAAATTAATAACTTTTAAACCGTAGCTCGGATCGAAAAAGTTAAAACATGAAAGTTGCTCAGAACGACAAGACGAGTCTGATTGTGCCATCTGTTTCTTTGCCGGAACCCCCTACGTAGAAGAACTCATAACTCCGGACCCGAATCCGGCAGATGAATAGTGCACACACATCGATTAATAAATCCCAGAATAATTCTAAAAACAACTAAAATGACTTAGATGCATATTTAGGTAACCCTGCACTGCATCATAGCATAGCACGCACCATATTGCATTTGTTTGCATTATGTTTACCTGTTTCTTCCGGTAAGTGCATCTAGTGCCCCTTAGTGATTTTGGTGTATTGAAGACTTATAGGTTAAGGGACTAATGTGTTTGTGAGTGTACACAGGTCTATAAGTCTATGAGGAGTTTGTTATTTACGATGAATGTCGACCCCTAAAAATGAATGTCTTCAACTGAAGACTTTGGTTTTCTTGAAGACTTTGAAAGTGAAGAAATTGGTGTGACCCTGAAGACTTGATATTCATGCGAGGATTATGAAGCGTGAAGACTTTTGTTTTCGTAGTTTCATTTTCTTCTTCTTGAGTCATAGGAAACACCGTACTGTTAAAGGGGTCGAGGTAAAACTAAGGAAAAGTTTCCAAGTGATGCTCAACTCAAAATCCTACACCTACCCAATCCTTTCGAGTGAAGCCGTTGGAAATCTCATACAGTTTAGTCAAGTTCTTCAGTGACAGAGACGAAGTTCTTCTGTTCTCTGAGGAATTTGTTCTGACTGAGGAGTTAGGAATTCGCCAGTGCGGATTGCCTACAAGTGAGGAACATGATAGCCCTGAGGAATTTGATACTCAAATTTCCGACCGTTGCTGTGCTACGTGCCAGCTGTCCCAAAATATCTACCCACCTAACGGTCATATCATTGAAGGGCATTTATGTCTTATCATGTCGGACTGCTCCCTAGGCTATAAATAGCCGCCCCCTACAACCACTAGCTGGTTGGCTGCTCCAAGAAATAGATTGACACTTGTCATTTAGAGCATCCCATCCTCCGAGGACTTTGAGCGAAAATCATCAAGTGAGGAAAAACCCAAAAACCCAAACACCTACAAACCCAAAGTGATTGAGCATCACTGAAGAGATTGTTCCTGTGTGGAACCGACGCTTGTTACCTTTGAGGACTGTGCATCCTCCAGACGGTTAGGCATCATGGTCTAGAGCATCCAAGAGGAAATTGTGGATTGCCGAGTGACCGAGTATGTGAAGGTTTGGAAGTCACCTGAAGACTTACCACGAGTGATTGGGCGAGGTCTGTGTGACCTTAGCTCAAGGAGAATACGGTGAGGACTGTGTGTCCTCAGGTTTAAATACCTAGCCGCTCCAACCAGACGTACAACTGTCACAGCAGTTGGAACTGGTCTACCAAATCATTGTCTTCACCGAGCTACTGGTTCTATTTCCTCAACCCTTTCATTTCCTCGCATACTTGCTATGTAATTGATCATTACTGTTTGAAGACTTTGTCTGAAGACTTTCTCAATTTCCTCAGTTCAATTTCTTCAGTCACTTAGTCTTCAGCCTGCTTATCATGTGTTTCACGCTACCTGTACTCTGTGCCTATTTCATTTCATCATGATGACTGTACTTTTGCCATGGTATGTTTGCATCTGAGTACTTATCCCGCTGCTAAGTAGTTCGTTGCTTAGGAATTTCCTCACCTTGAAATTCCTCAGTGACGAATTTGTAAAAATCGCCTATTCACCCCCCCTCTAGTCGATATAACGCACTTTCAATTGGTATCAGAGCAAGGTACTCCCTTATTCTGTGTGATTTTGGTTTAACCACCTGGAGTTTTAGTTATGTCGACTGCAGGCATGATCAAGGTCTCAACTGGGTGTCCTACCTTCGATGGGATGAACTACCCCTACTGGAAGAACAAGATGCGCATGCATCTTGAGGCAATTGACAACGATCTCTGGTATGTTGTGGAAAAGGGTGTTCCCTCTGTCACTCCTTCCGTAAACGCTGCTGATGTGAAGAGATTCAAGCAACTCGACTCTCAAGCGAAGAATATCATATGTGGCCATCTGAGCAAAGGGCAGTATGGCAGAGTGAGTGCTTTGGAGACAGCTAAGCTTATCTGGGATAGGCTGTCCAAGGTCAACGAAGGAGTCTCAACTCAACGTGACTCTCGAGTTGACGTTCTTCGCAATCTCTTCAACCGCTTCAAAAGACTCGACAACGAAAATGTTCAGCAAACCTTTGATCGCCTCACTGACATTTCAAACGAGCTTCAAGCACTGGGTGCCACTAACATCACCGACCATGAGGTGGTGAAGAAATTGCTGAGGTCACTCGATTCTTCATTCGATACACTGGCACTGATGATTCAAGAACGTGGTGACTACAAGTCACTTGATCCTGCTGATATCCTCGAGAGGCTAAATACTCATGAATTCCAACTAGCTGAGAAGAGAGATCTCTACGGACCGAGCTATGGTAGATCTCGTGCACTGAAAGCCAAGGCAGTCTCTGAATCTGAAGATGAAGATTCTGGTAGCAGCCTTGGTGATCCTAAAGAACTGAGTCAGGAGCTAGCAATGCTCGTGAGGAAATTCCAGAAGTTCTCTAGACGTGGCCGATTTGGAAAATCCTCAAGAGGTGATGACATGAAATCAGATTCCTCATCCCGTGATTACAAGAAGAGAACTTGCCATAAATGCAAGAAACCTGGTCACTACATTACTGATTGTCCTCAGTGGGAGAAGGAATCAAAGAAGAAGAAATACAAGGATGATAGTTCAGATGACTCTAAGAAGAAGAAGAAATCTTCAAAGTCCTCATCGTCAAAATCTTCAAAGTCTTCATCTCACAAGAAGAGCAGCTCCAAGAGAGCTCGGGCATTCATTGGCAAGGAAATGGACTCTGAAGCTGAATCTGAGGAACATGAGGAAGAGGAGGCATCTGAGGAGTCAGACTCTGGTGTGGCGAGCCTAGCCCTCGCTACTGCTTACGTCAGCAAGTCCATCTTCAACACTGAGGAAAATGGCTTCCCCAACATTGCTGATGACGGCATCGATGACTATGCTCCCACCTATTGCTTCATGGCAAAAGGTGCCAAGGTATTCAAATATCCCTCCTCTGAATCAAGTGAGGATGAATCTGATGAAAACCTCAAACCCAGCTATTCCAAACTTGCTAATATTGCTGTTAAACAACAAAAGGCTTTGGAAAAGGTTCAAAATATGCTAGACAAAAGCGATGATCTGTTAGGTGAGGAAATGGATCGAACTCAAACACTGACTGATAATCTTCAGCAACTACAGTCTAAGTTTGACAACCTTCAAGGTCGTCATGAAACTCTCTTAGCCGATCATGAGAAGCTTTCTTATGAATTTCTTCAAAGAAAGCAAGATCTTGAGAAGCTAAGGGTGAGTCATGAAGATCTTCAGAAGGAAAATGATTCTTTGCTTGCTCAACAGATCAGTTCCGCTCAGGAAGAATTTATTCCACCATGCTTGAAATGCATTGAACGTGAAACTGCTAATTCTTCACCTGAATGTTTAAATGCTTCTATTGCTGCAAATTCTTCAACTATCTCTGTGGTCACAAATTCCTCATCTGAGGATACCACTAGTATCACTGACGAAAATGCAGGGTTGAAGGAATTGTATGTGACAGGCATGTACAAAAGCCTCAAAGGGCATCAGACTCTTTGTGATGTGCTCAAAAAGCAGATCTTGAACAGGAACCCTAGGAAAGAGGGTATTGCCTTTGAGAGGAAACTCAATGCTGATGGAACCTACTGGAAACCTGAGCAGTATCCCAAAACCTCATGGGTTGCTGCGAAGGGATCTCCCGTAGATCCATCCACTTTATCTGGCTTTACTTGTGAATCCTCATATTCATCTGATGAGTCATTTGACTCCAACTATAAACTGTTCAAAAATCAGAATGGTGAGGTATTTGCTAGATATGTTGGATCTAACTGCAGAAATGGTCCCCCTATGAAGAAAATCTGGGTTCCCAAAAGGTGCCTTGAAAGTCTTCAGGTGAATGTCCTCATGACACCACCTGTGAAGAATAAGAACCCCAGATCAAATTCTTCATATGGACCAAAGTCTTCACATGGATCCAAGTCCTCTTATGGATCAAATTCCTCACATGGATCCAAGTCCTCACATGAACATCATCGTGCTAACACTTCTGTTTCGCAGGGAAAGCCTAAGGGCTATGAATATGTGCATTATTCTTCAAATCATTATGTTCATAAGTCCTCGAAGAATTTCTCTGCTTATTCATATGCTTACCCTAACCCCTCTTATGTGAAACGAAGTGGTCTGGCGTCTATGCCACCTTTCTCTTATGGAGCTCACAGAATGATGAACTCTTTGCCACCCCTCCAGATGTGGGTGGTGAAGAAAAGGAACTAATCTCTTTTGCAGGGTCAGGTCTCCAGACGAACTAAATCGTCTGAAGAATTTGCTGGAGACCTGAATGCTTGAAAGGACGCAAGCTAATCATGAAGAAATGGTTTATTCATTTCTCACGTCCTCACATTGCTATATATACATATGTTGCTTTAATTGATGAAATATGTCTGATGAATTTGATGTCATATTCTTCACTCTGAAGTATATGAGTTCGTAAGATGCACTAATTCATCTGCAGGATGATTTACCCAAAGCTACTGAGTGGGTCCTCGATAGTGGATGTACAAATCACATGACCGGTGACAAGAGCTTACTGATGAACACTCCTTTATCTCCATCACACTTGAAGCATATCACCTACACTGACAAAGGCAAAAGCAAGGTATTGGGTCTAGGTAGGGTTGCAATCTCAAAGGATCGACACATGGATAAAGTCATGCTTGTCGAGTCCCTCGGATTCAACCTCATGTCTGTCTCAATGCTTTGTGATCTTGATATGGTTGTTGTCTTTGGCAAATATCGTTGCTTAGTGCTCATGGAATCTGACAATTCCAAAGTCTTCGAAGGCTTTAGGAGAGGAGACTTGTATATTGTTGATTTCTCTGCAGGACCACAGCCTGCCACTTGTCTACTTGCTAAAGCTTCAGAAGGCTGGCTATGGCATCGACGACTGGGTCATGCTGGCATGAGAAACTTACACACGCTCGTGAAGAAAAAGCACGTCATTGGCATCGAGGGTGTCAAATTCCTCAAAGATCATCTTTGTGGGGCTTGTGAGGCTGGAAAAATGACCAGAGCCAAGCACCCCTCGAAGACTATCATGACTACTTCTCGTCCTTTTGAATTGCTCCATATGGATCTTTTTGGCCCTACTCATTATGCCACACTAACAAATGCAGCATCTCTATATGGCTTTGTCATTATTGATGACTATTCTCGTTACACATGGGTGCATGTCATTACTTACAAAACTGAAGTGCAGGAAGTCTTCAGACGATTTTCCTCAAGGGCTTCGATGAATTTCGGTGTGAAGATCAAGCATATACGTAGTGACAATGGGACTGAGTTCAAGAATACTGGTCTTGATGACTATCTCGATGAACTTGGTATTACTCATGAGCTATCTGCCCCATACACTCCTCAGCAGAATGGCGTTGTGGAGCGCAAGAACAGGACTCTTGTTGAGATGGCTTGCACCATGCTTGATGAATACAAGACACCTCGTCACTTCTGGCCTGAGGCAATTGATACTGCATGCCACATCATCAACAGGGTATATCTTCACAAATTCTTCAAGAAGACCTCATATGAACTCCTCACTGACAAGAAACCCAATGTGAGTTATTTCAAAGTCTTCGGTGCTAAATGCTGGATTAGAGATCCTCATCACAATTCTAAATTTGCACCGAAAGCACATGAAGGTTTTATGCTTGGTTACGGAAAGGACTCGCACACCTACAGGGTCTTCAACACCTATCACAACAAGGTTGTTGAAACTGTAGATGTGCAGTTCGATGAAACTAATGGCTCGCAAAGAGAGCACCTACCTCCTGTGCTAGATGAAAAGACACCTGAGGAAACCATCAAGTTCAAAGCTACTGAGGATGTCATTCCTACTGAAGAATCTGCTGAAGAAATCATTCCAGAACATGAAGAACAGCATGCTGGCGCACCTGAAGAAATTGGCTCTGAAGAAAATACTGAGCCAAATCAAAGTCGTCAACCTGCTCATCCCCGCGTTGCAAATGAAGTACAGATTGAGAGAATCATCAACGACATCAACACACCAGGTCCTCTGACTCGCTCAAAAGCTTCACATTTAACTAACTTTTGTGGGCATTTTGCTTTCGTCTCTATCATAGAGCCCACCAAAGTTGATGAGGCATTTCTGGAGCCTGAATGGATTCAAGCAATGCAAGAGGAATTACATCAATTCAAGCTGAACAATGTGTGGGAGCTTGTCAAGTGACCGGACCCATGCAAGCACAATATCATCGGTACCAAATGGATCTACCGCAACAAGCAAGATGAAAATGGCCTAGTGGTGAGGAACAAGGCTCGTCTTGTGGCTCAAGGCTACACACAGGTTGAAGGAATTGATTTCGATGAGACTTTTGCACCTGTTGCTAGACTTGAGGCTATTCGCATATTGCTTGCTTATGCTAACCATCATAATATCATCTTATAACAAATGGATGTGAAAAGTGCATTCCTCAATGGTAAGCTTGAGGAAGAAGTATATGTTGCTCAACCCCCAGGTTTTGAAGATCCTAAGCATCTTGACAAAGTCTTTAGACTCAATAAGGCCCTCTATGGCCTCAAGCAGGCCCCTCGGGCGTGGTATGATACTCTGAAGGAATTCCTCATGAAGAAAGGCTTCAAACCCGGTTCACTCGACCCTACTCTTTTCACCAAAACCTATGATGATGAATTATTTGTGTGCCAAATATATGTTGATGATATTATCTTTGGCTGTACTAACCAACATTACAGTGACGAATTTGCTTACATGATGAGTGAGGAATATCGAATGTCCATGATGGGGGAATTGAAATTCTTCTTAGGTCTTCAAATTCGTCAACAACGCAATGGCATCTTCATTTCTCAAGAGAAATACCTCAAGGACGTTCTGAGAAAATTCGGTATGCAAGAATGCAAAGGCGTCAAAATCCCTATGCCCACAAATGGCCATCTATGCACTGATGAAAATGGAATAGACTTCGATCAAAAGGTATACCGCTCCATGATTGGCTCTTTATTGTACCTATGTGCATCTAGGCCAGATATTATGCTTAGTGTTTGCATGTGTGCCCGTTTTCAAGCTACACCGAAGGAATCACACCATAAGGCTGTGAAACATATTCTTCGATATCTAGCTCACACTCCAACACTTGGATTATGGTATCCCAAGGGCTCGGTTTTTGATCTCATTGGATATTCTGACTCTGACTATGCCGGTGATCGTGTGGACCGCAAGTCAACATCAGGCACATGCCATTTCCTCGGACGATCCTTAGTATGTTGGTCCTCGAAGAAGCAGAACTGCGTATCACTCTCTACTGCTGAAGCTGAGTATATTGCTGCTGGTTCTTGCTGTGCTCAATTGCTATGGATGAAGCAAACCCTCAAGGACTACGGCATCAATGTGAAGAATGTGCCACTCTACTGCGACAACGAGAGTGCCATCAAAATTGCTCATAACCCAGTTCAGCACTCGAAGACAAAGCACATCGAGATTCGTCATCATTTTCTTCGAGATCATGTGTTGAAGGGTGACATCTCTATTGATCCCGTAAAGTCTGAAGAACAACTAGCGGATATCTTCACAAAGCCCTTGGATGAGAAGAGATTTAGCAAGTTGCGGTGTGAGCTAAATATCTTAGAATCTTCGAATGTCCTTTGAAAAGGACACACATCCTAACACTTATGCAAATTGATGACTTAGATGTGCAACACACGAAGAAACGTTTTTCTTCAATCAATGAAGACTAACCCTCTAAGTGTGAAGAAATTAATGAAGAATTTGATTCTCAGAGCCCTACGACAATTGTACGCGGTGTCTGAAATCATCATTCTTACACGGTGGGTCACGCCACCACAAAAAGTTGAAAATCTTCAAAATTTGAGTTTTTCATCATTGTGCAAATTCTTCAAATTTTCAAATTCTTCAACTTTGCAAAATCTTCACTCTTTCCGTCTGTGTTCTTCATTGACTATATATATATTTGAGTTTTCTGTCCTCTACAGCATTCACTTATTGCTAATTCTTCAAGTTGTTTTTTCTTCTAAGTGAATGTGATCGGACCCGTTCCCCCTCTCTGCTAAACTCAATCCAGTCCGTTCACAAATTCTTCATGTGCGTTCTATTTGAAACCTGTTCAAAGTCTTCACTGTGTTCTTGACAGCTGAAGAATTTGCGAATGAAACATTAAAATATTCTTATCTGAATTTTCGGCTTTTACCGCTCAAACCGTTCCATATCCCTCGACAAGATTTATCTATTCACCCACGATCTAACACGATCTCCACTTCACAGTACGTGGGTGACACATGTCGCTAGGATGAGAAGGGTCAGGGGCATGTTCGTCCATTTTCCTCGGACAGGCGGTTTTTCACCTCGGCTATAAATACCCCTCACCCTCCTCAGAGCTCATTTACCCAGCTCGATCTTACTCCCTCGCTCGAGCTCTCAGACCTAGCGCCGCCGCTACACTCCATCGTCGCCGGTGAGGAAGAGCTTCACTGCCTCGACCTCGTCGCCGTTGTACTCACGCCGGCCGCGGAAATCTTCACTCCGCCGCCGCCATAGCTGTTTTCCATCGCCAAGTTAGGGCGTGGAAGATCTGAATGGATGAACATCTCCACTGCCACTCTCAGTTCGTCGTGTTCTTTGTCAAGGGTAAATAAAATTTATTTTTACTGCCCTTGTTGATTCTGATGATTTCCACAAAATCTTCAAAAGGTGTTTATTCTTCAACTTTCACGTTCTTAAACACCAACTTGCGTCTGTCCTTGATCAGTTTCTCTAAGCAACATTTTTCTTCAAGATTCCTCAATTGTGTGGATTTTCAATCTACACAACTCAGGAACCTAAGTCAAAATGCTTAGTGAAATTCCTCAAGACACCCCTGGTCATCTTCCTCAAACTTGATACTTTTGAAAATCTTCTGAGAACGCATATGACCTCTCCAAAACTCTTCGCACCTATATTCTGTTCACAGGTACACATGTCCGCTGCTGAATCTCTAGGTTCTCATCAACTTAACTCATTTGTAGCGTTCCTTGAAGAAAAATTGCATACCTCATCAGAAAATTCGATTGTTCAAAACCCTCAAGTGAAGAAAATGGCTGATGGTAAAAGACCTCAGAAGGGAGGAAAGAGGCCAGAAACAAATACTGCTTTTGAGATCCCTGATGACATCTATGATGAATATTGTACTCCTGATGAAGCAACTCATGGCAAGGAGAACAAAAATCAGCGCAAAGTGCGCATTCAGAAGATTGAGAGGAGATGGGCAAGAGAATGGAGGGAATATCGCTATGTCACTCCCAAGTACATGAAGAAATTTGCTGTTAACCCTCCATGTCCAAGACCTCCATTGGCTCCTGGCCAAGAAGCTGATCCCACTAGCATCAGAAGAGGTGAGGAATTTCCTCAGGAGTGGGCTAAGCGTCAAGCCAAGCTGGCCAAAGTGGCTAAAGAGGCAGTGAAGAAATTCAATGAAGATTCTGTTGCTGCCGCCGCTGAGGCCTCTGCTATCAAGCCTAAGAAGGCTATGCTGAAGAAATCAGCTGTCAAGACAAGTTCCTCAGCTGCAATGCCCTCACGGCCAAGCTCTTCAAAGCCCTCATGGCCTGTTCCTCAAGCAAATTCCTCAAAAGCAGCTCCAACTCCCTCGGTTGCAAAATCCTTAGCTGCTCCTACAATGTCCTCAGCACCTGTGCATCTTGCCACATGCCAAAGGACTACTGGAATCTCAATTGCTTCTGGAGTCTCTACAAGTTCTTCAGCTCCACCTCAGTCTTCAACAACTCCGACCTTGCTGAAGAAAAAGGCCACTGCTGGACGAGGCACAAGACCAAGTCCTCACAAGAAGCAGGTCGCCTTTCAGGTTCCGTCAAGCGAAGACGAAGCTGATGATGAAGAATTAGCTGCGATCATCAGAGATCGACAACAAAGGGCCGCTAGAGCCAAAGGCAGTGCTGTGCCCCTCATGCTGGATCCAAGGAAGATCCTTGATTTCATCGATCTATGGCACAAGGATCCAAATACACCTTTGCCTGAATTAAACCTCACTCCTGGTCAAAGTCACATGTTGACGGCCTTCATAAATGAAGAGAAATGGAAATTTGAAAAGGCCAGGCAGGTGAAGAAGGCTCAGTACAAGAAGGAGCGTTTTCTGAAGAACAATGTTGTGAAAATGTCTCCTGAAGAACTTGTGACTATGCAGGCTGAGATCAAAGCACTCAGTGATGAATTTCATGCATTCCATGCAGATTGGCTAGGTGCCAAAGTCAGATTCGTCAGAATGGCAAAAGGATTTACTCCAAGTGTTGCAGCTTCATCGCAACCCAAATTTCCTCAGACTAGAACATCTGTTCAGTCTGCTGAAGAAAATGAAAGCGCCAGAGCTGATGAAGAAATTCCAGTCTCTGAAGAAAATGCCAGGGCAACCTCCAATATTGCGCCTGAAGAGCAATCCAGGCCAGTTAATACATCTGCTACTGCGCCTGAGGAATCTGAACAAGCCAGGGCAACTGCATCAGTTGTGCCTGAAGAAATTCAACCAATTTCCTCTGCTCCTCCTGCACCGATGACAAGCATCAACCTTCTTTCCGCATCAGAAGCGAAGAAAACCAAGGCTGCGGAGCGAGCAGCTGTGAAGAAAAAGAAAGCATCTACATCTTCAGAGTCTTCAGCTCCCAAGAAATTGAAGACTTTGACAAGTTCAACTGAAGACCCAATTGATGCTATTCCAATATCAAGCATGCCATCAAAGGAGATCATTCCCTTTGGTGAGGAATATGAAATTCCAAGTAAATCTGATGATGAAGATCCTTCTGCTGCTTCGACAGAGCAGATGGATGAAGAAATTGAAGTGGATACTTTCTCTTCAACCCCACTGGTATCATCGCCCATGCCTCAGTTCACAGCTGAAGAGGCAGGCGTCGAAGGAATTGATGAAGATGAGGATGTGGATATTGGGTCTACAACACCTATTCTGAATGATGACTTTTGGGAAAGTCATCACCCCAATTCACCTCTGACAACCCCTCTACATCATGTTCCTCAGCCCCCTGTGCAAACTGAAGAAATTCATACGGGCTCTGATGAACGTCAAGCTTCACTTCACTCTATTCCTGAAGAAGTTCCAGCCACTAGCGCTGATGTACATATGTCTGAAGAAATGGAGGCCAAGGCTGCTGCTGAAATTCCTCAGCCTGTGGCTCCAGTGGCTATACCTCAAGAGGCTGTAAATTCTTCAACTGTTAATCTTCAGCCCAAGCCACAGAACCCTCACTCCAAGAAGCAGAAGTTTAATGCTGAGGATTTCTTCAATGAGCACATATTCTTCACTGACTACAATCCCTATGACTCTGCTCGTCTTCGTCACAAGCGCTTCTGGACTGCAAGCCAGATGAACTTCTACTCCTCATTGTTGGTTGATAAGGATAAGATCTTTGAACATGAGCAAATTCCTCATGTAGATATGGAATCGCTGCCCTGCTTCACACCAGTCCTCAGTGTTCTTCATGACGCTGGGTTACTCAATTTCTGCACCGACATCTGCGATTGGAATGAAGAGCTCATTCTTCAATTCTTCGCCACGCTACACATTACTGGAAATGTTGATGATGTCAATTCATGGGTATTGGACTGGATGACCGATAATACTCATTTCAAAGCACCGGCCTCTGAATTGCTTCATGCCGTTCCAGTCTGTCCTCCCACTGAAGGTGCAAGGCTTCTCTATGTTGAACCTGAATTGTCTAATCATCTGATGCAAGTGTTGATGAAGCCATTGAAGCCAGGCCAAGCTCCAAGGACCAAATTCCTCGTCAAGGAATTGCTCTATGTGCCAAGGACAGTCTATCGCATATTGACCAAAACCCTCAGTCCAATCAAGGGCCACAACTCTGACGATGAAGATGTTGTTGGCATTATGAAGAATCTGCTGTTCAATATCATTCACGGTATTCCTATCAACTACCACGATTTCTTCATGAGGACTTTGGCCAATGCTGCTCTGTCACCTTTTGAGTTGAAGCCTTATGCTCCCTGGATCATGAGATTCATCAGATCAAGGTCATCAATTCATTATAAGGCTGATTTTCAAAATCATCTCAGCTATTTGCCCCCTATTGAAGTCCTCAAACGGACTATTTCCTTAGCTGACGAGAAGGGCAAGGCTGCTATTATTGATGAAGATACTCGTCCATTGGATGGACAGTTTCGCAAAGCTACTTCCTATTCCACCAATGATGACTCTGCAACTCAAGATTCTGCCGCCAAAGCTTCAGAACATCATCCTCAAGCCACAGCTCTGCGTGTGATGACTAATCGTGAACTTCTCCTTAGTCTTCATCAGAAAGTTGATCGAAATCACAAGTGGGTCAAGCGTCAGTTTGGTGCAATTCTTCAGAACATGACAGTCACTCAAAATACTGTGAAGAAGAATCACTACTACTTGCATGAAGTTTTTGACCGCACTTGGGCGATTCTGTCTAATCTTCATAGTGCTGAAGAACTCAAGGAGATGGGATTCCAACAGGACTTTGACTGGTCTCAGCCACCTTCGAAGAAATTCAAGAAAGTCAAAGTTCCTCAGCTTGTTGCCAGTTCATATTCTTCATCGCGCGAGACGGATGAAGCTGAAGACTTGAACGATACTGCGGCAGGCCCTACCTCAACAGTCGACCCCAACAATGCTGGCGCTCCTCCATCGACATCATGATGATATTCTTCAGGGGCGTTAGTCCTCATTTTTCGTCCCTTTTGGTCATTCGATGACAAAGGGGGAGAAATTTGAGTTTAGTCTTCAAGCGGGTCTTATATATGGGCTATATTTCTGTTAAGTTACAACTCTTGCTTTTCTGAGGTGTTTGCTCTGATGAGTTGTAAACTTAAGTCCTATGGTGGTCTGATACTTTTGCTCTGTTTTCCTGCATGCTATTTCCTCAATACCATAATGCTCGCATCCTGAATTTCGTCAGACACCATATTTCATCATGCATTTCAAATTCTTCATATCATATGTTAAATGCGTGTATGAATTTCAAGATATAGGAGGAGATCTCCATGATATTACTCAACAATGTGCATTTGCTATTTCAAAGCAAATTCCTCAAATATGCACATCTTCAGGGGGAGTTCTTCTATATCTTGCAATCAAATTCCTCAATATCAGTATTTACACTTCATATGTTTATCCCCGTTGAAAACTTAACCTATATTGTCATCAATCACCAAAAAGGGGGAGATTGTAAGTGCATCTCGTGCCCCTTAGTGATTTTGGTGTATTGAAGACTTATAGGTTAAGGGACTAATGTGTTTGTGAGTGTACACAGGTCTATAAGTCTATGAGGAGTTTGTTATTTACGATGAATGTCGACCCCTAAAAATGAATGTCTTCAACTGAAGACTTTGGTTTTCTTGAAGACTTTGAAAGTGAAGAAATTGGTGTGACCCTGAAGACTTGATATTCATGCGAGGATTATGAAGCGTGAAGACTTTTGTTTTCGTAGTTTCATTTTCTTCTTCTTGAGTCATAGGAAACACCGTACTGTTAAAGGGGGTCGAGGTAAAACTAAGGAAAAGTTTCCAAGTGATGCTCAACTCAAAATCCTACACCTACCCAATCCTTTCGAGTGAAGCCATTGGAAATCTCATACAGTTTAGTCAAGTTCTTCAGTGACAGAGACGAAGTTCTTCTGTTCTTTGAGGAATTTGTTCTGACTGAGGAGTTAGGAATTCGCCAGTGCGGATTGCCTACAAGTGAGGAACATGATAGCCCTGAGGAATTTGATACTCAAATTTTTGACCGTTGCTGTGCTACGTGCCAGCTGTCCCAAAATATCTACCCACCTAACGGTCATATCATTGAAGGGCATTTATGTCTTATCATGTCGGGCTGCTCCCTAGGCTATAAATAGCCGCCCCCTACAACCACTAGCTGGTTGGCTGCTCCAAGAAATAGATTGACACTTGTCATTTAGAGCATTCCATCCTCCGAGGACTTTGAGCGAAAATCATCAAGTGAGGAAAAACCCAAAAACCCAAACACCTACAAACCCAAAGTGATTGAGCATCACTGAAGAGATTGTTCCTGTGTGGAACCGACGCTTGTTACCTTTGAGGACTGTGCATCCTCCAGACGGTTAGGCATCATGGTCTAGAGCATCCAAGAGGAAATTGTGGATTGCCGAGTGACCGAGTATGTGAAGGTTTGGAAGTCACCTGAAGACTTACCACGAGTGAGTGGGCGAGGTCTGTGTGACCTTAGCTCAAGGAGAATACGGTGAGGACTGTGTGTCCTCAAGTTTAAATACCTAGCCGCTCCAACCAGACGTACAACTGTCACAGCAGTTGGAACTGGTCTACCAAATCATTGTCTTCACCGAGCTACTGGTTCTATTTCCTCAACCCTTTCATTTCCTCGCATACTTGCTATGTAATTGATCATTACTGTTTAAAGACTTTGTCTGAAGACTTTCTCAATTTCCTCAGTTCAATTTCTTCAGTCACTTAGTCTTCAGCCTGCTTATCATGTGTTTCACGCTACCTGTACTATGTGCCTATTTCATTTCATCATGATGACTGTACTTTTGCCATGGTATGTTTGCATCTGAGTACTTATCCCGCTGCTAAGTAGTTCGTTGCTTAGGAATTTCCTCACCTTGAAATTCCTCAGTGACGAATTTGTAAAAATCACCTATTCACCCCCCCTCTAGTCGATATAACGCACTTTCACTTCCCCCTCCTTCTCTCGGTAGACCCCGACGTTGACGTAGCTCCCGAGGCAGACGCAGCTCCGGAGTATGGCTACGTCCCCGATGACACCACCGACGACCTTGCCCTTGCCCCAGAGCCGATAGGCAAGCACCCCCATTTTGAACATGCCTATATCGCCTATTCTCTTCTCTCTTATGCTTGCATTAGAACTGCTACTGCTACTATTTTCCTATATCTGCTGCATAGCCTGATTATTGTAACCTGCCTTGCTACCTTACTGGTTATCCTAGACTGTTTAGAATAGGCTGGGTAGAGACCCGACAGAGACCCCCACTTGATCCCGACTGCCCCGCTGGAGATCAGAAGACCCGATCATCGGGATTGAAGACCAGACCCTGGCACCGCACATCACTTCCCCTTAGTTGCCGACACTACTGGATTACCGTCGAGTGCCGAGGGAGATACCTCGTTAGCACTTCTGATGATAACCTTGTAGGTTAGTTAATCGGTCGTGGTAAGCGAGGGTGATTCCTCCTACACCACCCCCGATAATAGCATCGTCACGCAACTCTTCAAGTGTGGACCTCGAGGGTGATTCCTCCTTCGTTCACCTTGACTATAACATTAGGTGGGATCCCATCGAGGGTGATTCCTCAGGGTTCCCTTGGTGTCAGACACACAGATACAGTTGCTGATTTGACTTGCACTAAACCATGTTACTAAAGACGGGTCGGCCCTGAGGGGTACCCGCGCGAGCTAAATGCAAAGTGATGTGGAGTCAGGTTGACCTGGATGGTGCCCGCGAGATAACACGAGGCGTGGCCGGGCATTCCTAGCCCTTGCCGCAAGTCCTCGAGACGGGGCGACGGGGTCACATCGATCGTGAGTCTCTGCTCATTTCCGCGCGCTCCTAATCCACTAACGGTTTGGATATTTGATCCGAGGGGCCTCTGGCCTGATAGCACTAACCATCACGTGGGCATAGTATGGGCGTTCTGCATCGTATACATCAGCCGAAGCTTATTTGACGTCAGTAAGGAGCGGCGCACGTCGAGTTGGACTGGGAACGCAACCGCGCTTGTATAAGGGGTTGCTAGGTCTGCTCTCGGTGGCCCCGTAATGTGCAGGAGTTCCCGGGGCGATGGCCCAAGACCCCTGGGGGCATAGGTTAGTCCGGCGTGCTGACCTCTCTTATAAGCCTAGGTCGGGTTGCGGCGTGTTGCTTAGCTGAGGCTGGGCATGACCCAGAAAAGTGTGTCCGGCCGGAGTTAAGCGAGCGTGGTGGGTAACTTGGTGCACCCCTGCAGGGAAGAAACTTCTATCGATAGCCTGTCCTACGGTAACGGACACTCGGAGTTGTATCCCGACCGGTACAACTAGAACATGACATGAGATGAGAACTGGATAGTACGGCTCTGGGATTGCTTTCTCGCAGGGAGTCGAGAAAGGATCTCTGGCCGAGGTTGATGACACTATTATACTTTACATTATGATTGATCTGCTCTCTCCTAATGCTGCAAGACTGCTGGAGATGTTGAAGATGCTAGTCTTCGATAGGACTAGGCTTTCCCCCACTATTCTGGCATTTCTGCAGCCCAGTCCACATATACAGCCCCCTTTTGACAATGTTGCATATGTAGTGTAGATCCTTGCTTGTTGAGTACTTCGGATGAGTACTCACGTTTGCTTTACTTTCTTTTTCCCCCATATCCACTTGATGCCACCAGACGATGGAGCCCCTGAGCCAGATGCCCCCGTCGACGACCAGTACTACTACCCGCCTGGCGAGTACTACTACTACGAGGAGCTGACTGACGACCAGGAGTAGGATCGGAGGGTCCAGGGCAGGAGGCCTACGCCTTTCGATCGTAGCTTTTATTTTTACCCCGCCTCTGTGAAGGCCTATCTCTCTCTCTGTTCTGTAATATATCTGTACCCAGATATCTGACGCTTCCACTGACACTTTTATGCCATCGAGCTATGTATTCGAGCCCTTGAGGCCCTGGCTTGTAATATTAAACTTGTATGAATTTATTTATGTTTTAGAGTTGTGTTGTGATATCTTCAAGTGAGTCCTTAGGCTTGATCATGTGCATTTGCGTGTATGATTAGTGCACGATTAATCTGGGGTCGTCACAGTATGTCCCCAACATTAGCCCCCAAATCGGTTGTGATTTTGCAGAACGAGTTTGTGAAAGACACAATTTGGCCCGAGTGATTACGGAAATACTCGGTACCCATCATCGTGCTTTCAGACAACCAAGGTTTGAACAAAATTTCAATAGATTCTGGCACTGTGCTTCCCGACTGATCTGGGATAAGTGCCCGCGAGGAGCAACTTGGTGACATCCGTTCATCTCTCGGAAGAGGTTAACTCGTGATCAGAGAATGGGTGTTTCATTAAATCCGGGCGACAAGATTGACGCATGGACTGTTCTCTCGGAGAGATGCCATTCTTATCCCAGGGGAACATCAATACGAGTCGGTTCTAGATCCAAACTTATGATTTTCACGCTTTGAGTCTTAGAAGAAGGCTCAAAACAGGTCCACGGAGGAGCGTTAAACTCACCTTATAGGATTTTTTTGGTAGTCCAAACTTGTTTGTTTGTTGTTCTTCACTCGGACCGGTCAGGCCGTACCGAGTGGAGATTACTCCAGTGGGGGCACGCTGAGTGCACCCATTGGGTGTAGTCCCCGAGACTGTCGTCGACTGCGGGCAGTCGGCGGGGGTCTGAGAGAACTAAAAATCTTCTTAGCTGGTGCTGATCGAACTTGTTCCTTTCCGACTCGGAGGCCGAGTAGTACTTGAAGATCTGGTATTGGTCTTGCGTCGAGTAACAGATTGCTCGAAATTTTGTTCTATGGGTGCGCGATCAGCGCACCCATAGGGTGTAGCCCCCGAGACTCCGACTGATTGCTGGTAGTCGGTTGGAGTCTATAGGCTTTGTTGTACTTGAATGTTGGTGCTGGATTTGACCGAGCAAAATGTTTCTTTTTGAGTTCTCTTCTAGTGGGGGCACGCTGAGTGCACCCACTGGGTGTAGTCCCCGAGCCTCTGTCGAACTACATGAGTCTGGCAGAGGGTTTAAGTCTCCTGGTAAACCTCCATGCAGTCGGCACGGTAAATATCTTTTAGTCTGAAATTGAGTCAATCAGATGGATCTTCAAGCGCTTGGCATGGTAAATAAGCTCAAACTGGAGCTGAGTCAGTCGGACTGATCTTCATGCACTTGGCATGGTAAATAAATTCAACCTGGAACTGGATCAATCAAGTGAATCTTCGTGCACTCGGCACGATGAATGAATTCGGCCTTGAAACTGCCGACTGTAGAAAAAAGCTGGACACTCCAGGAGTAACCGTTCCAGTAGTACTTTTTACATTGACCATTAGCTTCTTGTTTTCACCCTTTTGCATGAAAGGGGTATTTGTCCGAGTGGACGCGCTTCCCGGCTGATCGGGGTATGTTGACTGCAAGGAAAAACATGGTGGCACTCGTATGTCTCCCGGAGGAGATAGACTAGTGGTCCGATGTGGACGTGCCATGAAACCCGAGTGGCGTGACTAGCGTGTGGGCTGACTCTCCGGAGAGAGGCCACTCATTATCCCGGGGGAACACCATCACATGCCATCTCTGAGTCCAAGTTTGTGAAACTGACGCCTTGAAGCCTAGAATAAGGACCAAGTGTATCCGTAGAGGAGCGTCGTTTTCACCCTTTTGTAGTCCTGAAGATGACTCCAGGTAATGATTTGGGCGATCGTCTGAGTGGATGATGCTACCCTTATAGATCCTCGGCGGACCGAGCATGTATGGTCAGAAAAATATTCCTGATGTGATCAACAGGTTGATCAAATGGGCGTAACCCCTGAGGGCGGCTTAGTGCGCAGCCCCCGAGTGATGCTAGAAAGAGGTAAGCTTGCTACAGAGTGCGATATGAGGTTTGATCATATGAGTAACTTATTCGTTCCCGTGTTGGGGTGTAGTGGTGAAGACATGTCCAACTGATGGTGACGCGCGGGGTGGCCGAGGGGCGAGGATGTGTACAGCCGAGTGATGACATGCGGGGTGGCCGAGTGGTGAAGACGTGCACAACCGAGTGGCGACGCGCGGGGCGGCCGAGTGGTGAAGACGTGCAGAACGGAGTGGCGACGCACGGGGCGGCCGAGTGGTGAAGACGTGCACAACCGGGTGGCGACGCGCGGGGCGGCCGAGTGGTGAAGACATGCACAACCGGGTGGTGACGCGTGGGGCGGTCGAGTGGTGAAGACGTGCACAACCGAGTGGCGACACGCGAGGCGGCCGAGTGGTGAAGACATGCACAATCGAGTGGCGACACGCGGGGCGGCCTAGTGATGAAGACGAGCACAACCGAGTGGCGACGCGCGGGGCGGCCGAGTGGCGAGGACGTGCACAACCAAGTGGCGACGCGCGGGGCGGCCGAGTGGCGAGGACGTGCACAACTGAGTGGCGACGCGTGGGGAGGCTGAGTGTTGAGGATGCGCGGGGCAGCCGAGTGAAAGACTACGTGTCCAGCCAAGTGGCAAAGATGGTCCTCGGAGGAGTTAGCCAAATGTTTTCGAAGATGATGTAGCGACGAGGTTGGTGTAGTGTGGTTGCAACGCAACAAGACTGGCGCGACAACTGAGCCTGAGTAGGAACGAAGATGGCGCGTAGAGCGTCTGAGTGATTATGTAACTTGTCAAAGTGGCGGATCGGATGCATTTGTTTGAAGTGAAAGATCTGTCTGGTGATGAAGTATTCAACCACTCAGGAGAGTGTGATTCTGAATGAGCTGCAGCCCTCGAGTGCGGCATAGCCCCCGAGCATACTATAGGCTTCGACCGCGGTCCTGTCGGAACACGATTAATATAGTTTTGAATGGATAAATTGTAATTCATCGAGTCGGACTCGGGTAATGGTGAGGAGGAGCTTCCGAGTGATGCTCGAAAGAGGCAAACTTGCAAAGGAGTGAAGTGTGCAGTTTGATTACAAAAGTGACTTATCTGTCTCATGCCTGACGAGGTCTATATCATTGATATGATGAAGAGGATCCCACAGAGGGGTCGGCCGGATGTGTTTGAAGTCAACAGAGCGACAAGGTCGGTGTTGTGGTGCGCTAAGACCGGTATGGTGACCGTGTCTGAGTAGCGATGAAGTTGGCGCATAGGGCCGTCGAGTGGTCGCGTAACTTGTGTAAGAAAAATAGCACAAGCCAACGTAACAATTTCTCGAGGAAATTTGATGTGTGCTGAAATAATTTGTGTGAATAACACCCATAGACACCCACTGGGAGTGCAAGGGGCTTGCTGGTTAACCAGCAAGAGTCTGCAAGAGCAAAGGATCCGTTCGAACTTGTCGAAATGAAGGATCCGACTGAACTCGTTGGAGTACTGGCTCAAATAAAACGGAAGTGTAGTGTTTCGGCTGAGTTGCAGCCCCGGAGGACCGATGCAAACTCGAAATGAAGAACACATGGTGTTTGCGAATGATGTATGCGAAAAAATGGAAGTTGGACTCGGGAGTCACATAACCCGTACTAAGCAAGTATGTAAAAATAAGCAGCCGAGCGTAGAGGTACACTCGGTGGCGTGGCCTCCGAGTGAACATGATGTGTGAATTACAGGATATTCGGGAACACAGAAATAACAGAATGTAGTGCATGTAGAATGACTTAGCTGTCTGAAGGCACGCAAGTGGCCGAGTGGTGAAGATGTGTTCAACCGATGGCAATGCGCGGGGCGACCGATTGATGTAGATGTGTCTCACCGAGTGGCGACGCGCGGGGCGGCCGAGTGGCGAGGATGTGACCAACCGAGTGGCAACGCGCGGGGCGGCCGAGTGGTGATGAGGTGACCAACCGAATGGCGACGCGCGGGGCGGCCGAGTGGTGATGAGGTGACCAACCAAGTGGCGACGCGCTGGGCGGCCGAGTGGTGATGAGGTGACCAACTGAGTGGTGACGCGCGGGACGGCCGAGTGGTGATGAGGTGACCAACCAAGAGGCGACACGCGGGGCGGCCGAGTGGTGATGAGGTGACCAACCAAGTGGCGACGTGCGGGGCGGCCCGATGGTGATGAGGTGACCAACCGAGTGGAGGCGCGCGGGGCGGCCGAGTGGTGATGAGGTGACCAACCGAGTGGTGACGCGCGGGGCGGCCGAGTGGTGATGAGGTGACCAACCAAGAGGCGACGCGCGGGGCGGCCGAGTGGTGATGAGGTGACCGACCGAGTGGTGACGCGCGGGGCCGCCGAATGGTGATGTGGTGACCAACCAAGAGGCGACGCGCGGGGCGGCCGAGTGGTGATGAGGTGTGTTGGGAAACGTAGCATGCAATTTCAAAAAATTTCTATGCTCACGCAAGATCTATCTAGGAGATGCATAGCAACGAGAAGGGGAGAGTGTGTCCACGTACCCTCGTAGACCGAAAGCGGAAGCGTTAGCTTAACGCGGTTGATGTAGTCGAACGTTTTCGCAATCCAACCGATCAAGCACCGAACGTACGGCACCTTCGAGTTCTGCACACGTTCAGCTCGATGACGTCCCTCGAACTCTAGATCCAGTAGAGGTATGAAGGAGTCGATGAGTTCCGTCAGCACGACGGCGTGGTGACGGTGTTGGTGATGTGATCCGTGCAGGGCTTCGCCTAAGCACTACGACAATATGACCAGAGGAGTAAACGGTGGAGGGGAGCACCGCACACTGCTAAACAATTGATGTTGTGCTTTGGGGTGCCCCCTTGCCCCCGTATATAAAGGAGGAGAGGGAGGAGGCCGGCCCCCTAGGGGCGCGCCAAGTGTGGGGAGTCCTACTAGGACTCCCAGTCCTAGTAGGATTCCCCCTTCCTTTTTCCGGAGTGGGAAAGGGGGAAAGGGAGAGGGAGAGGGAGAAGGAAAGGGGGGTGGCGCCCCCTTCCCTAATCCAATTCGGCCTCCTCCCTTGTGGGGGGCGCACCAGCCCCTTGTGGGCTGGTTAGCATCCCTCCTATGGCCCATATCTTTCCCCGGGGGGTTCCGGTAACCCCTCCGGTACTCCGGTATGTACCCGATACACTCCGGAACCCTTCCGGTGTCCGAATACTACCTTCGAATATATCAATCTTTACCTCTCGACCATTTCGAGACTCCTCATCATGTCCGTGATCTCATCCGGGACTCCGAACAACCTTAGGTCACCAAAACACATAACTCATATAATACATATCGTCATCGAACGTTAAGCATGCGGACCCTACGGGTTTGAGAACTATCTAGACAAGACCGAGACACCTCTCCGGTCAATAACCAATAGCGCATCCTGGATGCTCATATTGGTTCCCACATATTCTACGAAGATCTTTATCGGTCGAACCGTAATGTCAACATATGTTATTCCCTTTGTCATCGGTATGTTACTTGCCCAAGATTCGATCATCGGTATCTTCATACCTAGTTCAATCTCGTTACCGGCAAGTCTCTTTACTCGTTCCGTAATGCATCATCCCGTAACTAACTCATTAGTCACATTGCTTGCAAGGCTTCATATGATGTGCATTGCCGAGAGGGCCCAGAGATACCTCTCCGATACTCGGAGTGACAAATCCTAATCTTGATCTATGCCAACCCAACAAACATCGGAGACACCTGTAAAGCATCTTTATAATCACCCAGTTACGTTGTGATGTTTGATAGCACACAAGGTATTCCTCCGGTGTTCGGGAGTTGCATAATCTCATAGTCAGAGGAATATATATTTGACACGAAGAAAGCAGTAGCAATAAAACTGAACGATCATTATGCTAAGCTAACGGATGGGTCTTGTCCATCACATCATTCTCCTAATGATGTGATCCCGTTCATCAAATGACAACACATGTCTATGGTTAGGAAACTTAACCATCTTTGGTTAACGAGCAAGTCTAGTAGAGGCATACTAGGGACACAATGTTTTGTCTATGTATTCACACATGTATCAAGTTTCCGGTTAATACAATTCTAGCATGAATAATAAACATTTATCATGATATAAGGAAATATAAATAACAACTTTATTATTGCCTCTAGGGCATATTTCCTTCAGTCTCCCACTTGTACTAGAGTCAATAATCTAGTTCACATCGTCATGTGATTTAACACCAATAGTTCATATCTTTATGTGATTAGTTCACATCGCCATGTGACTAACACCCAAAGGGTTTACTAGAGTCAATAGTCTAGTTCACATCGCTATGTGATTAACACCCAAAGAGTACTAAGGTGTGATCATGTTTTGCTTGTGAGAGAAGTTTAGTCAACGGGTCTGCCACATTCAGAGCCGTATGTATTTTGCAATTTTTCTATGTCTACAATGCTCTGCATGGAGCTACTCTAGCTAATTGCTTCCACTTTCAATATGTATCCAGATTGTGACTCAGAGTCATCCAGATCGGTGTTAAAGCTTGCATCGACGCAACTCTTTACGACGAACTCTTTATCACCTCCATAACCGAGAAATATTTCCTTAGTCCTCTTAGGTAACTAAGGATAACATTGACCGCTGTCCAGTGATCCACTTCTGGATTACTATCGTACCCCTTTGCCAAACTCATGGCAAGGTACACAATAGGTTTGTTATACAGCATGGCATACTTTATAGAACCTATGGCTGAGGCATAGGGAATGACTTTCATTCTCTCTATATCTTCTACCGTGGTCGGGTTTTGAGTCTTACTCAACTTCATACCTTACAACTCAGGCAAGAACTCTTTCTTTGACTGATCCATTTTTGAACTCCTTCAAAATCTTATCAAGGCATGTACTCATCGAAAGTCTTATCAAGCGTCTTGATCTATCTCTATAGATCTTGATGCCCAATCTGTAAGTAGCTTCACCGAGGTCTTTCTTTCAAAAACTCCTTTCGAACACTCCTTTATGCTTTCCAGAGAAATTCTACATCATTTTCGATCAACAATATGTCATTCACATATACTTATCAGAAAGACTGTAGTGCTCCCACTCACTTTCTTGTAAATACAGGCTTCACCGCAAGTCTGTATAAAACTATATGCTTTGATCAACTTATCAAAGCGTATATTCCAACTCCGAGATGCTTGCACCAGTCCATAGATGGATCGCTGGAGCTTGCACACTTTGTTAGCACCTTTAGTATTGACAAAACCTTCTGGTCGCATCATATACAACTCTTCTTTAATAAATCCATTAAAGAAATGCAGTTTTGACATCCATTTGCCAGATTTCATAAAATGCGGCAATTGCTAACATGATTCGGACAGACTTAAGCATCGATACGAGTGAGAAAATCTCATCGTAGTCAACACCTTGAACTTGTCGAAAACCTTTTGCGACAATTCGAGCTTTGTAGATAGTAACACTACTATCCGCGTCTGTCTTCCTCTTGAAGATCCATTTATTCTCAATGGCTTGCCGATCATCGGGCAAGTCAACCAAAGTCCATACTTTGTTCTCATACATGGATCCCATCTCAGATTTCATGGCCTCAAGCCATTTCACGGAATCTGGGCTCATCATCCCTTCCTCATAGTTCGTAGGTTCGTCATGGTCTAGTAACATGACTTCCAGAACAGGATTACCGTACTACTCTGGTGCGGAACGTACTCTGGTTGACCTACGAGGTTCGGTACTAACTTGATCTGAAGTTTCATGATCATCATCATAAACTTCCTCACTAATTGGAGTATGCATCACTGGAACTGATTTCTGTGATGAACTACTTTCCAATTCGAGAGAAGGTACAACTACCTCATCAAGTTCTACTTTCCTCCCACTCACTTCTTTCGAGAGAAACTCCTTCTCTAGAAAGGATCCATTCTTAGCAACAAATATTTTGCCTTCGGATCTGTGATAGAAGGTGTACCCAATAGTTTCTTTTGGGTATCCTATGAAGACGCACTTCTCCGATTTAGGTTCGAGCTTATCAGGCTGAAGCTTTTTCACATAAGCATCGCAACCCCAAACTTTAAGAAACGACAGCTTAGGTTTCTTGCCAAACCACAGTTCATATGGTGTCGTCTCAACGGATTTAGATGGTGCCCTATTTAACATGAATGTAGCTGTCTCTAATGCATAACCCCAAAATGATAGTGGTAAATCGGTAAGAGACATCATAGATCGCACCATATCTAATAAAGTACGGTTACGATGTTCGGACACACCATTACGCTGTGGTGTTCCAGGTGGCGTGAGTTGTGAAACTATTCCACATTGCTTTAAATGAAGGCCAAACTCGTAACTCAAATATTCGCCTCCGCGATTGGATCGTAGAAACTTTATTTTCTTGTTACGATGATTCTCCACTTCACTCTGAAATTCTTTGAACTTTTCAAATGTTTCAGACTTGTGTTTTATCAAGTAGATATACCCATTGTTGGGGAACGTAGCATGCAATTTCAAAAAAATTCTACACTCACGCAAGATCTATCTAGGAGATGCATAGCAACGAGAGGGGAGAGTGTGTCCACGTACCCTCATAGACTGAAAGCGGAAGCGTTAGCTTAACGCGGTTGATGTAGTCGAATGTCTTCGCGATCCAACCGATCAAGCACCGAACATACGGCACCTCCGAGTTCTGCACACATTCAGCTCGATGACGTCCCTTGAACTCTTGATCCAGCAGAAGGTCGAGGGAGAGTTTCGTCAGCACGACGGTGTGGTGACGGTGATGGTGATGTGATCCGCGCAGGGCTTCGCCTAAGCACTACGACGCTATGACCGGATGAGTAAACTGTGGGGGAGGGCACCGCACACGGCTAAGAGAATATCTGTTGTGCTATGGGGTACCCCCTGCCCCCGTATATAAAGGAGGAGAGGGAGGAGGCCGCCCCCCTAGGGGCGCGCCAAGTGTGGGGAGTCCTACTAGGACTCCCAGTCCTAGTAGGATTCCCCCTTCCTTTTCCGGAGTGGGAAAGGGGGAAAGGGAGAGGGAGTAGGAGAGGGAAAGGGGGGCGCCGCCCCCTCCCCTAGTCCAATTCGGACTCCCTTGGGGGGGGGGGGGGTGCAGCCACCCCTTGTGGGCTGCCCCCTCTCTCCCCTATGGCCCATGAGGCCCATTACCTCTCCCGGGGGGTTCCAGTAACCTCCCGGTACTTGGAAAAATACCCGAAATGATCCGGAACCATTCCGGTGTCCGAATACCACCTTCCAATATATCAATCTTTACCTCTCGACCATTTTGAGACTCCTCGTCATGTCCGTGATCTCATCCGGGACTCCGAACAATCTTCGGTCACCAAAACACATAACTCATAATACAAATCGTCATCGAACGTTAAGCGTGCGGACCCTACGGGTCCGAGAACTATGTAGACATGACCGAGACATATCTCCGATCAATAACCAACAACGGAACCTGGATGCTCATATTGGTTCCTACATATTCTACGATGATCTTTATCGGTCAAACCGTAATGACAACATACGTCATTCCCTTTGTCATCGGTATGTTACTTGCCCAAGATTCGATCGTCGGTATCTTCATACCTAGTTCAATCTCGTTACCGGCAAGTCTCTTTACTCGTTCCATAATGCATCATCCCGTAACTAACTCATTAGTCACATTGCTTGCAAGGCTTATAGTGATATGCATTACCGAGAGGGCCCAGAGATACCTCTCCGATACTCGGAGTGACAAATCCTAATCTCGATCTATGCCAACCCAACAAACACCTTCGGAGATACCTGTAGAGCATCTTTATGATCACCCAGTTATGTTGTGACGTTTGATAGCACACAAGGTATTCCTCCGGTATCCGGGAGTTGCATAATCTCATAGTCAAAGGAATATGTATAAGTCATGAAGAAAGCAATAGCAATAAAACTTAACGATCATTATGCTAAGCTAACGGATGGGTCATGTCCATCACATCATTCTCCTAAAGATGTGATCCCGTTCATCAAATGACAACACATGTCCATGGTTAGGAAACTTAACCATCTTTGATCAACGAGCTAGTCTAGTAGAGGCTTACTAGGGACTCGGTGTTTTGCCTATGTATTCACACATGTATCAAGTTTCCGGTTAATACAATTCTAGCATGAATAATAAACATTTATCATGATATAAGGAAATATAAATAACAACTTTATTATTGCCTCTAGGGCATATTTCCTTTAGTCTCCCAATTGCACTGGAGTCAATAATCTAGTTCACATCGCCATGTGATTTAACACCAATAGTTCACATCTTTATGTGATTAACACCCATAGTTCACATCGCCAACACCCAAAAGGTTTACTAGAGTCAATAATCTAGTTCACATCGCTATGTGATTAACACCCAAAGAGTACTAAGGTGTGATCATGTTTTGCTTGTGAGAGAAGTTTAGTCAACGGGTCTGCCACATTCAGATCCGTATGTATTTTGCAAATTTCTATGTCTACAATGCTCTGCATGGAGCTACTCTACCTAATTGCTCCCACGTTCAATATGTATCTAGATTCAGACTTAGAGTCATCTAGATCAGTGTCAAAGCTTGCATCAACGTAACTCTTACGACAAACTCTTTATCACCTCCATAATCGAGAAACATTTCCTTAGTCCTCTTAAGTAACTAAGGATAATTTTGACCGTTGTCCAGTGATCTACTCCTGGATCACTATTGTACCCCCTTGCCAAACTCATGGTAAGGTACACAATAGGTCTGGTATACAGCATGGCATACTTTATAGAACCTATGGCTGAGGCATACTGAATGACTTTCATTCTCTCTCTATCTTCTGTCGTGGTCGGGCTTTGAGTCTTACTCAACTTCACACCTTGTAACACAGACAAGAACCCTTTCTTTGACTGATCCATTTTGAACTTCTTCAAAATCTTGTCAAGGTATGTACTCATCGAAAGTTTTATCAAGCGTCTTGATCTATCTCTATAGATGTTGATGCCCAATATGTAAGTAGCTTCACCGAGGTCTTTCTTTGAAAAACTCCTTTCAAACACCCCTTTATGCATTCCAGAAAATTCTACATCATTTCCGATCAACAATATGTCATTCACATATACTTATCAGAAATGTTGTAGTGCTCCAACTCACTTTCTTGTAAATACATGCTTCTCCAAAAGTCTGTATAAAACTATATGCTTTGATCAACTCATCAAAGCGTATATTCCAACTCCGAGATGCTTGCACCAGTCCATAGATGGATCACTGGAGCTTGCACACTTTGTTAGCACCTTTAGGATTGACAAAACCTTCTGGTTGCATCATATACAACTCTTCTTTAATAAATCCATTAAGGAATGTAATTTTGACATCCATTTGCCAGATTTCATAAAATGCGGCAATTGCTAACATGATTCGGACAGACTTAAGCATCGATACGAGTGAGAAAATCTCATCGTAGTCAACACCTTGAACTTGTAGAAAAACCTTTTGCGACAATTCGAGCTTTGTAGATAGTAACACTACCATCAGTGTCCGTCTTCCTCTTGAAGATCCATTTATTCTTAATGGCTTGCCGATCATCGGGCAAGTCCACCAAAGTCCACACTTTGTTCTCATACATGAATCCTATCTCAGATTTCATGGCCTCAAGCCATTTCTCGGAATCTGGGCTCATCATCGCTTCCTCATAGTTCGTAGGTTTGTCATGGTCTAGTAACATGACCTCCAGAACAGGATTACCGTACCACTCAGGTGCGGAACGTGCTCTGGTTGACCTACGAGGTTCGGTAGTAACTTGATCTGAAATTTCATGATCATCATCATTAGCTTCCTCTCTAGTTGGTGTAGGTATCACGGGAACAGATTTCTCTGATGAGCTAATTTCCAAATTGAGAGAAGGTACAATTACCTCATCAAGTTCTACTTTCCTCCACTCACTTCTTTCGAGAGAAACTCCTTCTCTAGAAAGGATCCATTCTTAGCAACAAAGATCTTGCCTTCGGATCTGTGATAGAAGGTGTACCCAACAATTTCTTTTGGGTATCCTATGAAGACGCACTTCTCCGATTTGGGTTCGAGCTTATCAGGCTGAAGCTTTTTCACATAAGCATCGCAACCCCAAACTCTAAGAAACGACAGCTTAGGTTTCTTGCCAAACTACAGTTCATACAGTGTCGCCTCAACGGATTTAGATGGTGCCCTATTTAACGTTAATGCAGCTGTCTCTAATGCATAACCCCAAAACGATAGTGGTAAATCGGTAAGAGACATCATAGAATGCACCATATCTAATAAAGTATGGTTACGATGTTCGGACACACCATTACGTTGTGGTGTTCCAGGTGGCATGAGTTGTGAAACTATTCCACATTGTTTTAAATGAAGGCCAAACTTGTAATTCAAATATTCACCTCCGTGATCAGATCGTAGAAACTTTATTTTCTTGTTACGATGATTCTCCACTTCACTCTGAAGATCTTTGAACTTTTCAAATGTTTCAGACTTGTGTTTCATCAAGTAGATATACCCATATCTGCTCAAATCATCTGTGAAGGTCAGAAAATAATGATACCCGTCGCGAGCCTCAACACTCGTTGGACCGCATACATCGGTATGTATTATTTCCAATAAGTCAGTGGCTCACTCCATTGTTCCAGAGAACGGAGTTTTAGTCATCTTGCCCATGAGGCATGGTTCACAAGCATCAAATGATTCATAATCAAGCGATTCCAAAAGTCCATCTGCATGGAGTTTCTTCATGCGCTTTACACCAATATGACCTAAATGGCAGTGCCACAAATATGTTGCACTATCATTATCAACTTTACATCTTTTGGCATCAATATTATGAATATGTGTATCACCACGATCGAGTTTCAAAACACCATTTATATTGAGTGTATGACCATAGAAGGTTTTATTCATGTAAACAGAACAACAATTATTCTTTGACTTAAATGAATAACCGTATTGCAATAAACATGATCCAATCATATTCATGCTCAACGTAAACACCAAATAACATTTATTTTAGGTTCAACACTAATCCCGAAGGTAAAGGGAGTGTGCGATGGTTTTCTTATCAACCTTGGAATCACTTCCAACACACATCGTCACCTCGTCCTTAACTAGTCTATGTTTATTTTGCAACTCCTATTTTAAGTTACTATTCTTAGTAACTGAACCAGTGTCAAATACTGAGGGGTTGCTATAAACACTAGTAAAGTACATATCAATAACATATATATCAAATATACCTTTGTTCGCTTTGCCATCCTTCTTATCCGCCAAGTATCTAGGGCAGTTCCACTTCCAGTGACCATTTCCTTTGCAGTAGAAGCACTCAGTTTCAGGCTTGGGTCTAGCTTTGGGCTTCTTCATGGGAGTGGCAACTTTCTTGCCATTCTTTTTAAAGTTTCCCTTTCTTTCCCTTGCCCTTTTTCTTGAAACTAGTGGTCTTGTTAACCATCAACACTTGATGCTCCTTCTTGATTTCTACCTCCGCAGCTTTGAGCATAGCGAAGAGCTCGGGAATAGTCTTCTCCATCCCTTGCATATTATAGTTCATCACGAAGCCTTTATAGCTTGGTGGCAGTGATTGAAGAACTCTGTCAATAACACTATCATCCGGAAGATTAACTCCTAGCTGAGTCAAGTGGTTATGATACCCAGACATTCTGAGTATGTGTTCACTGACAGAACTGTTCTTCTCCATCTTGCAGCTATAGAACTTGTTGGAGACTTCATATCTCTCAACTCGGGCATTTGCTTGAAATATTAACTTCAACTCCTGGAACATCTCATATGCTCCATGACGTTCAAAACGTCTTTGAAGTCCTGATTCTAAGCCGTAAAGCATGGCACACTGAACTATCGGGTAGTCATCAGATCGAGCTTGCCAGACGTTCATAACGTCAGCAACTGCTCCTGCATCAGGCCTTTCACCCAGTGGTGCATCAAGGACATAATTCTTCTGTGCAGCAATGAGGATAATCCTCAAGTTACGGACCCAGTCCGTGTAGTTGCTACCATCATCTTTCAACTTAGCTTTCTCTAGGAACGCATTAAAATTCAAGGGAAGGGTAGCACGGGCCATTGATCTACAACATAGATATTCAAAAACTATCAGGGCTAAGTTCATGATAAATTAAGTTCAATTAATCATATTACTTAATAACTCCCACTTAGATAGACATCCCTCGAGTCATCTAAATGATCACGTGATCCATATCAACTAAACCATGTCCGATCATCACGTGAGATGGAGTAGTTTTCAGTGGTGAACATCTCTATGTTGATCATATCTGCTATATGATTCACGTTCGACCTTTCGGTCTCCGTGTTCCGAGGCCATGTCTGTACATGCTAGGCTCGTCAAGTTTAACCCAAGTATTCCGCACGTGCAAAACTGTCTTGCACCAGTTGTATGTGAATGTAGAGCTTATCACACCCGATCATCACATGGTGTCTCGGCACGACGAACTGTCGCAATGGTGCATACTCAGGGAGAACACTTATACCTTGAAATTTTAGTGAGGGATCATCTTATAATGCTACCGCCGTAGTAAGAAAAATAAGATGCATAAACATAAACCTCACATGCAATCAAAATATGTGACATGATATGGCCATCATCATCTTGTGCCTTCGATCTCCATCTCCAAAGCATCGTCATGATTTCCATCGTCACCGGCGTGACACCTTGATCTCCATCGTAGCGTCATTGTCATCTTGCCAACTATTGCTTCTACAACTATCGCTAATGCATAGTGATAAAGTAAAGCAATTACATGGCGATTGCATTTCATACAAAAAAGCGACAACCATAAGGCTCCTGCCAGTTGCCGATAACTTTTACAAAACATGATCATCTCATACAATAACGTGTATCACATAATGTCTTGACCATATCACATCACAACATGCCCTGCAAAAACAAGTTAGTCGTCCTCTACTTTGTTGTTGCAAGTTTTACGTGGCTGCTACGAGCTTCTAGTAAGAACTGTTCTTACCTACGCATCAAAACCACAACGATTTTTCGTCAAGTATGCTGTTTTAACCTTCAACAAGGACCGGCCGTAGTCAAACTCGATTCAACTAAAGTTGGAGAAACAGACACCCGCCAGCCTCCTATGTGCAAAGCATGTCGATAGAACCAGTCTCATGAACGCGGTCATATAATGTCGGTCCGGGCCGCTTCATCCAACAATACCGCCAAATCAAAATAAGACGTTGGTGGTAAGCAGTATGACTATTATCACCCACAACTCTTTGTGTTCTACTCGTGCATATCATCTACGCATAGACCTGGCTCGGATGCCACTGTTGGGAACGTAGCATGCAATTTCAAAAAATTTCTATGCTCATGCAAGATCTATCTAGGAGATGCATAGCAACGAGAGGGGAGAGTGTGTCCACGTACCCTCGTAGACTGAAAGCGGAAGCGTTAGCTTAACGCGGTTGATGTAGTCGAACGTCTTCGCGATCCAACCGATCAAGCACCGAACGTACGGCACCTCCGAGTTCTGCACATGTTCAACTCGATGACGTCCCTTGAACTCTTGATCCAGCAGAAGGTCGAGGGAGAGTTTCGTCAGCACGACGGCGTGGTGACGGTGATGGTGATGTGATCTGCGCAGGGCTTCGCCTAAGCACTACGACGCTATGACCGGAGGAGTAAACTGTGGAGGGGGGCACTGCACACGGCTAAGAGAATATCTGTTGTGCTATGGGGTGCCCCCTGCCGCCGTATATAAAGGAGGAGAGGGAGGAGGCCGGCCCCCTAGGGGCGCGCCAAGTGTGGGGAGTCCTACTAGGACTCCCAGTCCTAGTAGGATTCCCCCTTCCTTTTCCGGAGTGGGAAAGGGGGAAAGGGGGGCGCCGCCCCCTCCCCTAGTCCAATTCGGACTCCCTTTGGGGGGGGGGGGGGCGCAACCACCCCTTGTGGGCTGTCCCCTCTCTCCCCTATGGCCTATGAGGCCCATTACCTCTCTCGGGGGGGTTCCGGTAACCTCCCGGTAATCCGAAAAATACCCGAAACGATCCGGAACCATTCCGGTGTCCGAATACCACCTTCCAATATATCAATCTTTACCTCTCGACCATTTCGAGACTCCTCGTCATGTCCGTGATCTCATCCGGGACTCCGAACAATCTTCGGTCACCAAAACACATAACTCATAATACAAATCGTCATCGAACGCTAAGCGTGCGGACCCTACGGGTTCGAGAACTATGTAGACATGACCGAGACATATCTCCGATCAATAACCAACAGTGGAACCTGGATGCTCAAATTGGTTCCTACATATTCTACGACGATCTTTATCGGTCAAACCGTAATGACAACATACATCATTCCCTTTATCATCGGTATGTTACTTGCGCGAGATTCGATGATCGGTATCTTCATACCTAGTTCAATCTCGTTACCGGCAAGTCTCTTTACTCGTTCCATAATGCATCATCCCGTAACTAACTCATTAGTCACATTGCTTGCAAGGCTTATAGTGATGTGCATTACCGAGAGGGCCCAGAGATACCTCTCCGATACTCGGAGTGACAAATCCTAATCTCGATCTATGCCAACCCAACAAACACATTCGGAGATACCTGTAGAGCATCTTTATGATCACCCAGTTACGTTGTGACGTTTGATAGCACACAAGGTATTCCTCCGGTATCCGGGAGTTGCATAATCTCATAGTCAAAGGAATATGTATAAGTCATGAAGAAAGCAATAGCAATAAAACTTAACGATCATTATGCTAAGCTAATGGATGGGTCCTGTCCATCACATCATTCTCCTAATGATGTGATCCCGTTCATCAAATGGCAACACATGTCTATGGTTAGGAAACTTAACCATCTTTGATCAACAAGCTAGTCTAGTAGAGGCTTACTAGGGACTCGGTGTTTTGTCTATGTATTCACACATGTATCAAGTTTCCGGTTAATACAATTCTAGCATGAATAATAAACATTTATCATGATATAAGGAAATATAAATAACAACTTTATTATTGCCTCTAGGGCATATTTCCGTCAGTCTCCCACTTGCACTGGAGTCAATAATCTAGTTCACATCGCCATGTGATTTAACAGCAATAGTTCACATCTTTATGTGATTAACACCCATAGTTCACATCGCCATGTGACCAACACCCAAAAGGTTTACTAGAGTCAATAATTTAGTTCACATCGCTATGTGATTAAAACCCAAAGAGTACTAAGGTGTGATCATGTTTTGCTTGTGAGAGAAGTTTAGTCAACGGGTCTGCCACATTCAGATCCATATGTATTTTGCAAATTTCTATGTCTACAATGCTCTGCATGGAGCTACTCTACCTAATTGCTCCCACGTTCAATATGTATCTAGATTCAGACTTAGAGTCATCTAGATCAGTGTCAAAGCTTGCATCGACGTAACTCTTTACGACGAACTCTTTATCACCTCCATAATCGAGAAACATTTCCTTAGTCCTCTTAAGTAACTAAGGATAATTTTGACCGCTGTCCAGTGATCTACTCCTGGATCACTATTGTACCCCCTTGCCAAACTCATGGTAAGGTACACAATAGGTCTGGTATACAGCATGGCATACTTTATAGAACCTATGACTGAGGCATAGGGAATGACTTTCATTCTCTCTCTATCTTCTGTCGTGGTCGGGCTTTGAGTCTTACTCAACTTCACACCTTGCAACACAGACAAGAACCCTTTCTTTGACTGATCCATTTTGAACTTCTTCAAAATCTTGTCAAGGTATTTACTCATCAAAAGTTTTATCAAGCTTCTTGATCTATCTCTATAGATCTTGATGCCCAATATGTAAGTAGCTTTACCGAGGTTTTTCCTTGAAAAACTCCTTTCAAACACCCCTTTATGCATTCCAGAAAATTCTACATCATTTCCGATCAACAATATGTCATTCACATATACTTATCAGAAATGTTGTAGTGCTCCCACTCACTTTCTTGTAAATACAAGCTTCTCCAAAAGTCTGTATAAAACTATATTCTTTGATCAACTCATCAAAGCGTATATTCCAACTCCGAGATGCTTGCACCAGTCCATAGATGGATCACTGGAGCTTGCACACTTTGTTAGCACCTTTAGGATCGAAAAAACCTTCCGGTTGCATCATATACAACTCTTCTTTAATAAATCCATTAAGGAATGTAATTTTGACATCCATTTGCCAGATTTCATAAAATGCGGCAATTGCTAACATGATTCGGACAGACTTAAGCATCGATACGAGTGAGAAAATCTCTCGTAGTCAACACCTTGAACTTGTCGAAAAACCTTTTGCGACAATTAGAGCTTTGTAGATAGTAACACTACCATCAGTGTCCGTCTTCCTCTTGAAGATCCATTTATTCTTAATGGCTTGCTGATCATCGGGCAAGTCCACCAAAGTCCACACTTTGTTCTCATACATGGATCCTATCTCGGATTTCATGGCCTCAAGCCATTTCTCGGAATCTGGGCTCATCATCGCTTCCTCATAGTTCATAGGTTTGTCATGGTCTAGTAACATGACCTCCAGAACAGGATTACCGTACCACTCTGGTGCGGAACGTGCTCTAGTTGACCTACGAGGTTCGGTAGTAACTTGATCTGAAATTTCATGATCATCATCATTAGCTTCCTCTCTAGTTGGTGTAGGCATCACGGGAACAGATTTCTCTTATGAGCTAATTTCCAAATTGAGAGAAGGTACAATTACCTCATCAAGTTCTACTTTCCTCCACTCACTTCTTTCGGGAGAAACTCCTTCTCTAGAAAGGATCCATTCTTAGCAACAAAGATCTTGCCTTCGGATCTGTGATAGAAGGTGTACCCAACAATTTCTTTTGGGTATCCTATGAAGATGCACTTCTCCGATTTGGGTTCGAGCTTATCAGGCTGAAGCTTTTTCACATAAGCATCGCAACCCCAAACTCTAAGAAACGACAGCTTAGGTTTCTTGCCAAACCACAGTTCATACGGTGTCGTCTCAACGGATTTAGATGGTGCCCTATTTAACGTTAATGCAGCTGTCTCTAATGCATAACCCCAAAACGATAGTGGTAAATCGGTAAGAGACATCATAGATCGTACCATATCCAATAAAGTACGGTTACGACGTTCGGACACACCATTACGCTGTGGTGTTCCAGGTGGCGTGAGTTGTGAAACTATTCCACATTGTTTTAAATGATGGCCAAACTCGTAATTCAAATATTCGCCTCCTCGATCAGATCGTAGAAACTTTATTTTCTTGTTACGATGATTCTCCACTTCACTCTGAAATTCTTTGAACTTTTCAAATGTTTCAGACTTGTGTTTCATTAAGTAGATATACCCATATCTGCTCAAATCATCTGTGAAGGTGAGAAAATAACGATACCCGCCGCGAGCCTCAACACTCATTGGACCACATACATCGGTATGTATTATTTCCAATAAGTCAGTGGCTCGCTCCATTGTTCCGCAGAACGGAGTTTTAGTCATCTTGCCCATGAGGCATGGTTCGCAAGCATCAAATGATTCATAATCAAGTGATTCCAAAAGTCCATCTGCATGGAGTTTCTTCATGCGCTTTACACCAATATGACCTAAACGGCAGTGCCACAAGTATGTTGCACTATCATTATCAACTTTGCATCTTTTGGCATCAATATTATGAATATGTGTATCACCACGATCGAGATTCAATAAACCATTTATATTGAGTGTATGACCATAGAAGGTTTTATTCAAGTAAACAGAACAACAATTATTCTTTGACTTAAATGAATAACCGTATTGCAATAAACATGATCCAATCATATTCATGCTCAACGCAAACACCAAATAACATTTATTTTAGGTTCAACACTAATCCCGAAGGTAAAGGGAGTGTGCGATGGTGATCTTATCAACCTTGGAATCACTTCCAACACACATCGTCACCTCGTCCTTAACTAGTCTATGTTTATTTTGCAACTCCTGTTTCAAGTTACTACTCTTAGTAACTGAACCAGTATCAAATACCGAGGGGTTGCTATAAACAATAGTAAAGTACACATCAATAACATGTATATCAAATATACCTTTGTTCACTTTGCCATCCTTCTTATCCGCCAAGTATCTAGGGCAATTCCACTTCCAGTGACCATTTCCTTTGCAGTAGAAGCACTCAGTTTCAGGCTTGGGTCTAGCTTTGGGTTTCTTCATGGGAGTGGCAACTTTCCTGCCATTCTTTTTGAAGTTTCCTTTTCTTTCCCTTGCCCTTTTTCTTGAAACTAGTGGTCTTGTTAACCATCAACACTTGATGCTCCTTCTTGATTTCTACCTCCGCAGCTTTGAGCATAGCGAAGAGCTCGGGAATAGTCTTCTCCATCCCTTGCATATAATAGTTCATCACGAAGCCTTTATAGCTTGGTGGCAGTGATTGAAGAACTCTGTCAATAACACTATCATTCGGAAGATTAACTCCCAGCTGAGTCAAGTGGTTATGATACCCAGACATTCTGAGTATGTGTTCACTGATAGAAATGTTCTCCTCCATCTTGCAGCTATAGAACTTGTTGGAGACTTCATATCTCTCAACTCGGGCATTTTCTTGAAATATTAACTTCAACTCCTGGAACATCTCATATGCTCCATGACGTTCAAAACGTCTTTGAAGTCCCGTTTCTAAGCCGTAAAGCATGGCACACTGAACTATCGAGTAGTCATCAGATCAAGCTTGCCAGACGTTCATAATGTCAGCAACTGCTTCTACATCAGGCCTTTCACCCAGCGGTGCATCAAGGACATAATTCTTCTGTGCAGCAATGAGGATAATCCTCAAGTTACGGACCCAGTCCGTGTAGTTGCTACCATCATCTTTCAACTTAGCTTTCTCTAGGAACGCATTAAAATTTAAGGGAACGGTAGCACGGGCTATTTATCTACAACATAGATATGCAAAAACTATCAGGACTAAGTTCATGATAAATTAAGTTCAATTAATCATATTACTTAAGAACTCCCACTTAGATAGACATGCCTCGAGTCATCTAAATGATCACGTGATCCATATCAACTAAACCATGTCCGATCATCACGTGAGATGGAGTAGTTTTCAATGGTGAACATCTCTTTGTTGATCATATCTACTATATGATTCACGTTCGACCTTTCGGTCTCCGTGTTCCGAGGCCATGTCTGTACATGCTAGGCTCATCAAGTTTAACCCGAGTATTCCGCACGTGAAAAACTGTCTTGCACCCGTTGTATGTGAACGTAGAGCTTATCACACCCGATCATCACGTGGTGTCTCGGCACGACGAACTGTTGCAACGGTGCATACTCAGGGAGAACACTTATACCTTAAAATTTTAGTGAGGGATCATCTTATAATGCTACCGCCGTACTAAGCAAAATAAGATGCATAAAGATAAACATCACATACAATCAAAATATGTGACATGATATGGCCATCATCATCTTGTGCCTTTGATCTCCATCTCCAAAGCACCGTCATGATTTCCATCGTCACCGGCTTGACACCTTGATCTCCATCGTAGCGTCGTTCTTGTCTTGCCAACTATTTCTTCTACAACTATCGCTAACGCATAGTGATAAAGTAAAGCAATTACATGGCGATTGCATTTCATACAATAAAGCGACAACCATAAGGCTCCTGCCAGTTGCCGATAACTTTTACAAAACATGATCATCTCATACAATAACGTGTATCACATCATGTCTTGACCATATCACATCACAACATGCCCTGCAAAAACAAGTTAGACGTCCTCTACTTTGTTGTTGCAAGTTTTACGTGGCTGCTACGGGCTTCTAGTAAGAACCGTTCTTACCTACGCATCAAAACCACAACGATTTTTTGTCAAGTATGCTGTTTTAACCTTTAACAAGGACCGGCCGTAGTCAAACTCGATTCAACTAAAGTTGGAGAAACAGACACCCGCCAGCCACCTGTGTGCAAAGCACGTCGGTAGAACCAGTCTCATGAACGCGGTCATGTAATGTCTGTCCGGGCCGCTTCATCCAACAATACCGCCGAATCAAAATAAGACGTTGGTGGTAAGCAGTATGACTATTATCGCCCACAACTCTTTGTGTTCTACTCGTGCATATCATCTACGCATAGACCTGGCTCGGATGCCCCTGTTGGGGAACGTAGCATGCAATTTCAAAAAAATTCTACGCTCACGCAAGATCTATCTAGGAGATGCATAGCAACGAGAGGGGAGAGTGTGTCCATGTACCCTCGTAGACTGAAAGCGGAAGCGTTAGCTTAACGCGGTTGATGTAGTCGAACGTCTTCACGATCCAACCGATCAAGCACCGAACGTACGGCACCTCCGAGTTCTGCACATGTTCAGCTCGATGACGTCCCTCGAACTCTTGATCCAGCAGAAGGTCGAGGGAGAGTTTTGTCAGCACGACGGCATGGTGACGGTGATGGTGATGTGATCTGCGCAGGGCTTCGCCTAAGCACTACGACGCTATGACCGGAGGAGTAAACTGTGGAGGTGGGCACCGCACACGGCTAAGAGAATATCTGTTGTGCTATGGGGTGCCCCCTGCCCCCGTATATAAAGGAGGAGAGGGAGGAGGCCGGCCCCCTAGGGGCGCGCCAAGTGTGGGGAGTCCTACTAGGACTCCTAGTCCTAGTAGGATTCCCCCTTCCTTTTTCGGAGTGGGAAAGGGGGAAAGGGAGAGGGAGTAGGAGAGGGAAAGGGGGGCGCCGCCCCCTCCCCTAGTCCAATTCGGACTCCCTTGGGGGGGGGGGGGGCGCAGCCACCCCTTGTGGGCTGTCCCCTCTCTCCCCTATGGCCCATGAGGCCCATTACCTCTCCCGGGGGGTTCCGGTAACCTCCCGGTACTCCGAAAAATACCCGAAACGATCCGGAACCATTCTGGTGTCCGAATACCACCTTCCAATATATCAATCTTTACCTCTCGACCATTTCGAGACTCCTCGTCATGTCCGTGATCTCATCCGGGATTCCGAACAATCTTCGGTCACCAAAACACATAACTCATAATACAAATCGTCATCGAACGTTAAGCGTGCGGACCCTACGGGTTCGAGAACTATGTAGACATGACCGAGACATATCTCTGATCAATAACCAACAGCGGAACCTGGATGCTCATATTGGTTCCTACATATTCTACGACGATCTTTATCGGTCAAACCGTAATGACAACATATGTCATTCCCTTTGTCATCGGAATGTTACTTGCCCGAGATTCGATCGTCGGTATCTTCATACCTAGTTCAATCTCGTTACCAGCAAGTCTCTTTACTCGTTCCATAATGCATCATCCCGTAACTAACTCATTAGTCACATTGCTTGCAAGGCTTATAGTGATGTGCATTACCAAGAGGGCCCAGAGATACCTCTCCAATACTCGGAGTGACAAATCCTAATCTCGATCTATGCCAACCCAACAAACACCTTTGGAGATACCTGTAGAGCATCTTTATGATCACCCAGTTACGTTGTGACGTTTGATAGCACACAAGGTATTCCTCCGGTATCCGGGAGTTGCATAATCTCATAGTCAAAGGAATATGTATAAGTCATGAAGAAAGCAATAGCGATAAAACTTAACGATCATTATGCTAAGCTAACGGATGGGTCATGTCCATCACATCATTCTCCTAATGATGTGATCCCGTTCATCAAATGACAACACATGTCTATGGTTAGGAAACTTAACCATCTTTGATCAACGAGCTAGTCTAGTAGAGGCTTACTAGGGACTCGGTGTTTTGTCTATGTATTCACACATGTATCAAGTTTCTGGTTAATACAATTCTAGCATGAATAATGAACATTTATCATGATATAAGGAAACATAAATAACAATTTTATTATTGCCTCTAGGGCATATTTCCTTCACCCATATCTGCTTAAATCATCTGTGAAGGTCAGAAAATAACGATACCCGCCACGAGCCTCAATACTCATCGGACCGCATACATCGGTTTGTATTATTTCCAATAAGTTAGTAGCTCGCTCCTTTATTCCGGAGAACATAGTCTTAGTCATCTTGCCCATGAGGCATGGTTCGCAAGCATCAAATGATTCATAATCAAGTGATTCCAAAAGTCCATCCGCATGGAGTTTCTTCATGCGCTTTACACCAATATGACCTAAACGGCAGTGCCACAAGTATATTGCACTATCATTATTAACTTTGCATCTTTTGGCATTAATATTATGAATATGTGTATCACTACGATCGAGATTCAATAAACCAGTCACACTGGGTGTATGACCATAGAAGGTTTTATTCATGTAAACAGATCAAATCATATTTATGCTCAACGCAAACACCAAATAACATTTATTTAGGTTCAACACTAATCCCGAAGGTAGAGGGAGTGTGCGATGGTGATCTTATCAACCTTGGAATCACTTCCAACACACATCGTCACCTCGTCCTTAACTAGTCTCTGTTCATTTTGTAACTCCTGTTTTGAGTTACTAATCTTTGCAACTGAACCGGTATCAAATACCTAGTGGTTACTATGAACACTAGTAAAGTACACATCAATAATCTGTATATCAAATATACCTTTGTTCACTTTACCATCCTTCTTATCCGCCAAATACTTGGGGCAGTTCCGCTTCCAGTGACCAATCCCTTTGCAGTAGAAGCACTCAGTTTCAGGCTCAGGTCCAGACTTGGGCTTCTTACCGGGAGTAGCAACTTGCTTGCCATTCTTCTGAAGTTCCCCTTCTTTCCTTTGCCCTTTTTCTTGAAACTAGTGGTCTTGTTAACCATCAACACTTGATGCTATTTCTTGATTTCTACCTTCGCCGATTTCAGTATCGCGAAGAGCTTGGGAATCGTTTTCGTCATCCCTTGCATATTATAGTTCTAGTAACTTGGTGATGGTGACTAGAGAACTTTGTCAATCACTATCTTATCTGGAAGATTAACTCCCACTTGATTCAAGCAATTGTAGTACCCAGACAATCTGAGCACATGCTCACTGGTTGAGCTATTCCCCTCCATCTTGTAGGCAAAGTACTTGTCAGAGGTCACATACCTCTTGACACGGGCATGAGTCTGAAATACTAATTTCAACTCTTGGAACATCTCATATGCTCCATGGCGTTCAAAATGCTTTTGAATTCCCGGTTCTAAGCCGTAAAGAATGGCACACTAAACTATTAAGTAGTCATCATACCGAGCTTGTCAAACGTTCATAACGTCTGCATCTGCTCCTGCAATAGGTCTGTCACCTAGCGGTGCATCAAGGACATAATCCTTCTGTGCGGCAATGAGGATAATCCTCAGATCACGGACCCAGTCCGCATCATTGCTACTATCATCTTTCAACTTTTCTCTAGGAACATATCAAAAATATATAGGAGCTATATCACGAGCTATTGATCTACAACATAGATATGCAAATACTATCAGGACTAAGTTCATGATAAATTATAGTTCAATTAATCATATTACTTAAGAACTCCCACTTAGATAGACATCCCTCGAGCCATATAAATGATCACGTGATCCAAATCAACTAAACCATGTCCGATCATCACGTGAGATGGAGTAGTTTTCAATGGTGAACATGTCTATGTTGATCATATCTACTATATGATTCACGTTCGACCTTTCGGTCTCAGTGTTCCGAGGCCATATCTGCATATGCTAGGCTCGTCAAGTTTAACCCGAGTATTCCGCACGTGCAAAACTGTCTTGCACCCGTTGTATGTGAACGTAGAGCTTATCACACCCGATCATCACGTGGTGTCTCGGCACGACGAACTGTCGCAACGGTGCATACTCAGGAAGAACACATATACTTTGAAATTTAGTGAGGGATCATCTTATAATGCTACCGCCGTACTAAGCAAAATAAGATGCATAAAAGATAAACATCACATGTAATCAAAATATGTGACATGATATGGCCATCATCATCATGTGCCTTTCATCTCCATCTCCAAAGCACCGTCATGATTCCCATTGTCACCGGCTTGACACCTTGATCTCCATCGTAGCGTCGTTGTCGTCTCGCCATCTATTGCTTCTACTACTATCGCTACCGCATAGTGATAATGTAAAACAATTACATGGCGTTTGCGTTGCATACAATAAAGCGACAACCATAAGGCTCCTGCCAGTTGCCGATAACTTTTACAAAACATGATCATCTCATACAATAACGTGTATCACATCATGTCTTGACCATATCACATCACAACATGCCCTGCAAAAACAAGTTAGACGTCCTCTACTTTGTTGTTGCAAGTTTTACGTGGCTGCTATGGGCTTCTAGTAAGAACCGTTCTTACCTACGCATCAAAACCACAACGATTTTTCGTCAAGTGTGTTGTTTTAAACTTCAACAAGGACCGGCCGTAGTCAAACTTGATTCAACTAAAGTTGGAGAAACAGACACCCGCCAGCCACCTGTGTGCAAAGCATGTCGGTAGAACCAGTCTCATGAATGCGGTCATGTAATATCGGTCCGGGCCGCTTCATCCAACAATACCGCCGAATCAAAGTAAGACGTTGGTGGTAAGCAGTATGACTATTATCGCCCACAACTCTTTGTGTTCTACTCGTGTATATCATCTACGCATAGACCTGGCTCTGATGCCACTGTTGGGAAACGTAGCATGCAATTTCAAAAAAAATTCTACGCTCACGCAAGATCTATCTAGGAGATGCATAGCAACGAGAAGGGAAGAGTGTGTCCATGTACCCTCGTAGACCGAAAGCGGAAGCATTAGCTTAACGCGGTTGATGTAGTCGAACATCTTCGCGATCCAACCGATCAAGCATCGAACGTACGGCACCTCCGAGTTCTGCACACGTTCAGCTCGATGACGTCCCTTGAACTCTTAATCCAGTAGAGGTACGAAGGAGTCGATGAGTTCCGTCAGCACGATGGCGTGGTGACGGTGTTGGTGATGTGATCCGTGCAGGGCTTCGCCTCAGCACTACGACAATATGACCAGAGGAGTAAACGATGGAGGGGGCACCGCACACGGCTAAACAATTGATGTTGTGCTTTGGGGTGCCCCCTTGCCCCCGTATAAAAAGGAGGAGAGGGAGGAGGCCGGCCCCCTAGGGGCGCGCCAAGTGTGGGGAGTCCTACTAGGACTCCCAGTCCTAGTAGGATTCCCCCTTCCTTTTTCCGGAGTGGGAAAGGGGGAAAGGGAGAGGGAGAGGGAGAAGGAAAGGAGGGTGGCGCCCCCTTCCCTAGTCCAATTCGGCCCCCTCCCTTGTGGGGGGTGCACCAGCCCCTTGTGGGCTGGTTAGCATCCCTCCTATGGCCCATATGGCCCATATCTTTCCCCGGGGGGTTCCAGTAACCCCTCCGGTACTCCGGTATGTACCCGATACACTCCGGAACCCTTCCGGTGTCCGAATACTACCTTCCAATATATCAATCTTTACCTCTCGACCATTTCGAGACTCCTCGTCATGTCCGTGATCTCATCCGGGACTCTGAACAACCTTCGGTCACCAAAACACATAACTCATATAATACATATCGTCATCGAACGTTAAGCGTGCGGACCCTACGGGTTCGAGAAATATGTAGACATGACCGAGACACCTCTCCGGTCAATAACCAATAGCGGAACCTGGATGCTCATATTGGCTCCCACATATTCTACGAAGATCTTTATCGGCCGAACCGCAATGTCAACATACGTTATTCCCTTTGTCATCGGTATGTTACTTGCCCGAGATTCGATCGTCGGTATCTTCATACCTAGTTTAATCTCGATACCGGCAAGTCTCTTTACTCGTTTTGTAATGCATCATTCCGTAACTAACTCATTAGTCACATTGCTTGCAAGGCTTCATATGATGTGTATTGCCGAGAGGGCCCAGAGATACCTCTCCGATACTCGGAGTGACAAATCCTAATCTTGATCTATGCCAACCCAACAAACACCTTCGGAGACACCTGTAAAGCATCTTTATAATCACCCAGTTACGTTGTGACGTTTGATAGCACACAAGGTATTCCTCTGGTGTCCGGGAGTTGCATAATCTCATAGTCAGAGGAATATATATTTGACACGAAGAAAGCAGTAGCAATAAAACTGAACGATCATTATGCTAAGCTAACGGATGGGTCTTGTCCATCACATCATTCTCCTAATGATGTGATCCCGTTCATCAAATGACAACACATGTCTATCGTTAGGAAACTTAACCATATTTGATTAACGAGCTAGTCTAGTAGAGGCATACTAGGGACACAATGTTTTGTCTATGTATTCACACATGTATCAAGTTTCCGGTTAATACAATTCTAGCATGAATAATAAACATTTATCATGATATAAGGAAATATAAATAACAACTTTATTATTGCCTCTAGGGCATATTTCCTTCAAGGTGACCAACCGAGTGGCGACGCGTGGGGCGGCCGAGTGGTGATGAGGTGACCAACCAAGAGGCGACGCGCGGGGCGGCCGAGTGGTGATGAGGTGACCAACTGAGTGGCGACGCGCGGGGCGGCTGAGTGGTGATGAGGTGACCAACCAAGTGGCGACGCGCGGGGCGGCCGAATGACGGAGACGCGTCCCGCGAAGTGGCGACGCGCGGGGCGTCCGAGTGAAGCAGACGCGTCCCGTGGAGTGACGATGCGCGGGGCGTCCGAGTGAAGTAGACGCGTCCCACGGAATGACGATGCGGGGGGCGTCCGAGTGAAGCAGACGCGTCCCGTGGAGTGGCGACGCTCGGGGCGTCCGAGTGAAGCGGACGCGTCCCGCGGAGTGACGGTGCGCGGGGCGTCCGAGTAAAGCAGACGCGTCCCGCGGAGTGACGACGCTCGGGCGTCCGAGTGATGTAGACGCATCCTGTGGAGTGGCGACGTGCGGGGCGTTCGAGTGATGTAGACGCGTCCTACGGAGTGACGACGCGCGGGACGTCGAGTGACGACGCGCGCGCGACCAAGTGATGCTGGCGTGACCAGTTGAGCGACGGTGTGCAGGCGACCGAGTCACTGCACGTTAGTCGTATAAAAAATGCATCCGAATGAATCTGGACGTTTAGTAATCCAAATGAAAAACTCATCTGCCTGTCATCGTGTTATTCGCCTGAACGAAACGTCCGTCCGAGTGAACTGCTGACGGTGGACGACGACGGGAGAAGTGACCTTGCAAGTTAGTAGCAAGTATAGCTACGAATATTTTTTTTGATCCCAACGCTCCTGCAAGTTAGCCAGTTAGCAAGTATAGCCACGAAATTAATGGCCGGGCCGTTGCACATGCATGCATGCATGCACCAATTACTGGCGCGTGAATTGCAAAAGTTTTGGCTGCAGTAAATAGGAATCTGGCGCAGGAAATACTCACCTGATGAGCCGCTTAATGACGCAATTACCTTAGCGAAACGGCCCCCACGTTCTTCCATTTCCTTGCGTGACGAGGAGGTGGGCTACGCTCGCGCGCGGTTAACGCACTAAACGGGCGACAGGGTTGGTCCCTTGCTCCCGAACGACGGCTGCAGTGACGGGACTCGGAAACGCCGCCAGAGGCCTGGGGGTCGTGCAGCAACCGAGCGTCCACGTCACCGGAGTGACTGCTGAACGCCTGCGGTCACCGTAGCCAGCAGACGGGTGTGCTGGGCTCGACGGAGAAGAAGAAGCGGGAGGCACGCTGGTGGCCGCCCCGACCGGTCTGGTCGAGCGGGCGATTCGCCTCGTGCTCGGAGTCGTCGGTGGCATCGGGGTCGTCACCCGTGGACCCGAGGTAGCGGCGCAGGTCATTGGCAACCATGGAAGCGGCACCGTCGGAGTGCTTGGTGAAGAGGAGCCGCACGCCGTCCGACGGTGGCGCGTCCGTCCAGCGGTGCCGGCACTCGAAGATGAGGCTCACAGTGTAGAAAGAAATCGCCATCTGCATCACGGCTCGATAGACGCCATGCCCCATGGTGGGCGCCAACTGTTGTGGGAACGATTCCGACAATGAGAGAGGGGTAGGATAAAGGAGCATGATCTATCGAGATGCATATGGGTGACACTGTGGTTTTAGCGAGTTCGGGCCTCTCACGGTGGAGATAACAACCCTACGTCTCGTGCTCCGGAGAGGCTTTCCTTATCTGTCATGAACGCGGAGTTACATGATGTATTTGAGAGAGAGAGGGGAGAACGGATCTCCATGCCTTAGCCCAATGGTGAAAGAGAGAGAGAGGTGGAAGAAAAAAGCCCCCCAGTCTAGTGGTGGGGGGTGGCTTATATAGAGTGCGCCACCCCCCACCTCCTATGTTATAAAGAGGGGCATAAATGCCATAATGTCAGCCCACTACGAAACCTCCACTATGAGAATGATGCTCCGACTGCCTTGTCGACTGTTTGGTCTTCGCATATCCGAGTGAGATCAGGTGCTCCGAGTGGAATGATTTCGTCGAGTGGAGTGCTATGCTCCGAGTGGTTGTTGCCGTCCGAGTGACTTGATGGTCATCCGAGTGGATGGTTTGTCGATTGTCCGAGTGATGCTCTGGGCCCATCTGATATGTGGACCCTGTGCTTTATAATCTTTGACCCTTCGCGGGCCTACCTGTTATGTATGTCCCCAACACCGCCCCCTTTTGCTTCGGTCGCCGGCGATCTCCTTCGACTCCGACGACACCTGCTGCTGCTACTAACCTGTCGCGGGTCTTACTTGACCGCACGGTGAGCCACAGCTCCTCCCCACTCTATTTCCTCGCTCCGGCTTGCCCATAGCCGCCGATCCGTGTGAGCCCGAGGCCGTCGCCGCGGAGCTCGTCGCTGACGAGGCTCCGGTGACCAAATTGTCACGGGCAGATGTCCGTTAGCTTCACCGCGCCGCGTAGAGCACGCCCACCCTTTCATTTCGCCCGTTAGTGCATCGTGCTGCTGTTGCCGTAGCTCGCCCGAGCTTCTCGCCACCGGCAACGTCGCAGCGCCCGTTTCCGGCCGTCCCAGGCACGGCCACCGCCACCATTCGATGCGGCCGAGCTCAGGCTTTCGATTGAGCCTAGCCGCGCCTTCTCCCGTGCCCCATAGACGAATTCCGACGCTGTCCCGTGCCACGCCGCCGCGTTTTGCCTCGCCGGCGACGCTCCGGCGCCGGCCACCGATGTGGCATACCTGGGGCCCGCCCCTGGGTCACTGCCAGTGGGGCCCCTGGGCCTAGTTGACTGGGTTGACCCAGTTAACTGTGCTTACTGGGCAGCCCAGCCACTGACATGCGGGCCCCACCTCAGAATTTAATTAATTAAAATGTTTTATAATTAAAACTAATTAGTTAAACTAATAAGCCACTGACATGTGGGGCCCAGCTGATAATTAACCCTGTTTAGTTAAAATAAATCCCTGTTAACCTCTCTGAGTATGACATGTGGGGCCCACTGGTCAGGTTTGACCTGGTCAACCGACCAGTTGACTGCTGATGTCATCATTGCATCATGCTGACGTCATATTTTCTTTTCTGTAAATAAAAATAAATTCAGAAAATGCTTTAATCTTCAAAAATTCATAATAAATAAACCGTAGCTCAGATCGAAAAACTTAATACATGAAAGTTGCTCAGAACGACGAGATGAATCTGATCATGTCGTCTGTTTCCATGCCGGAACCCTCTACGTAGGAGAACCTGTAACTTTTCATCCGTTTCCAATAGATGAATAGTGCAGATATACCGGCAATTAAATCCAACTTGAACCCTAAAATAACTAAAATGACTTAGACATATCTTTAGAAAACCCTGCACTGCATCCTAGGCATAGCATGCTCCGTGTTGCATTATTTGCCGTGTATTTATTTGTTTCCTCCCCCTCTTGTCTCTCGATAGACCTCGGTATCGACGCCGTTCCCGAGGCCGACGCAGCTCAGGAGCCCAACGACACCCTTGACGACCTTGCCTTTGCCGCAGAGCAACCAGGCAAGCACCCCCCTTTTGAGCATTCCGATATCGCCTAATCTCTTCTCTCTTATGCTTGCATTAGAATTGCTGTTGTTACTGTTATCCTATTTCTGTTGCATAGCCTGTTTACTGTAACCTGCTATTGATACCTACCTGCTTATCCTAAACTGCTAGTATAGTCTGGGTAGAGACCCATTAGAAACCCCACTTTGTTTCGACTGCCCCGCTGGATTATCAGAAGACCCAATCAACGGGATCAAAGACCAGGCCCCGACACCGCACATCACTTTCCCCTTAGTTGCTCGACACTACTGGGTTACTATCGAGTGCCGAGGGCGATACCTCATTAGCACTTCTGACGTTGACCTTGTAGGTTAGTTCATCGGTTGTGGTCATCGAGGGTGATTCCTCCTTCTCCACTCCCGATAACGACACTGTCGTGCAACTCCTCAAGAGTGGACCTCGAGGGTGATTCCTCCTTCATTCACCTTGATGATAACATCAGGTAGAATTCCATCGAGGGTGATTCCTCAGGGTTCCCCTTGGTGTTGGACACACGGTTACTATGGTTACTATGACTTTACACTGAACCATGTTACTAAAGACGGGTCGGCCCTAAGGGGTACCCGCGCGAGCTTAATTGCGAGTGATGTGGAGTCGGGTTGACCTGGAGGGTGCCCGCGAGATAATTACGAGGCATGGCCGGGCATTCTTAGCCCGTGCCGCAAGTCCTCGGGAAGGGGCGACGGGGTCACATCGATCGTGAGTCTCTGCTCATTACTGCGCACTCCTAATCCACTATGGTTTGGATATTTGATCCGAGGGGCCTCTGGCCTGATAGCACTAACCATCACGTGGGCATAGTATGGGCGTTCTGCGTCGTATACTTCAGCCGGAGCTTAATAGACGTCAGCGACTGAGCGGCGCGCGCCGAGTTGGACTGGTAACGCCCTGCGCTTGTATAAGGGGGGCTAGGTCTGCTCTCGGCCGTGAACATAACGTGCAGGAGTTCCCGGGGCGAAGGCCCAAGACCCCTGGGCGCATAGGTTAGTCCGGCATGCTGACCTCTCTGTTAAGTATTTGGTCGGGTTGCGGCGTATCGTTTGGCCGAGGCCGGGCATGACCCAGTAAAGTGTGTCCGGTCGGAGTTAAGCGAGCGTGGTGGGTAAGTTGGTGCACCCCTGCAGGGAAGAAAACATCTATCGATAGCCTGTCCTACGGTAACGGACACTCGGAGTTGTATCCCGATCGGTACAACTAGAACATGACACTTGAGATATGGATAGTATGGCTCTGGGATTGCTTTCTCACAGGGAGTCGAGGAAGGATCTCTGGGCGAGGTTGATGATACTACTGCTTCTTTACTTTATGCTAATATGCACTCTTCTAATGTTGCAAGACCGTAGAAGATGCTGAAGATGCTAGTCTTCGATAGGACTAGGCTTTCCCCTCTATTCTGGCATTTCTGCAGCCCAGTACACATATTCAGCCTTCCTTTGAAAATGTTGCATATGTAGTGTAGATCCTTGCTTGCTGAGTACTTCGGATGAGTACTCACGTTTGCTTTGCTTTGCTTTTACCCCATATCCGTTTGATGCAACCAGATGACGGAGCCCCTGAGCCATTTGCCCCCGCCGATGGCTACTACTATTACCCTCCCGGCGAGTACTACTACGAGGAGCCGACTGACGACCAGGAGTAGGTTTGGAGGGTCCCAGGCAGGAGGCCTGCGCCTTTCGATCGTAGCTTTTGTTTTACCCCGCCTTCTTAAGGCTTATCTCTATTTTTATCTTTTATATATGTACTCAGATATCTGATGCTTCCGCTGACACTTGTATGCCATCAAGCTATGTATTTGAGCCCTCGAGGCCCTAGCTTGTAATATTAAGCTTGTATGACTTTATTTATGTTTTAGAGTTGTGTTGTGATATCTTCAAGTGAATCCTAGGCTTGATCGTGTGCATTTGCGTGTATGGTTAGTGCACGATTAAGCCGGGGTCGTCACAGCTCTGACAAACGCGAGACCAGTCGCCGAGCGATCGACGCCGGCTGGAGGAGGTGGCCCGTGGCCGTGCGTGGGAGCCCGACGACGACGTGGTAGATGAGGCCGGAGACGGCGATGGGGCGGACCGCGCCGGTGGCCATGTTCGAGAGCTCGACGACGGCGTCGTAGATGAGGCCGGCAACAACGACGAGGCAGACCACGCCGGTGGTCATGTTCGCGGGCTCGACGACGGCATCGTAGACGTGGCCGGAGACGACTGGGAAGAACCGCGCCGGTGGCCGTTTGCGGGAACTTGCCGACGGCGTCGTAGACGAGGCCAGAGACAACGGGACGGACCGCGTCGGTGGCTGTGTTCGCGGGCTCGATGACGGCATCGTAGACGTGGCCAGAGACGACGGGACGAACCGCGCCGGTGGCCGTTTGTGGGAACTTGCCGACGGCGTCGTAGACGAGGCCGGAGACGACGGGACGGACCGCGCCGGTGGCTGTTTGTAGGAGCTCGCCGACGGCGTTCGTTGATGAGGCCAGAGACGATGGGACGGACCGCGCCGGTGGCCACTTGGAGGAGCTCGCCGACGGTGTCGTAGACGAGCTGATGATGATCCCGCGGGAAGGCAAGAAAGATGGAGAACGACTTGGCCTTTTCTCTTCTTCTCTGCTTCATGTTCAATCATGCATGGGTGTGTCTGATCCTACAGGAGAAAAACATCAACCCATTGTTACATAATTAATTCAAAAAAGACTAGATCAAATGGATACTTCCCTGATCCTTTTGTTTGTATGAATGGCGCAATGGCCAGAATTCCAGCAGCCAATCTCTCTTGCGATGGTCGTTGATCTGCTGCCTAAGATTGAAGAAAAAACCATTTGCACCATGGCTCAATAGATGCCATGTCCCATGGTGGGCGCCAACTGTCGTGGGAATGATTCCGACAATAGTAAGTGGTAGGGTAAAGGAGCATGATCTATCGAGATGCAAACGGGTGACACAAATGATTTTAGCGAGTTCGGGCCTCTCACGGTGGAGATAACAACCCTACGTCTCGTGCTTCGGAGAGGCTTTCTTTTATCTGTCATGAACACGGAGTTACATGGTGTATTTGTGAGAGAGAGAGAGAGAGGGGAGAACGGATCTCCATGCCTGAGCTAAGTCCTGAGACTAGTGGTGAGAGAGAGAGAGATGAGAGCCAGGGCCCCTTAGCTACGTGGTGGGGGTGGCTTATATAGAGTGCGCCACCCCCTCACCTCTTATATTACAAAGTGGGGCATTGATGCCATAATGTGAGCCTACTACTAGGATGATGCTTCGACTGCCTTGCCGACTAATGGTCTTCGCATATCCGAGTGAGTCATACTGCCGAGTGGTTGCCTGTCATCCAAGTGGATGGTATGTCGATACGTCCGAGTGGATAGTATGTCTGAATGAGATTTATCTGGACCCACCTCATGTGTGGACCCCCATACTTTATGATATTTTGACCCTTCGTGGGCCTACATGTTATGTGTATCCCCAACACTATGCACTAGAGCTTCTGGAGGCCTGCACTGAATACGCCCAAACCATCTCAGACAATGTTGGACAAGCTTCTCTTCAATTGGTGCTACCCCAACTCTATCTCGTATATCATCATTCCGGACTCGATCCTTCCTCATGTGGCCACACATCCATCTCAACATACGCATCTCCGCCACACTTAACTGTTAAACATGTCACCTTTTAGTCGGCCAACACTCAGCGTCATACAACATTGCGGGTCGAACCACCATCCTGTAGAACTTGCCTTTTAGCTTTTGTGGCACTCTTTTGTCATAGAGAATGCTAGAAGCTTGGTGCCACTTCATTCATCCGGCTTTGATTCGATGGTTCACATCTTCATCAATACCCCCATCCTCCTGCAGCATTGACCCCAAATATTGAAAGGTGTCCTTCTGAGCCACCACCTGCCCATCAAGGCTAACCTCCTCCTCCTCACACCTAGTAGTACTGAAACCACACATCATGTACTCGGTTTTAGTTCTACTAAGGCTAAACCCTTTCAATTCCAAGGTTTGTCTCCACAACTCTAACTTCCTATTTACCCCCGTCCGGCTATCGTCAACTAGCATCACATCATCCGCAAAGAGCATACACCATGGGATATCTCCTTATATATCCCTTGTGACCTCATCCATCACCAAGGCAAAAAGATAAGGGCTCAAAGCTGACCCCTGATGCAGTCCTATCTTAATAGGGAAGTCATCAGTGCCGCCATCACTTGTTTGAACACTTGTCACAACATTATCGTACATGTCCTTGATGAGGGTAATGTACTTTGTTGGGGCTTTGTGTTTCTCCAAGGCCCACCACATGACATTCCGTGGTATCTTATTATAGGCCTTCTCCAAGTTAATGAACACCATATGCAAGTCCTTTTGCTCCATGTATCTCTCCATAAGTTGTCGTACCAAGAAAATGGCTTCCATGGTCGACCTTCCAGGCATGAAACCAAACTGATTTTTGGTCACGCTAGTCATTCTTCTTAAGCGTTGCTCAATGACTCTCTCCCATAGCTTCATTGTATGGCTCATCAGCTTAATTCCACGGTAATTAGTACAACTCTGAACATCCCCCTTGTTCTAGAAGATTTGTACTAATATACTCCGTCTCCATTCTTCTGGCATCTTGTTTGCCCGAAAAATGAGGTTGAAAAGCTTGGTTATCCATACTATCGCTATGTCCCCGAGGCCTTTCCACACCTCAATGGGGATACAATCAGGGCCCATCGCCTTGCCTCCTTTCATCCTTTTTAAAGCCTCCTTGACCTCAGACTCCTGGATTCACCGCACAAAATGCATGCTGGTCTCATCAAAGGAGTCGTCTAGTTTAATGGTAGAACTCTCATTCTTCCCATTGAACAACTTGTTGAAGTACTCCCGCCATCTATGCTTAATCTCTTCGTCCTTCACCAGGAGTTGGTCTGCTCCATCCTTGATGCCTTTGACTTGGCCAATATCCCTCGTCTTCCTCTCTCGGATCTTGGCCATCTTATAGATGTCCCTTTCGCCTTCCTTCGTGCCTAACCGTTGGTAGAGGTCCTCATACGCCCGACCCCTTGCTTCACTGACAGCTCGCTTTGCGGCCTTCTTTGCCATCTTGTACTTCTCTATGTTGTCTGCACTCCTATCCATGTATAGGCATCTGAAACAATCTTTCTTCTCTATAATCGCCTTCTGGACATCATCATTCCACCACCAGGGCGGCGAGGATGATGGCCGCTTGAAGCGTAGCTCCTTAGATCCTGACCGACGAAGACCGCCGACTTTGGTCTGTAGCGACGTAACACGACCGACGATGGTAGTCAGCATAATCAGTGGCGTAGCCAGAATTTTGGGTTAGGGTATATAAATATATTTGCATCACCGGGCTATGTGTTTAGATGAGGGGGGCAATGCCCCCCCTGGCACAGTACACAACCAAAGTCCTTACAAATTAGCCATTGCCCACTTAGCTTCAACGATGTAACGGAATGCACATAAATTGTCAGAAACCAATGGTGGCCCAGCTCACACGTAAGCACAACTACCATGGATAACTTGTTAATAATGTGTAATCTTCTTCCATGCTATACTGCCTAGTAAGGCCTTCTTGGTCACTTATTCCATCTCTAGTTACTCGAGAATTTATCACAATACCATTCGCATCAAATTCTTCCACTATTGCTGCAACATGGTCCACATGTAATTGAGCTCCTTCCGGCCTCAATTCCACTTGTCTCATGGTTGGGCGTTCGTCCCCTCTTAATTCTATACATGCTACTGCAATTACAGCGATTTCTTCAATTTTGTCCCCACCCTCGTTAATAACTCGTGGATCTAAATCTAATATATGTAACAAATTGCCTTCAGCAAACAAAGTAGCAAAATGTGCCACAAGGCCATCGCCTTCAGAATCCATATAGGACAATGGCTTCTTTCTAGTCATCAGTTCTATGAGTATAACACCAAAGCTGTAAACATCACTTTTCTCTGTGAGGCGTCCGGTGTAGAAGTACATAGGATCCAAATATCCTAATTTACCTTGCGCCATTGTTGTTAAACCTGATTTGTCTAATGGAATGTACCTTGATGATCCAAAGTCTGCTACCTTAGTTATTAGAGTATCATCCAAAAGTATATTAGCAGGCTTGATATCCCTGTGGATTATAGGTATTAAAGCCATTGAGTGAAGATAGGCTAGAGACAGTGGCATAGTCAGAATTTTCGGTCAGGGTGGCCCAATTGATATAAATATATATATAAATATTTTTGGTCAGGATGTTCCAGGAAAAAAAAGGGATTGTTGTTTGCGTCCATATCTAAGATTCTCAGGTCTGTATTGCCAATCTAAAATGGACAACCTTTTCCATCCAGAAAAGCAAGGTCATTACTACAGTCATTTAAAATATGAGATGCCTGACCCTATTGTCTCTAGTGTATTTTATATATGCTTCAGAAAATGAAAAACATGTGCTGGTTGTTATATTTGTGGAGAAGAATACGGAGGATTCTAGTTGTCTCAAGGGATGAGTGAATGAAACCGTGGGCTTGACTAACATGTAATCTTCTAACGGGTATAGCAAAGTTGAATTTCTTTCCAATCTGGCAATGATTTATAGGTCATATTTACTTCAGAGCAAATTGGCTATGTTTCAACCAAAGCTTGGTTTATCTACATTTTGTAAAAAAATGTTATTTGATAGTTGATAACTCCTTTTATTGCAAGCAGCAGAGGAGGCATGCCACATGGATGGATCCAGGACCAGCCGTTGTGGATTCTCCGCCTCACTAAGGTCGGTCTCGTGCCTGCTTGGGGTTCTTCTCCGCCTAGCATCAACACCGTCGGAGGCAGTGAAGACTAGATGCTGCAAATGTCGTACGACCATGTAGATGGCGAGCTCATGCCCCTTCACCATGAGTAGCACCAAGTCGGCTGCTACAACATCAAAAGTTCTATGGCGGTGGTAATAAGACGACCCTTACTTCCTTTCTTTGCAGCGCTCTAATGTTCCCCTAGCTAGTTTGGTTTGGTCTCTGGCGGGTGCTCTAATCCGATCCATATAGTTTGGTTCACTGGGACACACATGGATCGAACATCGGAAATGGATGCCTTTTTCTGTTTCAGTTTGGACATCATTTGATAAAGCAATTGAGTTTTAGAGAGATGATTATGAACTTTTGTTATGTATCTGAGCCCAATCGGCATTTTATTATGAGAAAAGTCCACATTATTGGCGACCCAAGCGACCTCCCTAACCGGCCACCCCTTCCAATGTTAGGAAGGAAGTGTTCCAGCGGCAGCTAGCCTCCTGTCAAGCTCGATCCGTCCGCGCGCGCCACCGTACGGCTGCTGTCGCTGGCTATTCGGGCACGTTTCTCCAGCTTATAGGGGACGACGTGCACGGGTCAGATAGGGCCACGGGAAGCTAAGGTGGGTGACGGTGTCCTGGACTAGGGGATACTCACCACGTCGTCTCCCGACCAGCTGGATTGGGCCGAGGACCCCCATGGCGGTTCTCTCATGGGCCACTTCGGGCAGCCCATGCCGCATACAAGGAAGATTCCACGAGACTTGGTGTTCAAGACAAGGACTCCTCTCCACCGACGTATTCGACTAGGACTCTTGTTAACCTAGGCCTTCGGTACATTATATAAGCCGAGGCCAGGCTAGTCGATAGAGGATTATGGCATCTCATATGCTAGATCATTATGACATTACTCATCATACCCATAGGGTTTAGACCACAACATATGATCTCGAGGTAGATCAACTCTGTACTCGATACCCCATCATCAATATAAACAAGAGCAGGACGTAGGGTTTTACCTCCATCAAGAGGGCCCGAACCTGGGTAAAACACTGTGTTCATCGTCCCTGTTACCATTGATCCGAGAATCCACAGCTCGGGACCCCCTACCCCGAGATCTGCCGGTTTTGATGCCGACAATGGTGCTTTCATTAAGAGTTCCGCTGTGTGATCAGCAAAGGATCAATGGCTCGATTGCGGATCAACTGCGATGTCGGCATCTTCAACGCCGGCTCGACTGGTCACCTCGGCTAGGCCAAGGACCAGTCTCCTCTTCGGATTGTCAAGATCAGACATATGACCTCATCATCATCAACTCTGATCTACATCAAGATCATGGAGGAATCGGCCATAGAGCTCGGGGGCTCATCGTCAACATTGCCCTCGAGCGACCGTGCTATTTTTCTGTACAGCGAACTTGTCTCCACCGTCACCGCCTTCCCGAGTGTCGGTTTGACGATTGCTTTGGTTGAATTGTGCGGAATTGAGTCTATAATGACCCTGTAAAATTTCGTTGTATTCCGATAGAGGAATCTCCGACAATCTACGATATACCTGAGCCCTGTCAAATCTGGACGGGAATCTGGACGAGTTTAGGGCGAGGAGTCCAGCCCCCAACTCGAAGATCCTTTGGAAGATCCAACCGTTGATCGGCTGCGTAATTCCTATATCAACAACCCCTCAAAATTTCAGCTCGATCCGACCGTTCAAACTCAGGGAACAGTCCGATTAATGCGTCAATTTTCGGATCTATTTTCTATGTGAAAACGAATCCGACCCGAACTCATCTTTCTTTATGAACGGGCTATTAAACATCCTTTTTGAAGGAAACTTTTTCTAGGGTATTGTGTGTTGTTCTCAAACTTGTGACTATAAATTTTATGCCTTTTTCGAGGCAATCTTCACCGTCTTGCCGATGTCAAACCGGCCCGACAACATTGCTCCACGGCTGCCGACCTGCGCCAGCATCAACGGCGCCGTCGCTCCATCGAGCCGACCACAACCACTTTGGATCATGATCTCGGCGAGCCGATCAAGAGTTCGGCATCATGGAGGCCGAATAATCATCAATACAACATAATCACAGATTGCACGGGGCTGGCACATCGGCATCGCCGCACGGTCACTTCATCAAGCTGGCATCGACCGCGTCACAAATTTTGACCTGCCTCGGCATCACTGTGCCGCCTCTTCTTCAAGCCAACATCAAACACGCCGACCTACTTCGACACGTCGGCTGACATGTAGACTCCGGCATCTCTCCTCCGAGCTGCTCCAACACCTCGGCTAGACCCAGGGCTTCATCATCTCTTCATCAACTTGCTCCGGGGACCTCGGTGTCACCAGCCGACCAGCTTCGTCACCTCGACTGGACTAGGGGCTTTGCCTCGCCATGTCGACCATGTTGTGTCACCACTTCATCAAGCCGAACTCCTCGCTCGGTCACCTCCTTGTTCGGTTCAACCAAGCATCATATTTGTGTTAAACAAAGAAGTTGTTCGTTCAAACGTTGATTGTTAAAAACACTTCTTTTCCGCCGAGCTCTTTGTCATCGCGGTCATGAGGGTTTTCGTCACCTCGGCTGGATCATGGGCTTCGGCTCACTACATCGACCGTGCAGCATCGCACTTCATCAAGCCGAGTTGTTCGCTCGGGCACTTCGGAACCGGCTTGGGAGCTGGGACCTCGACCCGCCGCAAGCTCGGCCCGCGTCATCAACGCCGAACACATTAACCAGCTAAGTCGCTTTCATGTTCAAAGTTTTTAAATTTTTTATTTGTGTTCGGTTCAACCATGCTCACATATGTTGTTTGATAAAAAAAAACTCCCTTTACCCATGATAACTGGGGGCTCTTAAAATTTATATGAGCCATTATATAATAAATGTTTTTTTCTAAGTCATTGCAAAGTCTTTTTCTAACACTTCCTTCTCGACTCGAGTGTGTGGTTAATAGCCGGATAGCCTATTTTCTCTCTAAAGCCGCTCGAGTTTAGTTTGTTAAACTGGCCTGAGAAGCACTCCGCCTTCGGGAATAGGAGGTTGAAACCGAAGGCTGACCCACTCGAAGTCTTGAGATCGGATGTGTTATGTTAAAGCATGACGAAAGGAAAAATTTATTTTAAGATCAATTTTCGGATTGGCACCCAAAACCTGATTTAGTTCGGGCGTAAAGTTTTTGCTGAAGTTTTTTGGTTTTCCAAGCCTATGGCACTTTTAACCTATTTGTGTGTTTTCAGCATAACTTTCGCAGTATAACGCCGGACACCTTTACAGTTCGGCAATATCAACAGTCGGCTGCAACTAGAGCCGAACCCACCAAAAGCCAAGGTAATTTATGGAGTCCTCGGCAAACCATTCTCGGATATTGCTTTATATGCATCGGTTTCGAATTGTGTCTTCGGTCAATAGTTGGGTTGCCCGGCTCCTGTGCCTGCCTCCTACGTTCCGCTTTGTTCAGCTAGGTGTGCAAAGGGAGAACCAATACGATTGTGATTCCAGCTCGAATGGTTAAGCGACTCAGTGGAGAAAGCCAAAAACTGACTGTCACAATAAACTGTGTCAAACTATAGATCGGCTGAAGTGTTAATGGCTTGACCTTGGCTGACGCCGAACACTAACCGGGGGCTAGTAATTGGCCTCCCAACTTTAAGCTCCTATGACTAAGTGAAAGTTATAAAGCCTGGATATCTGATTGCCTCGTTTTCGCTAACACAACCGCCTCCGGGCACCGAGACGTCAGCTAAGGGTTGTCTTGTTACAGCGCAAACACCCTGCGTAGCATCTATAAAGGGGTAGAAGCCGACGATGGGCCACTTTCAAATGATAAACGGTCGTAACGGAGTCAAAATAAACATATATCATCAGCGTTTGTATTCAATATACAAGCGCTGACTTCCGTAATTATCGTTATAAAGCCATAAATATGCATCAATTTGACTTAAGATTTTGGCCAAGCTGGGTTGCCTGGCTCTTGTGCTTATCCCTACGTTCCCGATTGTTCGGCTAGGTGGTAAAGGGAGCACCTTTGTGATTGTTACTACCGGGTCATCCGGGTTAGTACCTCAGACTGGGTGAAGCCGAAAGCTAGCCATCTTAAAGGATATAATTGGTCGGCAATGATGGAAGTGAAAATTTCGGTTCATTATGGACCATAGAATTCGGGAACTTTCCCCCAATCAAATCCTCAATATTTTTCTCCCACATTGATCGGAGATGAGGTTTCATGATCATGATTAACATGACAGCCTGGGAAAAGGAACTTATAATGGAACTATTTTTCTCAGAAGATGTTTTATAACATATCTCTCTGTGTACCTTTGTTTATAAAACCGTATGGCCGGATTGCCTTGTTTTCCGTAAATCTTTGCCCTTATAAAGGCTTCATAATGTAGGAAAACACTCATTGGCTACTGGCCGAGGAGGTTGAAGCCGATGGTCGGTCAACAAAGTTTTGTATAATGCGGATCTGAGCATTAATGATATGAAGTACTTGGATACATTGAATCATTGCACATAAATTGTGATTGAAATCAATTTACTCCGGATATCGATCCTTAATTCGGCCACCCTAGCGCAAATTAAGGCTCGGGGGCTACTGGGCTTCGCGCTTATCATATACAAATATTAAATGGGCACATCGATCCCCTGATCAGGTGTTGCCACCCGACCAGTGGCTCAGGGGCTACTGCATTGCCTATTCAATGCAGAAAATTCATAATGCCCAGTGTTCGGCTTGACCGAGCAATGGGCAAATGCGTCTTCGGACAACAATAGGTACCATCTAGGACCTATCCGGCATCACGCTAATATATTACGGCAACTTCTCAAGACCCTCTCTCAAGGGCTCGTCCATCGATCACTATTTCCTCCAATATATTACACTGTGTTTTTTCCTAAGTATGCTGCAGGGCTAGGAATTGATCCTCAGGCCGATTTTGTGAATCGACCTGAGTCTCAGGGGCTACTGGGATCAACGGTTTTATGTTTTCCTTCAGGTGCATCTCGGATTTTTGGCCGACACACACCTTGAGGGCTACTGGCTATACATCTCGGCAGAGAATAAATTGCACAAATCGGAATTAAATCCACAAAAAAAAATAGCCCACGGCTGAGGTGGTGCACCACCTCGGAAGTTGTCCGGCATAAAGTTTGGATGCAAGTGGCTGGCTCCATAGAGGGCATTTTTGGCATTAAGCTCGGTTGAACCCCTTCAACTTCTTCAAGACCGAGGTAATTTATGACACCTCAGATGTAGTCCGGCGCTGGAGCACGGATACAGTCCGGCGCTGGAGCTCGGATGCAGTCCGGCGTTGGGGCTCGGCTGTAAAAGGACTCTACGGATACAGTCCGGTGTTGGAGCTTGGATATAGTCCGGCGTTGGAGCTCGGATACAGTCCGGCGTTGGTGCTCGGCTGCAAAAGATACCTCAGATGCAGTCCGGCGTTGGAGCTCGGACGTGAGAGGACACCACCACACGGGAAACACTTCAAACCCGAGGTATGGCATAACAAGGCATTGATAAAGGCCAAAGACTTAATGGGCTCCTCGGGTGCCCGACGTGTGAACTCTTCGGATTTAGCTCGGCGATCCTCAAGATCGGAGATGGGAAGATTTATTGAACCAGTTTTCAAGACCGACGACCGAAGATGAAGAACAGTTCGGAAGAATCGAGGAGCGTCCCTAACTTGAAGACCGGTTCAGGGGGCTACTGACGGTGTCCTGGACTAGGGGGTACTCACCACGTCGTCTTTCGACCAGTTGGATTGGGCCGAGGACCCCCATGGCGGTTCTCTCATGGGCCACTTCGGGCAGCCCATGCCGCATACAAGGAAGATTCCACGAGACTTGGTGATCAAGACAATGACTCCTCTCCACCGACGTATTCGACTAGGACTCATGTTAACCTAGGCCTTCGGTACATTATATAAGCCGAGGCCAGGCTAGTCGATAGAGGATTATGGCATCTCATATGCTAGATCATTATGACATTACTCATCATACCCCTAGGGTTTATACCACAACATATGATATCGAGGTAGATCAACTCTGTACTCGATACCCCATCATCAATATAAACAAGAGCAGGACGTAGGGTTTTACCTCCATCAAGAGGGCCCGAACCTGGATAAAACACTGTGTTCATCGTCCCTGTTACCATTGATCCGAGAATCCACAGCTCGGGACCCCCTACCCCGAGATCTGCCGGTTTTGACGCCGACAGTGGGCAATGGGGAGAACCGGAAATTGCCGGAGGAGGAGATCGGAGTGGCGATGGTGACTGGCCGGAGCCGGAGAAGCCGACGACCGTTTTCAATGTATGTATCGGCTCAATTCCTTGAGCGGGGATGCTCTACAGAGCGAGTTGGCGCTAGCTGACACAATGGTTAGTCTTGAGGTGGGCGTGCTCTGAACAAGGTTACGGGAGAGGGTATGAGAGAGCAAGACGAGCCAGCAGAACGGAAAGGGTTGGCGGCGACGGTACGCACCACCCGATTTGGGGACTACTTTTCGGCATCAAACGGAGCTAGCCAAGTAAATCGATCAGCTAGCGTTCGTTGCCTCTTGTACGTACTGCCGTGCCTAGCTCACAAGATAAACGAAGCTAGCCAAGTATGTTAGAGATATATTTGGGTTACATAAGTTTGGTAGTCTAGGATTTGTAATCCGTCTCCTACCTTATCTCTAGGAGAGGCGTCTTGCCCTCCAAGCCTTGTACTCAATATATACTCGCCCTCGAGGCTCAATAATACATCCATCATATTCCGCAACAATCCCCCTCTCTCCCTTCTAACATGGTATCAGTTTCCGGGTTCTAAACCCTAGCCACCGCCGCTTCCGCACCCGCGCGCGCCCCTGGGGCGGTCGGCCTCCATGACCGTCGCCGGGGGCCGCGCTGCCCGTACCTAGGGTTCGTCCGCCGGCCGTGTTGGCCGGCTGCCCTAGAGAGTCTTTTTCCCGATCTCTTGATCCGGATTTTTCTCTCTTCCGCCGGTCACCTTGATCGGCGTTTTCTTTTTTGTTTTCCGATCTATGTGATCAAGTTTGCGTCACCCGCCGCCGTCATTGACCCCTGTGCACCTCTACTCCAACCCCGGCGCGAACAGCCGGCCTCTCCTCCGACCCGGCGGCCACGCACGCCGAGGCGACCCGTCAGGGCCAGCCGTCGTCCGCGCGTTGGTCCGCCCATCGCCCTGCGCCGGCCGTCACCACCCTGCTCCGACCGGGACACCTACATCGCCCCGACCCGGCGGCCTCGTGCCATGTGACGGCCAATCATAGCCGTCGTTCGCGTGCCGGCCTGCCCGACGATCCACGCCACCCGCCTCTGCCGCGTCTGCACGGCGCGGCCCTGCGGTCTGCCTCGCCGGCCTCGTCTCCGGCTGCGTCAGGCTCGTCGGCTACCTCAGCTCGGGCACCGCTGCTACGTTGGTCGCTCGGGCCTCGCTGCCCGGGCACCGGCGCTGCTTTGGCAACCCGGGTGCCGGTGCTGACGCGCTCGTCTGCATGACATCCCACGCCGTCCGTTACGGCCGGCTTCATCTTGGACTCCGCCGCCATCCCGCCTCCACCGAGCGGCGTCCCCGACCTCGCGCGTGATTGGCTTGATCACCCGCTCGCTGCCGCGGTCCGCCTCATGTACGCCGCGCGACCGACCTGGCCCGTCGGTTACGCGCGCCTCCGCAGGTCCCGTGAAGATCATCCCCGAGTTCAGCGCGACCTTCCACCGATCGAGCAATGGGCTACCGTTGCGTCGCCCCGTCGGGCCGCAGCGCCGCCGCCCCGTGGTTCTCCTCGCGGTTGCATCGACTCGCGCGTCGCCGCTGCGTCGCCCCTACGGGCCGTAGTGCCGCGATACGCGGTCCCAGTCGTCGCCCCGAGGCCGTCCCCGCGGTTGCACCGACCCGCGTTCCGCCGCTGCACTGCCCCTTCGGGCCGTAGCGCCACGGCCCACGGTCCCCGCCGCCGCCCCGAGGTCTTCCTGTCGTCGCCCCGACCTGCCCGCTGTAACGCCCCGATAATTAAGCTACAGTAACCCTCTACTAATGGTGCCACATCACCACTGTTACTGTTGATAAACTCGCATTGATTCAAACCCTGTTCAAAGTTCAATTTAAAATAAAGTCAAAATCTAAAGTTTTCAAAATGTCAAAACTAAAATGTTCGCTTTATTCTATAAATTCCCCTGATCATTTTCATGATGAAACCAACTTAATTTGACTCACAAATAATTCCTAGTAAATTAACAAATGGTCCAACAACACATAAACTGACCTTTTTCAAAATAAATAATTGTTTAATTAACTCCAATCGCATCCATGCTTTGGGGGCATTCTCAAAATAATGCCTAGTATTTATGTACCAAATGCCATATTTAACAAAAGTCAATGAGTTTCAAATATTAATACAAAACAGTAACAAAAAAAAGAAAAAAAAAGAATGTGTTAAAAGGCTAACCTAGTGCTACTACAGTGGCCCAACCCACCCAACCTACCGTGGCCCAGCCCACCTCCCCTAATCTCCCTCCCCTCGCTACAGGAGACGGGGGAGGGCGTGGCGGCCATCCCGACCACCATGGTCGCCGTGCCCGCCATCCCCCGGTCCCCTTGGAGTATAAGGCCGAGCCCCCGACCCCCCTTGTCGAACCCTAGCCCTCTCTTTCTCCCCCACCCCGCGCCGCTTCGTCCTACCACGACATGGCCGACCCTATCCGTCAAGCTCGACTCGCTGCCCGCGTAGCCACCGGGCACCGTTCGCCGCACCGGCCACCGTCGACTTCATCCGTTCAGAGCATCAAATCGAGCAGAGCCGTCCCGTGCGTACTCCATCGAGCTCCTATTCACCGTGTACATCACCGGCCGCCGTCATCGATTGCCTCGCCTCCGGTCCACCTCCGGCCTCCCCGTCGCTTCCGTTGGAACCACTGTGAGCTCCTCTTCCAAAGCCCCCTCTTCCCCTCTTGATTTCGTCGCCGTAGCCGTCGTCCCCAAGCTCGTGGCCGCCGCGGCCAGAGCTCGTTAGAGCTGCCTCGCTGCTGCTTTCGTGTACGCGTGTCCTGCTGCTTGCTGTCGTAGCTGCTCTGCTGCAGGCTGCTCGCTGCTGCTGCCGCTCATTGTGCCGGCGCACGCCCGCGCATCGCTCGCCCGTGCAGCCCCCCCTGCCCGCATGCGCCCCGCTCACCTGCTGCTCGGCTACTGTTGTGAGGCGCTGCTGCCTGCTTGCTGTTGCCTGCGTGCTGCTCTTTACTGCTGCTCCTCTGCTAGTGCTGCCACTGCTTGCTACTGCTGCATATTGTTTGCGCTGCTGCTGCTGCTTAGTTGTTGCCGTCGCTAGGTGCTGCCGCCGCTGCTACGGCCGGCCATGGCCATGGCCATGCTGTGTGCGAGTGTGTGCAGCGTGTGTGTGCATGAGTGTGTGTTCAGTGTGTGTGCGTGAGTGTGTGTTCTGTGTGTGTGCGTACGCGTGTGTTAGGCTGGCCCTGTTAGTATTAGGTTAGGTTAGTTATAATAATTAGGGCCCATCTAGTCCAGTGGTCCTATGACATGTGGTCCATGTTATTTAAAAGACTAATTAAAAATTTGTGCCAATGACAAGTAGGCCCCATTTTCACTATTCACCTGTTGACTAGTCAGTTGTTAACTGGGTCAACCCAGCCCCCTGGCGCCACCTGTCATGCACTGTGGCTAGAATAGCACTAGGTGAAAAAGTATATTCTGTTTTATTTCGAATTTAAATTAATTCCAGAAATTTCAGAAAATAGTTTAAATCTTTGAAAAATCATAGAAAATTAACCGTAGCTCGGATCGAAAAACTTTATGCATGAAAGTTGTTCAGAATTTTGAGACGAATCCGAATATGCCCTCCTCATACCTGTCACATGCCTCTAACTACCTGAACATGGAACCTTCCCCTCCGGTTCAGTATACCGAGATCGAGCTAAACGCCGGGAAAATATCCCAGATATTTTCCCGCTTCGTCTGCGACGTGTGGCACTGTGATAGGTCACCCCTAGCACCGCGTATCGTATTGTCATGCATCTGTTTGCTTATATTTACTGTTTCTTTCCCCTCTTATCTCCGATAGACACCGGATCCGAGACCGCTGCTGATGCCCCCGAGTACGACTACGTCGACGACGGCCCCTCCTTCTTGCCAGAGCAACCAGGCAAGCCCCCCCTTTGATCATCCCGATATCGCCTATTCTATTTTCTCATACTTGCATTAGATTTTGCTACTGTAATTGATTGCTCCTATTCTGCTGCATAGCCTGTTTATTGTAACCTGCTGTTGATACCTGCCTGATATCCAAACTGCTTAGTATAGGCTGGCTAGAGACCCCTCAGTGACCCCACTTATCCCGACTGCCCCGCTGGAGTATCAGAAGACCCGATCAACGGGATCGAAGACCAGGACCCGGCACCGCACCTCACTTCCTCCTTAGTTGCTCGACACTACTGGATTACTATCGAGTGCCGAGGGTGATACCTCGTCAGCACTTCTGATGATAACCTTGTAGGGTAGTTAATCGGTCGTGGTCAGCGAGGGTGATTCCTCCTACACCACCCCCGATAACGACGAAGTCGTGCAACACCTCAAGTGTGGACCTTGAGGGTGATTCCTCCTACGTCCACCTCGTTATTACATCAGGTGGGAGTCCAACGAGGGTGATGCCTCGGATTCCCCTTGATATGGTAGCCACACGGATGCCTTACATAACTGATGATACTGCTACTTGGTAAGGCGGGTTGACCCTGAGGGGTACCCGCGAATGATGGATAGTTACCCGTGAGTTATTTTACGAGGTGCGGCCGGGCATTCTTAGCCCTTGCAGCAAGTCCTCGAGACGGGGCGACGGGGTCACATCGATCGTGAGTCTCTGCTCGTTTTCGCAAGCCCCTAGTCCTCTAACGATTTGGATATTTGATATGAGTAGGCCTCTGGCCTGATAGCACTAACCATCACGTGGGCATAGTATGGGCGTTCTGCATCGTAACATCAGCTGAAATCTCTGTCAGACGTCTAGTTCAGCATTGTGGCCGGGCTGGGCCGGCACCATCCGGTAGTGGTGGAGTCTGGTTCGCCCTGCACGCAACGACCCGGAGGGCGAGGGGCGATGGCCCAAGACCCCCTTGCGCTTAGGAGGTAGACCGGCGGGGACCTTTCTGCTGAGCTGTAGGTAGGGTTGCGGTGTGTTGGTTGGCCGAGGCCGGGCATGACCCAGAAAAGTGTGTCCGGCCGGAGTTAAGCGAGCGTGGTGGGTAAGTTGGTGCACCCCTGCAGGGAAGAACACATCTATCGATAGTCGGTCCTACGGTAAAGGACACTCGGAGTTGTATCCCGATCAATACAATTAGAACTTGTGATGATTACTGGATATGTGGCTCCGGGATCGCTTTCTCGCAGGGAGTCGAGGAAGGATCTCTGGGCGAGACTGTTGCTTGCTACAACCACTACTACTTTATACTATGCTATTCTGTACTCTTCTAAATGCTGCAAGACGCTCGAAGATGCTTGAAGATGCAAGAAGATGCTAGTCTTCGATAGGACTAGGCTTTCCTCTCTATTTTGGCATTTCTGGAGCCCAGTCCACATATATAGCCTTCCTTTGATAATGTTGCATATTGTAACACCCCTGTGTAACCATCACTGTGATCAGCTGCTAATATTGCCAAGTCATATCATTTGCAGTGCCTAAACACAGTGGTTATCCAAAGCAAATCAACTCCAATATGAAAATCAACTCAAAATTCAAAAGTGCAAAATAAGTTTGCTCAAACACCTTTGGAAAAATGTTCACTAATTAGCAAATATTCCAAGAGCACACATAAAAATATCACCAGTAATACTTGGATTAATTAAGTGACTTAAACAAATTGAAACAGCACCAAAACAACAATATTAAATCCAATTAAAATCATTTCAATTTCAAATGGAACCCAATTTGGCTCAAACCAATTTTTGGTCAAGGCTAATATTGCATTACAATATTTGGGACAATTCTCATACTTTACAAAAATGCAAAAGTGTCCTAACTAAATCAAAACAGAAAAGAAAAGTGAAAAAGAAATAAGAAAAAGAAAAAGGCTTAAACTGGACTGGACCAAGTGCACAGTGCACTGGCCCAGCCCAGCAGGCCCACCTCACCTCTCTCCCTCGCGCTATCGTCCTCCCGCTGGCCGAGCCCGCGCGCGCCGGCGCGGCGCCGACACGTCGCCGCCACCGACGAAACAGGGACGAGGGGAGGATAAGGTCGAGCTCCTCCATCCCCCCTGGCTCCCTCGGTCACTCCCCCGTCCTCTCCCTCGCTCGCGCCGTTCCTTTTCCCCTCAAATCCCCCTCGACCGAACGCCGCCATCGTCGCCGCTCGCCGTTGCCGCGGCCACCGCCGCTTCCACGTCGCCTACTCAAGTCCCACAGCTCCACCGTCGACTGCAGCGACGAGTGGTGTTACTTGGAGGAGCTGGGACCCCCTGCATCAAGCGCATCGTCCTCGTCTTCTTCCTCTCGGACACCGGCGATCTTCTCCAACTCCGGCGACGTCTGCTGCTACTAAGCTGTCGAAGGCCTTCCGTGGCCGCTAGGTGAGCAGCAGCTCCTCTCCATTCACCTCTACCCGCTCCAAATGGCCCATGGGCAAGGATCCACTTTAGCCGAACCTGCCGCCGTGGAGCTCATCGCCGACGAGGCTCTGGTGACCAAAAGGTCACGGGCGCGCGTCTGTTAGGTCGGCCGCATCGCGTAGAGCGCGCCTAGCTGCTTCGTTCGATCGTCTGCGCGCTGCACCGTCGATTCCACCGAGCTCCCAAACACGCCGCCGCCTTTGCCCGTCGCCGGCGATGTTTCCAGCCAAGCCCGGCCCTGCCACCACCACCAGACGACGCGGCGTTGAGTCCCCGTTCGAACACAACCAAAATCACGCGAAACGGCGCTTCACAACGCGTTTCCGGCCAACTCCGGCGATCTTCCGCCGCGAAAACGGACGCCGCCGACGTGGCTCGATGGGGTCCACCCCTGGGCCGCTGCCAGTGGGTCCCAGGGGGCCTAGTTGACCCATTGACCGTGGTCAACGTGCTGACTGGGCGCAGCCCTGTCGCTGACATGTGGGCCCGCCTCATTTAATTGTCTAATTAATCATTTTGCTAATTAAGTTTGATTAATTAAATAATTAGTGACACTGACAGATGGGGCCCACTTCCTAATTAACCCTGCTAATTAAACTAATCCACTGTTAGTCTAAACAGAGGCTGACATGTGGGTCCCACTGGACCCACATGTCAGGTTTGACCAGGTCAGCGTCACTGTTGACCTGCTGATGTCAGCAACACGTCATGCTGACGTCATAATTCAATTCTGTTAATAAAAATAATTCCAGAAAATCATTTAAACTTCAAAAATTAATAACTTTTAAACTGTAGCTCAGATCGAAAAGGTTAAAACATGAAAGTTGCTCAGAACGATGAGACGAGTCTGATCGTGCCGTCTGTTTCCTTGTCGGAACCTCCTACGTAGGAGAACTCGTAACTCCGAGCCCAATTTTGGTAGATGAATAGTGCACACACACCGGTTAATAAATCCCAGATTAATTCTAAAAATAACTAAAATGACTTAGATGCATATTTAGGCAACCCTGCACTGCATCATAGCATCACGCGCACTGTGTTGCATCTGGTTGCATTATATTTACTTGTTTCCTCTCCCTCTTCTCTTTCGGTAGACCCAGACGTTACCGTAGCTCCTGAGGCAGACGCCGCTCCGGAGTACGACTACGTCCCCGACGACCCTGCCCTTGCCGTCGAGCAGACAGGCAAGCACCCCCATTTTGAGCATTTCGATATCGCCCACTCTCTTCTCTCTTATGCTTGCATTAGAAGTTACTGCTGCTACTGTTGTCCTACATCTGCTGCATAGCCTGTTTTATTGTAGCCTACTTTTGATACCTGCCTGTACTCCTAAACTGTTTAGTATAGGACGGGTAGAGCCTGATCAGAGACCCACTTGTCCCGACTGCCCTGCTGGACTCTCAGAAGACCCGAGCAACGGGATCGAAGATCAGACCTGGGCACCGCACGTCACTTCCCCTTATGTTGCTCGACACTGCTGGGTTACTATCGAGTGCCGAGGGTGATACCTCGTCAACACTTTTGATGATAACCTTGTAGGTTAGTTAGTCGGTCGTGGTAAGCGAGGGTGATTCCTCCTACACCACCCCTGATACCGACGCCGTCGTGCAACCTCTAAAGTGTGGACCTCGAGGGTGATTCCTCCTTCGTTCACCATGATGATATCATCGAGCAGGAATTCCATCGAGGGTGATTCCTCAGGGTTCCCTTCGGTGTCAGACACACAGCTACTTTGGATATTATGACTTGACTATGAAACATGATACTAAAGACGGGTCGGCCCTGAGGGGTACCCGCGCGAGCATGAATGCGAAGTGATGTGGAGTCGGGTTGACCTGAGAGGTGCCCGCGAGATAACTACGAAGCGTGGCCGGGCATTCTTAGCCCTTGCCGCAAGTCCTCGAGACGGGGCGACGGGGTCACATCGATCGTGAGTCTCTGCTCGTTACCGCGCGCTCCTAATCCACTACGGTTTGGATATTTGATCCGAGGGGCCTCTGGCCCGATAGCACTAACCATCACGTGGGCATAGTATGGGCGTTCTGCGTCGTATACTTCAGCCGAAGCTTAATAGACGTCAGCGACTGAGCGGCGCGCACTGGATTGGACTGGTTATGCAACCACGCTTGTATTAAGGGGTTGCTAGGTCTGCTTCCGGCCGCCCACGCAATGCGCAGGAGTTCCGGGGGCGAAGGCCCAAGACCCCTGGGGGCATAGGTTAGTCCGGCGTGCTGACCTCTCTGTTAAGTATTTGGTCGGGTTGCGGCGTGTTGCTTAGCCGAGGCCGGGCATGACCCAGTAAAGTGTGTCCGTCCGGAGTTAAGCGAGCGTGGTGGGTAACTAGGTGCACCCCTGCAGGGAAGAAACTTCTATCGATAGCCTGTCCTACGGTAACGGACACTCGGAGTTGTATCCCGATCGGTACAACTAGAACATGACATGAGATGAGAACTGGATAGTACGGCTCTGGGATTGCTTTCTCGCAGGGAGTCGAGGAAGAATCTTTGGCCGAGGTTGATGATATTACTACTATAATTTACATTATGTTATTCTTCTCCCTTCTAATGCTGCGAGACCGTTGAAGATGCTAGTCTTCGATAGGACTAGGCTTTCCCCCTCTATTCTGGCATTTCTGTAGCCCAGTCCACATATACAGCCCCCTTTGAAAATGTTGCATATGTAGTGTAGATCCTTGCTTGCTAAGTACTTCGGATGAGTACTCACGTTTGCTTTATTTTCCTTTTTCCCCCTTTATCCATTTGTCGCATCCAGACGACGGAGACCCGGAGCCAGATGTCCCCGTCGACGACCACTACTATTACCAGCCCGGAGAGTACTACTACTACGAGGAGCCGTCTGACGACCAGGAGTAGGATCGAAGGGTCCAGGGCAGGAGGCCCACGCCTTTTCGATCGTAGTTTTTATTTTGCCCCGCCTCTGTGAAGGCTTATCTCTATGTTCTGTAATATATCTGTTCCTAGATATCTGACGCTTCCACTGACACTTGTATGCCATCGAGCTATGTATTCGAGCCCTCGAGGCCCTGGCTTGTAATATTAAGCTTGTATGAATTTATTTATGTTTTAGAGTTGTGTTGTGATATCTTCAAGTGAGTCCTTAGGCTTGATCGTGTGCATTTGCGTGTATGATTAGTGCACGATTAAGCCGGGGTCGTCACACATATGTAGTGTAGATCCTTGCTTGCTGAGTACTTCGGAGTACTCACGGTTGCTTTGCTTTCTTTTTCTCCCCATATCAGTTTGTCGTGACCAGATGACGGAGCCCCTGAGACAGCTGCCCCGCCGACGATCGCTACTACTACCCCGAGGATGGCTTCTACTACGAGTTGGCTGTCGACCAGGAGTAGGTTCGGAGGGTCCCAGGCAGGAGGCCTGCGCCTTTCGATCGTAGTGTTTTCTTTTGTCCCGCCTTCTTAAGGCCTTTCTGTCTCTCTTTTGTATCTGTACTAAGATATCTGATGCTTCCGCTGACGCTTATATGCCATCGAGCTATGTATTCGAGCCCTCGAGGCCCTGGCTTGTAATATAAAGCTTGTATGACTTTATTTATATTTTAGAGTTGTGTTGTGATATCTTCAAGTGAGTCCTTAGGCTTGATCGTGTGCAATTGCGTGTATGATTAGTGCACAATTAAGCCGGGGCGTCACACCCGCCGCCGCTGCGTCACCCCTTCGGGCCGTAGCGCCGCGGCCCACGGTCCACTCCGCCGTCACCGCGCGTCGACCTCCCGTGGTATGCGCCGCATCGTCTCCCTTGGCGCGGGAACGCCATCGTCCGCGCTGGTCTTCGTCACGCTGTCAGGGTTCTTCGCCTACTTCGAGCACCGCCGTCGCACTCCTAACCTAGCCGCCGCCGCCGCCGCTCTTCTTCGGCCACCGCCGCCGCTACCCCCGTAGCCGCCGCAGCCGCCCGTCCACCCCCTTCGTCTTCATCCAAGCACCAGCCCGTCGCCAGTGTCGCCGTCATCTACCCCGACCACTTCGTCTGCTCCGACCACCGTTGGTGACATCGGCCACGCGCCGATGGACGCCGCAATTGTCGTCGAGTTCTTCTCTGCTGGCCCCTCTGACTTCTCCGACATGGCGTACAACTCGTGCAGGTCCCTCGTCTACGCATGCCCGGTGCTGGCAACACCGATGCGTGCCTTCGTCCACGACGTGTCCCCGGGTCTGGCAAGCCTGGTGCGGCGCTTCGTCAACTTCGGTCTTCGTCCGTCTACGCATGCCCGGTGCTGGCAACACCGACGCGTGCCTTCGTCTACGACGTGTCCCCGGGTTTGGCAAACCCGGCGCGACGCCTCGTCAACATCATCTTCTTCCCGGTGCACCACTACTTCGACACCACTGCGCCCATGCTAACTCGGCGCCCCCTTGCGCCCGCGGCTCCACGGCGACTTCCTCGACATCGACTACGGCGTTCTTCGCACGGCTACCTCGATCACGGCTACACCACCCTACGCTCTCGGCTACATCGACATCAGCACAAAGAGTTATCATCCGCTTGAGCAACTCGTCGGCTTCCTCTATAGTCAACGCGTCCGCGACGCGACACCGTCCACGACGCTCTCGCTAGGACTGCGGGGGATGTCAGTCCGTCGGCTGCTATTCTCTCTAGTCTGACCGTCCACGTCGCTCCTGTTGTTCGCAACGCTACCGCTACGACTGCGAGGGGATGTTAAAGATATATTTGGGTTACATATGTTTGGTAGTCTAGGATTTGTAATCCGTCTCCTACCTTATCTCTAGGAGAGGCGTCTTGCCCTCCAAGCCTTGTACTCAATATATACTCGCCCTCGAGGCTCAATAATACATCCATCATATTCCGCAACAATCCCCCTCTCTCCCTTCTAACAAAGTAAATTCTGCCATTTTGTGATGTATGCTGTTCAAACCTAGTCCAAGATAAACCAGAAATTAAGATTACCTGTGGAATCAGTTGAATGGTATGATTAAATCTGGAGACGTCACTTACCTGTGGATTGATTAAGATTACCTGTGGAATCAGTTGAATGGTATGCCTAGTGGCCAAATGAACTTACCACTTTTGATGTATCCAAGATAACCTCTGTTTCTCCCTGTTGTTTATGCTAGCATCATTTGGCACCACCACGAACCGTAACATCTAATTCTCATTTCTGTTTGTTGTTCTCATTTCCTTCACCCGCTCACTTGTGCTTTCGTTGATCAATTCTTCTTGTATGGTTGTTAAATGTGAGTAGTTGCGGAAGCTATAGAACACATGCTAGTCTGGTTTTTCTAATGTTTGTTCAGTTAATTAACCGTTTTCTTATTTTCTGCAACATAATGGAAACTCTTGAAGACCAGCTTTTGGTAGCTTTAGGACACACGAGATTTTTGAACTGGACGACAAGCTTGAAGGCTTTCATCTATGCTGCTTCCTAGCTTTGAACTCGCGAGGCCGTTGAAGTCGGCCAAAGAAGCAATAGGCATCATGTATGTATCCATAATAATTTGCTGGGGCTGACAAACGGGCCCATGGCGCAACCTCACGCTGACCAGCATGGTCCACCTTGGCCACAATAATTTGGGGGCATCATCAAAGAGTAAGAGCTTCTCTAAAAAGAATTCAAAGCGTAAGAGCTCAAGAAATCAAACCATTTCTAGTGCAGCAGCCAAGGTTAATTAACCATTTAACTACTTACAAGTTCATCCTGAAAAAAAACGAAAGGCATTTCAACTTTCCATCATCTCACTTCAACTTATTGCACAAACCCAAAGGCACCATAGCCTCTTGATAATAAAGTTCGGCACCAGCTACTACTTCCTCCTCATGGCTCATGGGGAGTGCTCCTAGCAAAGCAAACAATGGCCCCAGGCACATCCCTGGGCCCGGCCATTAGACGTCACCGTCGACCACCATGCCGCCCTCGTCAGCAGCGGTGCGCCGCAGCCGCTGGATCGCCTTCTCCACCTGCACACATACATGACATAGCCGTGTCGCCATGAGCACCGCGAGAAACAGAAACTGAGCAGAAGCTTCAGCCGAAATCGTGCGTGAATGGGAGAAGGGCGAGCTCACCTCGCTGTCCCAGTTGGTCCTGGCCGTGATGACGATCAGAGCCACCGTCTGCACCGCGACCCCTATGATCAAGCCCCACCAGATCCCCTGAATTACCACAAACAGATGATCATCAGACCTCCGGCAAAATGTTGCAAGATAGAGGTTAACTGAAGATGAAATTAGCGTGGGAAGCTAATTGACTTACAGCTGCTCCCAGGCTTGTTTTGAACCCCAGAATGCATCCGATTGGCAGCCCGATGATGTAGTAAGCCCCGACGTTGACATAGGCAACTATGACTTGCCACCCGCTCCCGACGGCAACTCCTGCAGAAATTTCAGAACGAATTTTCAGGTCAGTTGGTTCAGTGCAAACTAGGCACGTTGTGTTACTGCCAATCGTCGCGTGTACCTGAGAGGATTGGCTGGATCCCATTCAAGAAGATGCTGATGGCCAGCAACGGCATCAGTGCAATGACGGCCTCAATCACCGTCGTGCTACTCGTGTAGAGGGTGCTCAGCAGGTACTTGAGGGCCATGACGACGATCGTGGCGAGAATGCTGAAGGCGATGCTCGCCGTGACGACCACCAGGACCGACAACCTCGCGACCTTTGGATGGCCAGCGCCAAGCTCGTTGCCGACGCGGATACTGCGTGTGCAAACATTTGATCAGCAAGCGGAAATTGGTCTACATCTTGGTAGGTCTCGGTCGTTTGCACTGACCTGGCCGCATAGCTTAAACCAAGCATGATCTGGAAGTCCCAGTTCCAGTAGTTGATGCTGGAGCAAGTCAAAGAGATAGCGATGCATGTTATGTCTTATGTGTGAATATGAAGATACGATCAGACATTAGAACTTCCGACCAGTGTGTAACTATAGCATGGGCTGAATCATGGTGTGACGTACCAGATAGAGAGCGAATCAAGAGCAATCTCTGAGTTGGGGAGGAAGCCAGTCAGAAGCACAAATCCTTGCACGTACCAGACCTCCAATCTGAGCAAGAACACAACGACACAAGACATAAACAAGCAAGAAGTACCAAACAGTTAACTAGAAATGGCTGATAAATTTACTCACGCTAGCATAACAGCCGACGCGAAGGCGAGCTTGGCGTATCCCCAGAGGCCTCTGAAAGCGAGCATGGACAGCCCGGTCCACGTCTCCTTACAAGCCGGGCTCCAGATGATGTACGCCCATGTCAACGCCACAAGCACCCACCAAGAGAAGCTCAGCGTCAGAGCCGCGCCGAGAAGGCCAAAGCTGAGAACGAACACAGCGAGCCACGAGATGAGGATGTGGAAGACGAGCACAGCAAGCACCATGTACGCCACGGGGTTGACGATGTTCTGAGCCTGCAGGAACCTCTGCATCGGGCAGAAGAGTGCAAACGCGAGCAGCTGCGGTACCAGCCCACGAGCATACAGCTGCCCCGCCACAGCCACGTCCTCAGCCTGCCCAATGAGCCGCAGGAATGGGCCAGAGTACCAGTAGAAGAAAGCGATGGCGACGGCCGTCACAAACTGGAGGAGGAGCGCTCTCTGGCAAACAACGCCCATCGCCCTGTACCTCCTCGCACCGTAGGCCTGGCCGCACACCGTCTGGACTGCAGTCGACATGCCGAGCTGCATTCCGCATACAAGTGAGAAGACGTCGTTTCTAAGCAGCACAAAGGACTATACTACATAGTGCAAGAACGAGCGCAGCTAGTTACCATGATGCCGTAGGCTAGGCCCTGGATGCCGATGTTGGTGATGGAGGCCCCGGCGAGCTCGAGCTCACCAAGGTGGCCAACGAACATCTGTGTGACGAGGCTGAGAGTGAAGCTGAAGAGCGTGATGAGGATGGATGCCCATGAGATGCGCCACAGGTTGCCGGCCTCCCACAATGCCAGCCGCGACAGCACATCGAATGGCACCGGCTCCCGCCGCAGCAGCTCCTCCGAGGCGGCTGACCGGTCATCGATGAACTCCAGCAACGGCGCCATCACAACGTTGCCATCTCCCTCCATTGTCTCCTCCCCTTAAGTGCTTCACTTGGTCTAGTTCATTATGGACCAAGCCTTTGGTGATGCTGATATATGCACGAACATGTGTACTGTTCAGTAGCCCTTTGAGTGGCAGCTAACTAACATTCAGGTGCCATACCTACCAGTCTATTGGCTGGTTGTGAATAAGTTGGTGAAAACTGCAGGTGTATGAGCATAACGCATGAAACGTTACCAACTGAACCCAAAACTATAAATCTGTCAGTTTTAGGTAAAAGAAAGTGAGTAAGCTTTCCAGCATGTAATGCATCTGATTCTGAATCTCAGATCAAATATTAAACATACTTGCCAGTTGCCAATAAACGCATGATACATCAACTTGTCAGACAGCAATAGCTTACTTTTCTTGTTTCAGAAGACCTCTTTCTAAGAACTTAACCATAAGCTTTCCAGCAGCTGGTTGTTTCTTTGAGGTCAGCTGATTGTCAACTTTTCGACACAATTTAATATCAGGAATTAAATTTCTCTGAAACATCTGGCACGCCACATTGTATGACTGAACTGCGAGACCTCTATTAAGAAAACTCTCCATCAGAATGTGGCATGTCTGAGCATCTCTCTGTGAGGCAGTTCTCAGTACCTTGCTGAGGAGACTGTAAGCTTCATTTATTTTACCTAATGCACATAGCTTCTCAATGACCTGATTGTATACACTCTTAAGCTCTTGTCTCGCTAACATCTTATCCAGCAGATCGAGTAATTCTTCCACTGTACCCTTCTCACAGTATCTATGTATCACTGTCCTGTATGTAACAAGTGTAGGAACAATTCCTCTATTAAGCATTTTCTTCACAAGCTCTGTCGCTTCTTTCAGCCGACCTTTCTTTCCCAAAGCATTCACAACAACAGTATAAGTTACAACATCTGGATGCCTGTTGCTGAGATACAAGTCATCCAACAAAGACAGCGCTGATTCCAAATCCCCCTGCCGAGAAAATCCATGAATTACAGTAGTAAAGTTGATAACATTAATGGTACAACCTTTGCTTTGGCACTGCTCCATGAAGTCTTTGGCCTCTGCCGGCTTTCCTTCCTTACATAACGCATGGATCAGCAAGTTAATCTCCACAGTGGTGGGAAAGAAACCCTTCTGCAACATCTGGGCAACGACATCACATGATTCCTTTAGTTTCCCTTCTCTTCTAAACCCATGCATTACAACACTGTATGTGATATCACTTGGAGTCCACCACTCCTCTCCACTGTTGTTTAGCAATTCCAAAGCCTCTGAAGTTTTCCCAGCTTTGCAGAGACCATTTAACAGTGCAGTATGTGTGACTATGTTTGGCTTGCAGCCATTCTTGTACATATGTTTCATCATCTTTCTTGCTTGATCAATTTCCCCGATCCGGCAGAACCCATCAACAACTGCGCTATATGTCACAACATCAGGTTGACATTCTTTTGAGATCATCTCGCCTACAATCTCCTTTGCCTCAGCCATCCTCCCATTCAAGCAGAAAGAGTGCACAACTGCACTATATCCAACCTCATCAACACGGAACCTTTTCCCCTCTGACTCCCTCAAGAACTCCAACGCCTCATCTGCATGCCCATGCTTTGCAAGCACATGGATGAGCATGTTATACGTGACCTGATCTGGAAATAGACCCGCATCATTCCTCATCCTCCCAAGCAAACCCTGCACCTCTGCCACCCTCTTCTCCTTGCACAAGAAACCCATCACTGTATAATAGGTAATCTTATCAGGTGGGCACCCATTTTGCAGCATCACACCGATCATCTCTAGCGCCTCAACAACCCTCCGCACGCTACATAACCCCTTAACAAGGCAATTGTATGTGACTACATCTGGCTCGACCCGAACACGTCGCATCCGGTCGCTAAACTCAAGCGCCTTGTCAATGCGCCCGGCAAAAACAAGCACATTCACTGCCACATTGCATATCGATATGTCAGGCGCGCACCCGTCCTTCTGCATGAGTTGGAGCACGCGCATGGCGGAGCGGAGCTTCCCCGCGCGGCTGTACGAGAGCATGAGGTGCGCGAACTGCTGCGTCCCGCGCCTCATGCGGCGGCGGATCATGAGGCGCATGACGCGCCGGGCGGGGTCGTGGAGCCTGGTGCGGCTGAGGAGGCTCAGCATTTCGTCGAACACCTCCGGGGCGTGCCGGTAGCGCCACTGGCGGTCGGCCCAGCGGAAGAACTCGAACGCGGCGCGGGCGTCCGTCTGCGCCTGCGCGCGGAGCACGGCGCGGACCTGCGGCGGGGAGAGCACCCGGAGCAGGTGCCGGAGCTGCGCCTCCAGCTTCGGGGTCCACGAGCCGCGGAGCTCGAGCAGCTTGCAGGTGTCGCGCACGAGGCGGCTGCGCGACTCCTCCGCGAGGTCATCGTCGTGGGGTATCTCCTTGACGACGGACGCGGGGGCGAGTTCTCCCGCGGCGGCCGAGGAGGATGCGGCGGCGGTGCAGAGGCGGCGGGGCTGGAGGAGGAGGAGCAATGGGTTTTTGGCTAGATGCCCAGGCATGGCGCCCGCTCGTGTGCGCGGGAGGAAATGCGTTTGGTGGTTGGGAAGGCGATTGGCGATGGCCGGAGGGTGCCGCCGGCGGCGGCGGGCGTCAGGTCACTGGCCGACGAGCCGGAGCAGGCTGGGTGGGGTCACAGCGTCAGGGCAGCCCATGTAGCCTTTTTGCTAGGATCTCGAGTAGTCGTACGATTTTGCAATAAAACCCATGTGAAGGACAAACAATACCTGGCTTCTCCATCTTTCAACTCTTTGCCCCACCATCGTCTTGCTGTCCTTTAAAAGCAACTATAGAAAAGTCGTCATATTGATATCCTCCTAATGCTTATGAAACAAGAATCGAGGTGGTGCACAAACTCGGAGTCTTCATATTTGCTGACTTCTTAATCGTGGTTGAAAAGCAGTGTGGTTCGTGTTCAGGGATGGCAGATGGTTGCTACCCATGGTGGTGGTGTTGGCTCGTAGGATAAGATAGTTTGCATGAAGCTTGGGAAGAGGCGGGAGGACGGCATATCATGTGGTTTTTCTCAATTTTGTCGATGGGTGACGCCGGATATGAGGTCCGGATGGTACGAGAATGACCCCCGGCTGACATGGCCTTTCCCTTGGCACGAGAGGACCGGGAAGGACGCACCTCTTGTGTAACAGTTATCGTGTCCTAGGTAAACGTTGGGTAGTCAGGTGCGGAGAGGATAACTGTTGAAAGAATATAAGTAGTTTATGTGCCCTGGTGCGTGCAACAGGCATGATCTTTGGTTCACAAAGCCCTGACAACGATGATGCCCTCCCATCTATGGCGACAGAGGAGGCACTTATCCTCTCTCTCTTCGACGATTGCCTCGACGGTTTTGGGGTTCGAGGCAGTCGACTATTTTGGTTTGTTCAAGGAGCCCAATGAAATTGCTTATAGTTTTATTCCCTCCTAGGCTTCTCCACAAAGTTTTCAGGCCAGTTGTTGAGCCTCTCTATGTCTAGTAGTTTCATCGTGTGGGTTCATATAATTTTACTTTAGTTTAATGGCTTACACGACTACCTCCAAAAACTATGGGACCCACTTGTCCATGGGGCATCCTTTTTTCCTCAATCTCCTTGTCATCCCATGTGATGTGGGGAATACGTGAAGTTTCATTTGCGTCACATGCAACTGTCACATGGAGTGTGCTCCATAAGTCATCTTCGAAAATATGGAGGCTGGGAGGCCAGATATAGAGGGCACTCCAAAAATTACGATGATACTGACATGTATGGTGACTGTGCTAGATTGTCCTTTTTTTATTAGTATGACAACTCTGCTAGAGTTATTTTTTAGGAAAAACCATCATGCCGAGTTTTATTGATTAGTTAAAACTAAATGATAAGTATCACACGTGTGGCACGAAGCACTTCGTCCCTAATGTTTTCTACTACTAAAGTTGCCATCCAAAAATAAAAAACAAACCCGCTAAAAAAACTAAAAATTGTCATCAAAAAAAAAGTTGCCATGTTTGACAACTAAAGTTGCCATCCTCGCGTCACTAAACTTGCCATAAAAATGTTAGGATTTGCCATGTGCGAGCCACACGTATGCCACTTATCAGGGTCCATAAACCCAGTTACATCATTTACCAAACTCACGAAAATAAAGCTAGGGGGGTCATCGTCTCAAATACAAGTTCTAGACATACCCACGACATTACTAGCTAGCTCGTGGGCCGCTGCACTGGCCTCCCTATTCCAATGTTCTACAAGAGCATTATCAAAACCTACGAACAATCCGTGTAAACTACACTTGCCGCAGTAGCCGAGAAACCTCCATCATTAATGGTTTGAACAACCTGAAGACAATCAGTGTGGATTTTGAAAGAGTTGATACTTATTTGTTGTGCAATTTGCAAACCCTCTCTGAAAGCAAATGCTTCAACCATCGCTGCATCGACAACATAGGTAAGATCGCTCTGGCACAGCTGATGCAGTCACTTGTATGGTCTTTGATAACCACACCAACTCCATTTTCACCTGAATCATCTCTAACGCATCATCCATATTGATTAGCACCTTACCTTCCATTAGTTTCTTTCATCCTTCTCTCAACACCCCACCCTTCTGATTGCTCACATGCTTATACTTAGTCATCCTTCTGCGATATTTGCTCCCCAAAAAGCGTAACTACCTTTCCCGCGCGAGGTCGGGTGCATGGTTGCGCATGAGGCCAACACACTTAGCGTGTGAGGCAACAATATATTCCTTCATAAAAGATATATTATTCCAACCAAGATATTAAATTATGATGAGGATAATTATCAAGTAAAGTATGGTACCTTTGTAGGCTTTGATAAGACTTCACCTGGTTTTTGTCTCACAGATCATACATGTCGCTCCTTAGGATTTCTACACTGGACAAAAGTGAGTAAAAATGCGCTAGATAATTTTTCCAAGCATCAAAGGTGTCTACCTACAGATTGAATTAATGGCCAAGCGATAATGAGAAGTTGAAAGATAGGAACAAGACCTTCAAAAAAAAGATAGGAACAAGACTGCTGCTGCGGAAAATCTAAGGAACATCCTCTTTTCCTCTCCTCTCCCATGGCGCTCCCGCGGGCGCCCGGGGAGGAAACCCTAGCCCCTACCCGAGCTCCCCCACCTCTCCCTTCCTCCCCTCGTGTAGCGACCCGACCTCAAACGGTCAAGTCTCTGTGTATCCGTGCCATCCCTGGATCAGTATGCTGGCACACACAGTACATCAATGTATATATCAAAGTGCAATCACATGTATAAATAACGTAAAACTGATATATACCTTATAAGTCTCAGCGAAAACAATCAATCGGGTGTGGAGTCCCATCAACGCCATCGGCAGGTTGAGTGTAGACCATAACACTGCATCGTAACTCTTACTCGTCGAAGAAATATCTGCAACATGATACGTTGCAGCCGTGTAGGTCAGTACATTAAATGTACCGGCAAGATCACCAATAAGAGAAACAAATGATAAAAACTATACTATATGCAATATGGCTGTATGGTTCTGTGTCTGAGTTTTGTTTTGCATAAAAGCTAATTTTATTTTCCCTACAACAACGGAATATCAGGAGTCTCTCACTACAGAGTTTTCTATCATGACATGGTTTCGCCAACCGATGTCTCATAGCCCCAAAATCATCATAAGTTGCCCACAATTATGTTATCAGTCCGGTGTTGAGAGTTCCGAGATAGATCCAAGTCCAGATGCTCAAATTTTCTGTAACCGGGGACACGGCTAATCGATTAGGTTTTTTAACCCTCTGCTGAGGTTTGTACACTTTACCCGCAAGATTCGATCCCTCCCGTTTCGTCCTCGCACTTCATGATGTTTGAGAACAGGACGATCGAAACATGGTCTTCTAAAGAGTTCCTCTGACCTCTGTCCGGTGCTCATCCAATCCTACCGTAGTTCTACATCTGCTAGCACCGTCCTAGCCAAAGTCACAAATAAGGTCAACCAAGCCAGAGCCCATAGTGACTTGCGGTTGCACAGGTAAGCTTCCGGGCATGAAGTATTCTTCCGTCTCTTTGAGTCTGGGTGAAGCTTTCCGCAAGATGTCATGGCGCTTCTCCATGCATCCCAGCCATCCACTGGTTGCTCCAGGGTGCTCGTCAACCGTCCTTCACCCAGTAGTGTGTACTGAATTCTTGTCTCGAGTCTCGAAATCTTGAGGTCTTGAAGTCCTGAAGATGCAGTCCTTGCCGATGCCATCATGAAGTCGTCGTCATTGACGTAGGGGATCCTTCATACTCACATCACTCCCGAGCACTCATACCAACCCCGTCTACTATAGCGTAGCATTAAAATAAATAACGTCCCGGGCTTGGTAACAGGGTGATGAGTTCCTACCTCATGCATACTACTCAACTACAAGAATTCAATATCACTACTGGAGGGATTATGAATGGTGACACTAAATGCAATAAAAACATAGGTATAAAAAGCATGGTCAAAGTGAACTTGCCTGGTAATACTTGATGAAGATTATAACGCCCTTAGAAAACTTGATAGAACTATTCGTCACTCTCCGAAGAAAATCTATACAAGTCAAACATAGCATTCACATAAGCAATCATTCTAGCAAGCAATACTAACAATCAAAATAACAATTAAAACAACAAATAAAAACTCAATAATAAAACTCCCACAAATTCCAAAGAAGCTTCAAATAAAACTAGAAAGAAAACTATTAACGAAAATCTATGACTTTGCTACAAACATCTAACATAGTTTTGCTCTAAGTAAAAAAAAACTTAACAACAATTAAAACACTAAACTAATAAGTTAACAGAAAATAAAAAGTAAAACAACTAAGTTAACACAAAGTATTTTTCTTAAAATTTTATTTGCAAAAAGAAACAAATAAAAAGCTTTTATGAAACTCTAACTATGACCTATACAAGTTTTCATACAAAACTAAATGAAATAAAATTTTAAAATAAAATAAAATTTTCTTCTGTTGAATAACAGAACAAAACTAAATTTGTCAAAAGTGACAAAAATAAATAATTTAAAAACAATTAAAACTATAAAGAAAAGATTAAAACCACACTAGAACTAAAACAGTACTGTTTTGCCTAAAACCCTAATTTAATATAAACTAAAAAATAAATAACTATATGCTACTGGATAGGCAAAACAATAACAAAATAGTAGCAAAAAGAATCAATCAAAAATCTTTTATAAAACTCAAGTTATGGCCAAATTACTAATTTGAACAAATTTCATCAAATTCAAATTTAAACTACTCAAATTTGAACTCCAATTGCACAAACAGAAACTTTACAAAATTTTGAATCTAATGCAAAAAGAATCACTCAATTTGGATCTATAAAACAATAGATATTGAATTTCTAAAAACAGAACTATTTCTGTAAATAAAACAGATCTGAAAAAAAAAACAAAAGCCTACGGATCGGGCATAGGCCACGTGGCTGTTCCTGGTTCGCTGGAGGTGTGCACTACAGAGACTAAACAGTGAGCGTTCGCAATCTAAGAGAACCAGAGACGGTGCGGACAATAAAGAAAAACCGGAGAGACCCGGTTCGATCTAAACCAAACGAACCGTAAAATAAAACCGCACTAAAACCGATCTAATAAAATAAAACCTAACTGTTCGTGTAAACTAATCTAGGCCGTTGAAATTAGATCAGAGGGAGAAGAAGCTCACCGCGGCGGCGACGAACTCTGGCGACAGTGACGACGGCGGTGGCGCTCGGGCGACGATGCAGGCAGCTCCTCCAGGGGGTCTCCGGTGATGGAGAGGGGCTCGGGCGATGCGTCGGAGCACGGCGAAGGCGTAGGTGACGACGGGGAGGGCTCGGAGGCACTGGACGGAGCGGGACGAGCTCGGTGAGCGGCGGCGGCGGGTAGGACGTGGTGGAGGGTGTTCCGGTGGACGAGGGGGAGGCGAAGATGTCGGGGCGATGCGGCTCGACAGGGCGTCGCGGTGGTGGAGTCGGTGGTGATTGGAGACGGCGGAAGCGAGCGGAGCGACGACGTCGGGGCTCGGATGAGCTGCGGCTCCAGCGAAGTGCGGGTGAGGTCGTGCAGCTCTCTGTAGACGGAGTAGGGGCACCCAATGATGCCAAATAGAAGCGGGGCGACGAGGCAAGCCGACTGGCAGAAAAAGGGGTCAAGGGGAGACTCACCGGCGTCGGAAACGACGACGAACCACTGCGGTTCCGGCGAGATCCAATCGGCCACGGCGCGCGATATAGGTGGTCTCCAACGAAGTTGCTGAAGGGAAACAAGAGAGGGAGCCTCGGGGTATTTATAAGGCATCAACTTGGGCGAGGGGAAAGCTCGAGATCATGATCCCGCGAGAAACGGGATTCGGCGGCGCATCGGGTGTGCTCTGGCACGTCGTTGCGTGTAGAGGAAGAAGAAGAGAGGTGGGGCCAAGCGTCAGCGACTGAAGGGGAGGCGAGCGAGGCGTGGGCAACCGAGCGGAAGGGGGTTCGTTCGCGGAGCTAGGCCGTGGGCCAAAACGCTGGCTGGACCGAGCGGTTAGAGCTGGCCTGGCCGGCTAGAGATTTTTTTTAACGTTTTTCCCTCTTTTTTTTTAAACAGAGAACAAAAAGAGCAATAACAAAAATAAATGAAAACTTTATATATGCATATAATATATCAAAATGTTCAGAAAAAGAAATACTAAAATGTGAACATATTGTCAGATGCAAATAAAATACACAAAAAATTCACAAAAGTCAAACAGTGCTGCTGTTGCAATAAAACCCAATAAAATCATTTTCTAAAATACCTAAATGATTTCAAAATTTATTTTCTCGTAATTTTCCATTGAAGGGAATCATTTTACCCTTTTTTCCATATAGTTTATTTTTAGGAGGAAAATAATTTGAATAAAACCAAATAACTCCAAATTGTAAGTGGGTTTCAAAATACCTTCAAAGGGACTTTCAATTTGATTCTTTTAAACTTTCAACTCATATTTCATATAATTTGAAGAAGTCATTTTATCTTCTCTCATGAAAATAATTGAGTTGCATAAAGTTTCTGAATTTGAAATGTTTTCAGATGGAATTCAAATCCCTTTTCATTTCTTTAAATGGAAGAAGTCATATTATCCTCACTCTAGGGTTTTGTGATGAAATGAATTTGAATTCATGGAGATCATAAATGCAAAGAGAAATCTTTGGGAAAGTCATTTCATTCCCTCTCATTCGACTTTCAAAAAGTTTCAAATTTCACCCAATTCACACAATCAATCACTCAACAATCAAACAAACAAACATAAATATTTATTTAATATAACATTCCAAAATCTATAATTTTGGGATGTTACACCTCGCCGCCGCCGGTGGTGCGTTGGTGGGCGAAGCCCCTCCAACGTCGGCGGCGGTGGGCCTCTCTTCTTCCCCCTCTTCGGTGGTGTGCGGCGCGGGCCGGAGCCGTCGGGGGTGGCGCGGCCGCGGGAGCTGTCAGAATGGTTGCCCTCTGGTGGCCGTGCGAAGTGCTGTGGGCGGCGGTGCGCGCCGTGGCTAGGCCCGGCGGATCGGGCGGCGGCGGATCCCTCCCCCCGTCGTCTCTGGCGCCTCTGCCCTCGGCGTCTGCGTCGATCCGCGGGTTGGGCGCCAGATCCGGCCTCCCCGGTGGCTGGCGGTGCATCTCGTGGGCCGCAGCGGGCTGGTTCGTCAGCGGCCAGGGGCTCCAAGGAGGGGCCTTTCCGTCCTTCCGGCGTTCGGCGTGATCCTCGGGGGTTGGTGCTAGGGGGCGGCGGGATGCGCGGGTGCGTGCCTGGTGGCTCCAACGCCGGGAGCTCGCTGGGCGGCGCGGGTGGGGCAGTGGCCCGGGGTGGCCGCTGCTCTAGTCGTGGATGGCTCCATGGTGGCTTGGCAAGTCGGCTACAACGGCGGCTGGCACGTCCTGGCGTCGGCTCGTCCGCAGGCAGCTTGTGTCAGCCTTTGACCCCCCTTCCCGTCGTCCGGACGCTACGTTCGTCTTAGGGTTAGCCTTCTCCCAGCTGCGGTCCATCGCTCGTCTCGCGCCCGGTGCGCAGGACCGAGCTCGCCTCGCGCACAGTGCCGCATGACTAAGCTCGTCTCGCGCACGGTGCAGCAGGACTGACCTCGTCTCGCTCATGGTGTTGTAGGACCGAGCTCACCTCGCGCCCGGTGCTGCAGGACGGGTCGATGGAGGCCAGTTGTGGTCGGCCTATTGGGTCTCAGCGCTGGGGGTCGCCTAGGGGTGCGAAAGGTGGGACCTTTCTGCTCGTCTCTTTGGTTGGTGTAGCGGCAGGTCTCGGGTGAGGGGGTGTCAAGGTTTTGGATGCCGGGGCGGCGGCCCTGGAGGTGGTTGCACGGTGCTCTCGGGCGGAGGCCGTAGCTTGGTGCTGCCCGGTGGCCATGGCCGTGTGGGCGGCATGGTCGCCGGGTTGTGGCGTTCAGTGGTGGTGAGTTTTGGCCGGGGTGAAAACTTGTTCTATCTTCGGACGGACCGGGGACGGCGAAGCTCGTTCCCTTCTTGAAGGCATCGTCGCGGCTCTCATTGCCCGTCATGCGGCTCCGGGGGAAACTCTGATCGTCGGATTGGGCGGTGGCGGCGCTCCGGTGTCATATCCTTCCTGAAGGCGCCGCCTTGGAGCCCACGATTCGTCGTATGCGGCTTCATCTCTTGGCGGTGTAGTGCTAGGGGTGGTGTTGCCGCGCTCAGCGCCTATTTATCATGCCTTGGGTGCGTGCGTGTGTTGTGGTGGCGTGCGTTTGTACCGGGTTGTTGAGATCGTTGCTTTATATATAAAGCGGGGCGAAAGCGTTGTTCAGTAAATTAATGGCCAAGCTTTCGCTTCTCCAACCAAAGATTGATCAAAGAGTTGAAGTGGACCATGTACCTATATATTGAAGCGTTCAAGGTAAAGCTTTTGGTACACATAGCTCCTTACTTTCAGCTTGTTTCCGAAAGTTTATATTTTAGCTAAAATTGGGTCCGAGGTAGACAAAGATGCTTGGTGATGGCACATGAGCCACATGAGTACTAGCTAGGGTGCACCTTGTGGTGTGGGCGCCGAACCACAATTCAACACAAGATGCTTGTGTTTGTGGGTGATGTGACAAATTGGGCACACTCATAATAGGAATGCATGTAGGTGCAACCACAAGTTGATTTGTCTAGTTAGGATAAAAGTCCAATGACACGGGGGGCGCCGATGAAATTGGTAAAGTTAGATTAGGGTTTTGTACACCAACATTACCGCTAGATGATGGAGGTGTATTTTTCGAAGCATTTGTATTTGCTACAAATGAATTATATATCATCACATTACCCTTACTAATAAGACTTTCAATCACAACCACTTTGCGCTAGAGAATTTTTTTTACTCACAAGGATTTCATCTTGTTTGTCTCAGGGAACTTGGTTTCTCCAACCGGAGTGATATAAGAGTGAAATCTTATAATAACTCAAAACACAAAAACATTTGAAATAAGAGTTTCCATGAGGTTGGACTCACTGGAATTTTGCAATACAAAATGGATTCTAGAAAGTATGATTCCAATCCTCCAAAATTCCTCCAAATTCTCTTTCAACTACAGAACCTCTTGTTTCAGGTTATGTACGGCCACATTTAACAACTCCATTCAGACCAAAACATCAGGAATAAAATCCACTTTGTCATGGCATGGCCTGCTTCCCGGATGAATCAATGTCCCTTGCCTTCCCGTCTTCCTTCATTCCCATGCCTTGTCACAGGACAGGAGGAGTTCCAAACTAGAAGAACAGATAGCCGATCACTTTCTGAGCCATTGACCAGATGAAGCCATGAGCGTGGCTACAGCCGGCGACCAACATGAGCAGCATGAACTCGACGAGCAGAGTGAACTTTCGCTAATCCCGATCGAATAGCAAGATGTCCCAGAATGATCACGTTGTGCTCCTGCGACCTGCCGAAGCCACGAGTGTTGCTACAGCCGCGACGAACATGAGTAGCATCAACACGAGCAGAGTGTACGTTTTCTTGTCTCCTTGAGACGATCTACGACCCTCAAGAAGTTGTGTGTGTATGCTCCTCCCCTGCGTTGGTGTTGCCTATATATATATGTTGAGACCGGTGGCAGTAATTTTGTTGTCTTCCTTGGCGATTACGGTAACGGCTGGCGGGGTTTGTCCGTGTTTCTCCCTGCTGTTTGCGAGGGAGTGAGGGGAGAGCCGCTGGCGACGGTGGCGGCGCCGCCACGCTATCTCCATGTCCTCTGCAGTCACGTTGTTAACGCACGGCACGGGTGCTGTAGCTGCGATATCAGCCATCCAATTTCAATCTCACGGCTGTCATCCCCCCCCCCCTAATTTTTTTTTGAACATCAGTACAGACACAAGCGCTTATGTACACGTGCATACACTCACCCCTATAAACGCACACCCTATCCCTATGAGCACCTCCGAAAGACTGAGCCAGCATATCATCTTGAGATTTACGAAGTCACCGTAGGCGCCTCGTCGTCGACGGGAACGTCTTCTCCCACTGAATGCGCATCGCCGGAAATTCTGAAATAAATCCAGAAATAAATGCGAGCATCAGGATTTGAATCCTGGTGGGCTTGGGATACCACAGTCCCTCTAACCATCCAACCACAGGTTGATTCACCTCCCCTAATTCTGTTAATAAATATGTACTATATCTATATTATTCATTTATATTTATATTTAAATTTATTATTGCTTATAAAAGTGCCATTCGTAATTCTTTTAAAGCCATTAAATTTAGTGTACATGAGACAACCAGCGCCCTGCGATCTAATGCGTATCGAAGAGTCCATTTGGCTTAGGTGGTCTGTCACCAAATCCAATGGCCCAAATTCAATGTTCTGCCACACGCACGCCCTGCCCCTTCAAAATCAGCGGGACCAAGATATAATTAATGATATACTTATAAACGTGGCAATGATAATTTCGAGGCTTCGGTTATTGCAAGAAATCAATGCATGCAGAGCTGTAATCTCTTAAAATTCGCGACAACCATTGCATTTGATCTCTCGAATTAACTCTTCCTAATTTATTGCACACACTCATGACATCGATTTACTCTTCTTAGGCCAACTCTAGCTGATCCCCTATAATCGGTTAGAGGAGTAAAACCCTGGCTTTACTTCTATAACCGGGACCTAGCCGAACCCCTAAAATCTATAGAGAATAATTTTTCCTCCACCGCTTATCCGGCACCTATATTTCCTCCACCGTTCGACGGCGGAGTAAAAAATCCACCCTCCTTTGCCTCTTCTCCCCCCATCCCCGCCACTCCCCTCCCCCCCCCCCCCCCCCCCCCCCCCCCCCCCCCCGACATTCCCTGCCGCCCCTTCTTCCCCAATGGTCGGATCTCGTGGTTGCCGGTCCCCGCCGCCCATCCACAATGTGGATCCGCGCCGCCAAGAGCGAAGCGCGGGCGTGTTCTCGACTCAACTTCCCGTTGGGCGGGGGCCGCCACTCGACGACCCGCCGCCGTTGGGGGTGGTGAGTGCGTCGCTGGCTAGGGAGGACCGGGAGGCGAGGAAGCGGATCGCGTTGGAGGCCGCCGACGAGGAGTACATGGTGGACCTCCGCCGCCAGTATCCCAAGCTTGTGGAGGCAGAGCGCAAGATCTTTGGGGAGCGCGCAGCGGAGGGGAAGGTCATCGACGTCTCGAGTGGCGACGAGGACGGCAGCGCCAACGATGACTTCGACGTAGAAGAATGGCGGAGGATCTTCCGCGACTACGGCGACGACGACATAGAGCCGGACCCCATGGGCGGTGGGATTTCGCGGGCGGAGTGGCTCGCCCTCTACAGGTCCGATGATTAAGGTTTTAGACTATGTTTCAGTGGTTTAAGATGTAAATTATGTGTCGAATTAGACTATGCTTGCGTGGTCATTGAACTATGCTTCGGTGGTTTATCGAATCTTTGTTCATTATTGAATCTTCATCCATTTACATTTAAATTTGATTTTTACTCCGTTAAATATAGGAGATGAGCTAGAATCGACCAAATTTAGCGGAGTAAATATACTTCACTAAAGTTTGCTCCGCCGTTTTCCTCCTCTATCTTTAGGGGATGGGCTAGAGTTGGCCTTAGTTTGTTGCACGCATGCATGGCAAAAAATCAGGTAATGCATTGGCTCTTTCAATGAATTCCAAGCCGCGTAGATTTGTGCAGCAACAACCTTCCTGTCCATGATGCAAGTGCGTTCATTTCATTCCACCACTCTTTGATAGAGATAGCCTCTTGTGCATGAGCGGCCAGTGCAGGATTATTAGACCAATCTGCAACAAGTAGCCAGACAGAGATAGCACTAGGGCATTGCAGAGGCGATTCATCGGCTTGGTCACAGAGGTTGCAGGCATCATTTTGTGGAATTCCACGCACCGCCAAACTGTCGTTGGTAAGGATGCTTCCATTTCCATGCAGCCAAAGCCACATGAAGAAGCGGCACTAGACAACGATCTATATTAGCAAACTAGAATCACCAGACAACGATCTATAAGCGAACTACTAGAAGATTGCTCAAACATCTCGCGAACTACTACAGTAATAGACTGCTCAAAGATCTATGAATTTTGGGCGCCAATGCACCAAATTTACATAGCCATCAGCCCATCACAGCAAAATGCCAGCCTTGCAAGAGGGCCAACGCACCCGAACTTCACCTGCTGACCTGCAGCTTCAAACGAATTTGTTGTGTTACGTTACAATTTGTTTTCAATAATTACAATGATTTTGTACCAAAAAAATAAATCCTGAATTCAATTTAGTGCCCCCTCTGTAGAGAAGCTTATATTTCTCTACGGAGGGAGTACTATTTGAATCTACAAGTTAAAAGCTATGGTACAACTCAATGTTCTGAATCTGCTGCAACATCGACGCCTGTGACACTGTTCTGAATCTAAGAGTTCTACAAGTTAAAACAATTGTTCCACAATTCATCTACCAAATGAATGCAGGAATAAGCAACAAAACCGAAATCTCAAGAAATAATAATAATAAAAAGCCTAGGGGAAAATGTGTACATTTTCTATGTTAATAAATGTGCCAGAAGACAGGTAACACGACACAGTTTGACAAAGCGTTGTGCTGTTTAACAACAGACCATTCTTCCAGTTTTGAAGGAACAAACACATAGTAACATTTTCTCATTGCCAACTACAAGGAAAACAAGATATAAACAAGAAAAAACAGTGCTTGGGGCGGGAAGAAGATGTAATAAAGAATTTTCTCAGTTCAGGTCTCCAAATTGCTTCCGCACCACGCCAGAGAAAGCGGATCAGAAGAACGAAAGTATTTAGTTTGATCATCACAAAGAGATAATAAAAAAGGGTAACTTGCAATCACAGAACAATTGTATAATTGGATCAACAGATCAGTATTTTTCAGACAAGGCTGCCAAATAGCCTCTCTGATCCCTCTGGGTGATAATATAGATCTCATCAATGCAACTACTTTTTAACATCACAGACCACATAACCAGGATCCAAGAGCAACAATATCCGATCCATATGAAAGAAAACAGGAAAAATTAGACGGCGGTACCACCGGAGCCGGATTAGATCTTCCCCGCCTCATCGCCACCGTGTGTGTTGTGCGTGCTTGTTGTGTCTGTGTGTTGGGCTTGTTGTGCTGTGCCCACAGCTGAACCCGTTTGATGTGTGTGTGCTTGTCTGTTGGACCTTGCCTGCGGTGGCGGTGTGTGTGTGTGTTATATTCGGATGGTACTTTGTTGACTTTGTGCTCGGTGGTTGCTTTATTTATAAAGCGGGGCGAAAGCCTTTTTCTGTAAAAATTAGACGGCGGTATCGTTAGTTCAGGTCTCCACTTCTTCCACATTGCGAACTTCAGAACAAGTACTAAGGTGATTGATGGTTGAACCGTCAGAAAATGCAAATACATCTCCATCAAGCAAATCAAATCGGTAGACCAGAAACAGAAGATCAAATCGGTAGTCCTCAGGGATTATGCTTGTGATGTTCATCAACGAAGAAAACTCAGGTCTCAAAGATGTGCCATCACTGGACTTGCGGAACTGACTAAACTGAAGCGAAAAGGACAAACTTAAAAACCATCAAACATACAATGATAAGCAGGGGCAATTAGGAGTAGGTGAAGCAGATTCCCAAAAGTCTGACCTTTTGGAAAATTTGAGCCCGGCAAAATATAACAAAGGGATCGAATCATCAAGGAGCTCGTCACATGATTCCGAACAAAAAGTAAGTGCTCTTCAACATGAACTAACCCTCAGAAGGCTGCTAAATTTGTCCCCAGAATTAAAGAATGACAGCATGGACGCATAGCCACCAATAGTCCCGAAAGATGGTATGATTAACAGGTTTTTATCACAGGACAAACACAAAAACACAAACATACATGTCTACATAGGCCAAATCTAAAAAATTTAATTGTCGAAAGTCAGAATTGGAACTGGCGTAGTTCTGAGGGCACCGAAATCCTATGCAGCCCAAGTATCCATTTTTGACCGAGGATAACTTACCATTTTTGAGAGAGTAATCTGTGTACTGAAATGGTCTGGCGTGATTTGGGGTGCAGCAAGATGCATGCATGAATGCTCATCTGTAACCATCTAGGTGCTTGGCACATTTAATCAGTAGTACTAGCGCAAATTTGATCCATTTATCAGGCCGTAATTTTTGCTTGACATGCATATTCACACGAACATATATTCACAACATTGTTTTCTTTAATGCTAACAGAAGATTCCATTGATTAGGCGAAAAGGGGATTTACAAGGAAGACCGAAAGGTCAAAAGAGAAACAGAGATAAATTAAAAAGCAGTACACAGCAGCTGCCAGGCCTGGGTGGATGGAACGATCCAGAAAACTCCAGCCTCTTGCGGCACCACCGACTCCGACCGTCGCCCACCGGCCGACTACCTCAGATGATAAGGCACCAATGTTGCCCGCGCCTGCACCCCACCGGCAGCCACGGCCACACTCATCTCCACTGCTGCCCGTCCACATGGTAACCCTGCCGTCCATCCACAACGGATGGCACAACAGGCCACATAACTCGGATTTTCGTAAAAAACACTGAACAGGTAACACCAAACTCAGATTTCCAGGAATAAGCAACAAAATAAGAAACAAAAACCAAAACTAATAAAGAAATATGCACATTTTCTTATGTTAATAAATGTGCCAGAAGACAGGTAACACAACACTGTTTGATAAAGCGTTGTGCCGTTTAATGCTGGCCGGTATTTCCATTGATGTATGATTCCCTCTACAGGACGGCCAAACTGCCAACAACAGGCCATTCTTCGAGTTGTGAAGCAACAAACACATAACATTTTCTCATTGCCAACTACAAGAGGAAAACAAGATATAAACAAGAAAAAACAGTGTTTTGGGGCGGGAAGAAGATATAATAAAGAATTTCCTCAGTTCAGGTCTCCAAATTGCTTCCGCACCACGCCATGAGATAGCGCATCAGAAGAACGAAAGTATATATTTTGATCATCATTGGAAAGTACAAGATAATAATAATAATAATAATAATAATAATAAGGCAACTTGCAACCTCGGAATATTTGTATAATTGTATCGACAGATTAGTATTTTCAGGCAAGGCTGCCAAATAGCAAAAAACAAATGGAGAGAAAAACACAAACGAATAACAACCAGGTATGACGCTGCCTCTGGTCCCTCTGGGTGATAATTTAGATCTCATCAATGCCACTACTTTTTAACATCACAGGCCATCACCAGGATCCAAGAACAACAACCTCCGATCCATATGAAAGAAAACATACTAGGAATGAAAAATCAAACAGCAGTATCATCAGTTCAGGTCTCCACTTCTTCCACATTGAGAATTTCAGAACAACACTACAGGAATCAGCTTCTTTGCCGTCTGCCAGACGGCAAAGGAACCAAAAGCGGACGGCAAACCTCTTTGCCGTCTGTCACCGACGGCAAAGCTGCCCGGCAAAGAAAGCTACAGTAAACAGGTTCTTTGCCGTCTGCTTCCTCAAAGCGGACGGCAAAGATTCTTTGCCATCTGTGGCAGACGGCAAAGAATATGGACAGTAAATAACAGGCGTTAGCCACGTTAGGTGGCTAACGGCAGCCTTTGCCGTCTGCCAGCGGACGGCAAAGGCCCACATCCTTTGCCGTCTGCCACAGACGGCAAAGTAACCAAATGGTATAGCTCCCAGTTTGCACAGGTTGCTGCCACGTGGCCTCTTTGCCGTCAGTGGCGGACGGCAAAGGCCCCTTTGCCGTCGGTGGCAGACGGCAAAGAGGCTGCATTGCCTCTTTTTTTTTTTTCTGTTTTTTCTTATATCCAAGCATTTTCACAGCAAATAGATGATATATATTTTTTTTTCACAGGGCAATTTCAGAGCAAACATATGAGATATCCAACACATATAATTTCATCATACATGCATAGTTCCATCCAACCATACATAGCAAGTTCCACATACAGGCATCCAACCATACATATTACAATAGTTTCATCCAACCATACATGCATAGTTCATCCATACAAGCACTCCATCAATGCAAGCTTCCGTGAAGTGAATGAAATCTGCAAAATGGGAAATAAGAAAGTTAGAAGAAGAAGAAGAAGAAGAAAATGAAGAAGGAGTATATGACATTCTTCTTCTTCTCCTCCTCCTCCTCCTCGTCGCTCCTCCTCCTCCTCTTCTTCTTCTTCTTCTTCTTTTTCTTCTTTTCTTAAAACTAAACTAAACTAAACTAAACTAAACTAAAATAAACTAAACTAAACTAATCCTAAAACTAAACTAAACATAAACCTAAACTAAACATAAACCTAAACTAAACATCTCCTCCTTCCTCTTTTCTTCTTCTTCTTCTTTTTTTCATCTTCTTCTTCCTTCTTCTTCTTCTATCCTTTTTTTTTTTCCTTTCCCCCCCCCCCTTTTTTTTTTTTCTTCTTCTTCTTCTCCTCCCTCCTCCCTCCTCCTCCCTCCTCCTCCTCCTCCTCCTCTTCTTCTTCTTCTTCTTTTCTTAAAACTAAACTAAACTAAATTAACTAAAACTAAACTAAATAAACAAACAATCAAAACTAAACTAATCCTAAACTAAACTAAACTAACATAAACCTAAAACTAAACTAAACTAACATAAACCAAAAGTAAAAGTAAAAAAAAAGGGTGAGGAGCTCACCGCAGGGAGGGGCGGTTGTGGAGGAGGGGGGGGGGGGCGTCCCGGTGGAGTAGGTCTGCCCAAGGGAGGGGGCGGCGCCGCGGCCTGCCTCACGGCGGCGCGCGGTGTCCGCCGCAGGGAGGGGGGCGAGGCGGTCTGGGCAAGGCGGCAGGACGCCCGCGGGCGGCGAGCGATGTGGCCGGGGCAGGGGCCAGGGGCGGCGGGACGGCCGCCGCAGGGGAGGGTCGGTGTCTGTGCGCGTACTTCCCCTGTTCTGCGTTGCGACTTGTGCACGGGCCGGCGGGGCGCGTTTGGTTCGTTTCTCGTGGCTGGCGGCGGTTAATTGGGGTCGGGTGCGGGGGGTCGGGGAGGGGAGGGAGCGAGAGAGAAGAGAGAGAGAGGAGGGGGCGGGACGGCCGTTAGATAGTCAATTCTTTGCCGTCTGCCAGCAGACAGCAAAGATTCTTTGCCGTCTGCTGGCGGACGGCAATGAGGTGGGGCTGGTGGGCCGTTAGGGTTTAGGCCTCCATTGGACCCCACCCACCTCTTTGCCGTCTGCTAGCGGACGGCAAAGATTCTTCACCGTCAGCTGGCGGACGGCAAAGAACTGGCTGATGGCAACTAGGCTCTTTGCCGTCAGCCAAGTCTTTGCCGTCCGTTTTTTATAAGCAGACGGCAAAGAGCTGACTGATGGCAAATTCTCTGTTTCCAGTAGTGCAAGTACCATCATGATTGATGGTTGAGCTGTCAGACAATGCTTTCTAGGCAAATAGATCTCCATCAAGCAAAAGAATAGTAGAGCAAAAGTGAAGAAAGAGCATCAAGGAACAATAGAAGATCGAACCGATAGCCCTCAGGGATTATGCTTATGGTGTTCATCAAGGAAGAAAACTCAGGTCTCAAAGATGTGCCATCACTGGACTAGCAGAACTGACTGAACTTAAGAGAAAAGGACAAACTTAAAAAGCATCAAACATACAACGGAATTAACACTCAAAAGCATCAAACATACTACAACAGTTAGCAGTAGGCGAAGCAGAACAAAAAGTACTCTTCAACACGAAGTAACACTCAAAAGCTACTAGATTTGTCCTCAGAATTACGGAATGACAGCATGGACGCATCACGACCAATCAGTCCCGAAAGATGGTATGATTAATAGGTTTTTCATCACCGGACAAATATTAAGAAAAACACAAAGATCCAGGTCTACATAGGTCTCAAATCTAAACTTTTTGAGAGTTGGACGTCAGAATTGCAGATTTGACAGCATGGCACACAGAATGCACCAATCAGTACCAACATACTGACTATAAACAACAAGCAAAAACATAGTAACAACAGTTTCAAGAACAAAAAGGAAAGGATGAGAAAAGAGACTAAACAGTGAGCTCATATATGCCCTCAGACATCCAAGGAAGGATCTAACAGCATTAGCTCTCAAGCCTGGCAGGGCAAAAGCTCTTAGGCGGCAACTGCGAATGTTTTGAGAAACAAGCCTTGATTTTATCATCACCGAGCATACATTACCAGCCACTGAATTAACAGCAAATAAAACATATGTCCAGCATTGCATCAGACATCCAAGGAAGGATCACACAGCACAAGCTCTCAAGCCTGTCTGGGCGAAAGCTCTTAGGCGGCAACTGCGAATGTTTTGAAAAACAAGCCTTGATCTTAACATCATTTGCAATGCAGGAGCATATTGAACATACAATGTTTATAGTGCTTAAGCTCATTGAGAAACACAATATTGACGAAGAAAAATAACAAGGCTCAGACATCCAAGCAAGGAATTAGTGGCATAAGCTCTCAAGCCTGGCAAGGCAAAAGCTCTAAGGCAACAATTGCAAATGATTTCCCAGCAGCAAAACATCTACAAATATCAGAGAGGCATGAAGTCCCAGGTTCGGATCAGTACCTGAAAACTGATTATTGGCCCAATATGCTTGATGAGCAAATGATTTCCCAGCAGCAAAACATCCACAAATCTACAAATATATTAGAGAGGCATGAAGTTCCAGGTTCGGATCAGTACCTGAAAACTTATTACTGGCACAATCATACCCTTAGGCCCAAGTTCGATTAAGTAGAGACAACTAATAAATATAATTGTCTAAAAAAAAAACTAATAAATATAAGAACAAGCTAAGTCAGAGAGAATCCCTCAAGGACCCATATAAAATCGCACACTGTAGAAGGGACTGACATGGAATTGGATTCCAACCAAGACAAACCCACAAAGGTCAAATGAAGGACACTTGCAGCTATGAGAACAATGTTTTTAGTTGATTGTTAAAACCTCATAAAGCCGCATAAATATTCATCACTTCGAAATCTAACGGTAATTCCAACTTGTAGCTAATCATCGTGGGCATAACCCTGTACTCCATAGTTAGCACAAACAAGACTAATAACGGGTCATTGACAACCACCAGACGAAGCAATTATATTGCTCTAAAACAGTGTACTCGCTGCGTGTCTGAGCAACTTGGCTTTTCTTGGCTTAAGAGAAAGCTAGGAGTATTGAAGCCATGAGTTGAAACAACTAATTTTACATGTGATTCGCTGTGATGTTTTTTAAAGACAAAAATGCACACCAGACGATTCATTGGAGACAAGCATGGTTCACGATCACCATGGCAACCAATATACTCCTAAACCAATCTGTACCCACAAACATCAATTATTTCGTTGGGCTGCATATTGGGCCAATCTAGGACTACTGTAGCTAATGCATTTAAAAAAAAAAGGTGAATATGAAATATTTATTTGAAATCCATGAAATATTTTTTTGAAATCGTGAACATATTTTGAAAACTATGACATTTTTTCAAATTACTAGCAATTTTCTGAAATTGTAAACAAGAACATTTTAAAATTCTAGAATTGAAAGACGAACATTTTTTCAAATTTTGAACATGAGAACATTTTTTAAAATTGAGAACAAATATTTGAAATTTCAAACAAAAGAAACAAGAAAAATAACAACAAAACAGGAAAGAAAAATAAAAACGAAAAAGAAACAGAGAACATATTTTGAAAACGCGAACATTTTTTGAAATTACGAACAATTATTCAAAACAAGAAATTTTATCAAATTCCCAGAACATTTTTTTATTTACGAACAATTTTGAAAACATGAACATTTTTTCATTTTTGGAAAAAATTGAAAACAGGAACATTTTGCAAAATTTCTGAACAAATTTCCAAAAAACTATAACATTTTGAAAAACAGGATCATTGTTTGGAATCATGAAAATTTCTTGAAACGGGAACATATTTCCAAATTCCATAACAAATTTGGAGAAGCGAACATATTTCGAAACTCCTGAACTTGTGAACAATTTATGGAACTGGGACATTTTTTGAAACTCCGGAGAAAATGAAAACATGATTTTTTTTTGCAATTTGCGAACAATTTTTGAAAACAGGAATATTTTTTTAACGCCTGAACAATTTTTGAAAAGTTGTGAAATTTTTTGAACAAAAGCTTTCGCAATATTTTTTGAAAAACAAGAACATTTTGGAAAATCCCGAACATTTTTTGAATTTGTGAACAATTTTCGAAAACCACACTTTTTTGAAATTTTGAACGTTTTTTAAAAGCAGGAACATTTTTCGAAAATTAAGAACAAAATCTGAATATGTACTTAGTTTAAAAAAGATAAAATAACCTTAAAAAAAGAACTAGAAAACGAAAACGAAAAAAAGAAAAGAAAGTAGAAAGTACAAAAAGAAACCAAAAAAAGAAACAGAAAAACCCGTAAAAGAAACAAAAAAACAGGTTCAGGGAACCTTCTAGAAGGTTCCCAAAACCGGCTGGCGTTGTTGGTGCACTGGGCCGGCCCATCGCGTCGCTTCTCGGTCGCTCGTCTGTACGAAGCGCCGGCAGTTTGATGCAGTATGCGTCCAATAGGATTTTCCATTTTTTTGGCTGTATTGTGCTGTTGGTTCGGAAAAAAACCAGCCTTCTGTTTTTTATTTCAGAAAAGTACACAAATTTGTAAAAGTTCATTGATTCAAAAAATTACACAAATTTGAAAAAAGTTCATCGAATAGGAAAAAAGGTCCTCAAATCTGAAAAAAGTCATCGAGTTTAAAAATAGTTCAACAAATTTAAAAAAAGTTCATCGAGTTTGAAAACAGTTCATCAAATAAAAAAAAAACGTCATCAAATTTGAAAAAAGTTCATCAAACTTGGAAAAAAGTTCATGGAATTTGAAAAAAAGTTCATCGAATTCGATTTTTTAAATCAAATTAGGAAAAAAGGTTCAACTAATTTGCTAAGGAAAATCGCACATTTTAAAAAATGAAAAAGAAAAAGGAAAAAAAATGAAAAAACGAAAAAGAAAATAAAGAAGAAAAGAGAGAAACGATGTAACTAATCACAGTTGGTTGGGTTGCCCGGTTGGCTACCGTAGCTGGCGCTGGATGGTGAGGTCGTAGGTTCGAATCACACTTCTCGTAGGACCTTTTTCGTTTAGAAAAAAAGTAGGACGGGCCGACCGAGGAGCGGAGGGGGGTGTGCGCCATGGTCTGGAAACGCCCTGCTCGACCTACTCCTTCACCTAAACTGCAAGTATTGTTTTGTTAGGATTTCTCGTGCCACCGTCGCCATCTGAGAAATTTAGATCCCCTCGCCTCCGGCTACCATCTTGGGGCTGAGAGGTGGGGGGGCCTCGGATCTTCAAGACCTCTATATCTTTCGTCATCGTCTAGTGATCATTATAGTTTTATGACTGTCGGGGGGATGACCCCCGGGTAGGCCCTGACGATGACATGTACCTAGGGTAGGGTCGTGGGCCTGACCTATATGCCCTACCTAAGGACACTACACAAGAGGCCGAGACCTATGAAGACAGAAAGAAGATACCGACTGGAATTACCTCAGAGTGCAATCCACTCGGCGGAAGATCCACTCGGATACCCCAGTTCCACTCGACCGTCACCATTCACTCGGAATACAAGAATCCACTCGAAGGACAGAAGACCTAGGGTCACCTCTGGATAGCAACGGTCAGGCGTTCACTCCGACACCTTAAAGGCCATTAAACACGGGCGTTACCAGTAACGTTCGTAGCATTACTCTCTCATTGAACCCTTGTGTAACTCAGGACTGCGAGGGGTCGGCGCACTCTATATAAGCCACCCCTCCCCTCTGGCACAAGGGTTCGCACCCCCTGTAACTCAACACTCCAATCAACAGAGCCTCCGCGGCACCGAGACGTAGGGCTATTACCTCCTCCGAGAGGGGCCTGAACTCGTAAAACCGAGTGTACAACCTCGCCGTAGCTAGGCACTGCCTCCTCCTACGTACCCCCCATCTCTACTGTCAGATCCGTTCGCACGACAGTTGGCGCCACCGTAGGGCAGGCGTCTAAGCGACTTTCGACGAGGTTGCAATTTTTGATCTCCATCGACATGGTTTCCGGCGGTGGATTGCCTTTGGGCCGCGAGATTCATCTCGCACGCTTACTTTCATCGCCGATGACTCCGCCTGGCTCCAGGAAGCTCCCCTCGACGTCGAGGCGCTCCCCATCCGCGGGGCGGCGCACTTCCGCGCGAGTGCCTGCGGCGTCCTCTTGCGGCAGTCGTCGACCCAATATCGGTCGGCCCCGCTGGCGTCTTCCCTCCCTGCTGCTCGCCGTCGCAAGCGATCTGGTCACTCGTGGCTCCAGCGGTGGGTGAAGCATGCTATGGCCCGTCAGTCAGCCACTCCTCAGATCGTGGCAATCGAGCCCGATGAGTCCCTTTATGGTTTGTTTGATCTGTCGACTGGCCATTCGGATACTCTTTCCGAGTGCAAAAGCAATGATCCTGCGGCAGAAGTTCTCATGGTTGGTCCCCAGCGCAGCCCGCCAGGATTCCCCCGTGGTGGAGGCAATAGCGGTGGTCCGTCGCACGGCAACGATGAGTACTATCCTCAAGCCCTCACTGCGGAGCAGAGAGAAGAGCTGCAGCGCCGGAACGATCAAGCTCTCCAGACCCCCATCATTGGGGAGACCCCCGAGGCTCAGGCCTTGGAGGCTGCGCGCGTAGCCACTCTGGCTAAGCGTGCGCACCTGGAGAATCTTTAGCAGTCACTCGACGACCGTGCTCGCAGGCAATTCCCAAGTTCCAGTCGACGGCAGCGGCAATTATTCCCGACTGGACCTCGGGATGAGTGTCGGTGTCAAAACCGGCCGATCTCGGGTAGGGGGTCCCGAACTGTGCGTCTGAGGATCGAAGGTAACAAGGGACAAAGGGAACACGATGTTTTACCCAGGTTCGGGCCCTCTTAATGGAGGTAAAACCCTACGTCCTGCTTGATTGTATTTGATGAGTATGGGGGTTACAAGAGTTGATCTACCTCGAGATCGTAATGGCTAAACCCTAGATGTCTAGCCTATGGGAATTATCATATCCTCTACGGGCTAAACCCTCCGGCTTATATAGACACCGGGGGAGGGGCTAGGGTTGTACAGAGTCGGTTTACAGAGGAAGGAGACTATACATCCAGACGCCAAACTTGCCATGCACGCAAAGAAGAGTCCCATCCGGACACGAGGAAAGGTCTTCTGCCTTGTATCTTCACGGCCCGTCAGTCCGGCCCATGTCACATAGCCCGGCCACCCGAGGACCCCGTAATCTAGGACTCCCTCAGTAGTCCCTGAACCAGTCTTCAATGATGATATGTTTGGCGCGCAGATTGTCTTCGGCATTGCAAGGCGGGTTCCTCCTCTGAATACTCCAAAGCAATCTTCTGAACAAAAGAACTGTATCCGGCTCTGTATGACAGTCACAACCCTCAACCATGAAGGCAAAACACTTAGTCAAAGTAATGTCCATCAACTGAAAACTTTTTCGGCGAAACATCACATCTAGTCTTTTTATCATTTCGAACCATTTTTTGGGCCTCCCGCTTCGCGTCTCGAAACACGGCCTCTACTGACACGTCTCGTTAAAGCGAAGATCGTGCCCACTTATTGCGGGATCCTCATCAACACGGGTTTGGGTAATCCAACCATGCCATTCACACGACACATTGGGAACAGGTGAGTTTTAAGGCTTGAGGGGCGGGCGCTTGATATTCATTGCCTATATAAGTGGATAAAGATCCCTGTTTTTCCCCACGCCTTCTTTCTTCTCCTGTTTTCCCATCCTCAAGCTCCAGCGCCCAAGCCTCAACCTTTCCCACCACCGCCAACCTCTCCAGTCATGTCCGGATCTGGCTCGAAGGGCAAGTGGGAGGCCTCCTTCGTCACGGAGAAAGACATCAAGGAGCTCCGGGGGGCGGGATATCTGTCCGCGGAGATCGCGCACAGGCTCCCTGCCAAGGATCAAGTCGTACCCACTCCGGAGCCCAGCGGAAGGGTTGTATTCATCCCTCATTTCCTCCGCGGACTAGGGTTTCCCCTCCACCCCTTTGTCCGCGGCCTCATGTTCTACTACGGGCTAGACTTCCATGATCTAGCCCCAAATTCTTTTTTCCACATCTCGGCGTTTATCGTCGTGTGCGAGGCGCTACTCCACATTCCCCACACTTTGGCCTATGGCTAAAAGTCTTTAATGTGAAGTCGAAGGTGGTCGACGGGCAACATGCGGAGTGCGGCGGCGCCATGGTGAGCAAGCTCCCCAACACCACCTGGCCTAAAGGGGCCTTCATGGAAACCGTCAAGGTGTGGCAGCAGGAGTGGTTCTATATCACCGAACCCCGCGACGCCAGATGGGCGGCCGCTCCTGAGTTTAGATCTGGACCCCCAATGCGGCTCGCGTCGTGGACCAACAAGGGTCTGGACTGGGGGTCAACTGCGGAAGTGATGACGCTGCAGAAGCGCATAAAAAATATGATAAGCAAGGATACCAGTCTTACTGACGTGATTCAGGTGATGCTCTTCCGCCGGACCCTCCCCTGCCAACGCCGGCCTCTCCATATGTGGGAGTTCTATCCGGAAGGTCCCCGGACCCTGCAACGCTTCTTCGGTACAACGCACGAATAGATCTAGAAGCTGCTCTTCAAGGCCCAGAAGACATGGCCGAAGAATACCGAAGACATCGGCCTCGACAGCAAGAATCCGGCCACACCGGTAAGTATTTCAGTTTCGAACACAATTTTCGGTAAATAAATCAAAGGTTATACTGAGATTTCCATTCTTTCATTCAGGGCTGGACAGTGAAGGCGGAGCAGATCAAGTGTTCGGGACCACTACCTGAAGACCCAGCCAATCCTCTGCTAACGAGGATGCTGGTTCCGACGCCGTATCAGGCGCCGGAGAAAAAGACCAAGAAGAAGGGCAAGGAGGCCAAGGGCAGCCTCCGCCGTAAGGGTACTTCGGACGCAGTGTCCGGAGAAACCGAAGCCCACTCCTCCCACGAGGGGGATGAAGATGAAGAGGAGGAGGAGGCAGAAAGTGGTTCTCCCCTAAAGGGGGGAAAGAAGAAAAGGGCCGCCTCCGTAGACCTGGAGGAGGGGGCGTCCAAGAGGGAGAAGATAACCCTCTCGGACGGTTCGGATACAGACGCCGAACACACCCCCAAGAGGCGCCGCCGGGAAAAACCCCTGGCCGAATCGTAAGTGTCGAAAAGGACACTTAGCAAATATTCGGTCTTGTTATGGTTGTAATATAACATATCATATTGTGTATTTCAGCCCAGCCCGCGACCTCCCCCAACCATCGCTGTCTGAAGGGAGTTCTCTGCCACCCGAGATGGCAGAGAGCGAGACGCCACCGCGAGCCCCTTCACCAGTCACCATGGATAACACCGAGGTGTTGTCCCGAAGGACCTCTCCTGGCCACGGAGGGGCGGGCGAGGCTGCCGAGAAGGCGCCCGAGGACAATACCTCGGCTGCCGAAGACATGGAGGGGGAGACCCCTATGGCGACCGACGGCGGGGGTCCTGAACAATCTGGCCCCCAGTCGGACATCATTCCGGAGACCAATGTGGCTCCGGAGTCAAGCAAGCAGCCCCCTTCGAAGGAGGGGGGAGCATCAGCTCCGATGGCGACCTCCACTAATCCGGAGGCGCCGAACACCATGGTGGAAGCACTATGACATGCTGCCATCGTGGAGGAACACCGCACCCTGATGGGTGTGGTGGTTGAGAAGATTCAGTCCGCCAAGAGCGGGCTGAACGAAGCCTTCACCAGCCTGCTAACAGGCTTCGAGGTATGCGACGTAATGCTCTAGATGCTTTTATAAAGGGACAGACCTGTGCATAGATAGTAGCCCCTGAGACTCTGTCTGGTTTTGAAAAAGCCGGACAGAGGATCATATAGTATTCAAAAGAAGTGACGTACTATTATATCGTATAACAGGCTTCCATGTTGGCCGCAACCGCCCAGGCCGCTGAAGTTTCCGATCTCAAGCGGAGGCTGCAGCTGGCTGATGATGATATCGACCGCATGAACAAGCAGTTCGATGAGGCGCAAGGTATGTTTTGAAATATCCTGCATATGCCTGATTTGATATGCAAACGCTGAGTTTAAACTCATGCGCTACTATGTGTATGATTGCAGGCAGCGCAGCCGAGGTCGAGACCCTCAAGAGTGCCCTTGCCCAAGCCAAGGAGGAGGCGAAGGCGAGTAAAGCGGCCGCAGACAAAGCGGCTGCAGATTTAAAGTCCGAACAGGTCGCCCGCCGCCAGTACGAGGAGAGGGTGACCGAAGTGGAGCAAGAGCTCAAGGACGCCGTCGGCAAGTGCAAGTCCTTGGAGGAGAAGAATAAGGCCCAGGCGGCCGAACTCGCCAAGGCCCTCCAAGAGGCCAAGGAGGCGAGGACCGAGTCCCGGGCAGCTCGCGAGGAAATCCGGCAGTCCGAACAGATAGCGGCTGGTAAGCCCATTCTTTTACAGACTAAATTTGGCGGTCAAAGATATGCCTTGCTCACTCAACTGTGGAGTTCTCCAGACGCATTTGCGGATCTCTTGAAGAGTGCCACCGATGCCGCGCAGTTCTTCCGGGCCCAGGAGGGACACACGACGGAGAAGCTCTTCTGGTCACAGTTTGCGGCGTCGGAGCATCCGGCGCTGTTGAACAACCACATGATGCAACTGGCAGAGCTGCACCGGATGTCCGGATTGGCCATGAAGGACGTCATAGTCCGGCTGTGGCCCACTGAACCCATTCCTGGCAGCTACTTCGGTCTGGTGCAGCGACTGGCCGATGCGCTGCCCCGGATTGAAGCTGTCAAGCGCTCGGCGTGCATAGAAGGTGCGCGGATGGCCTTTGCCCGTGTCAAGATGCACTGGGCAAAGATGAAGGCCGCCGTCGTGGCGGTCGAGGGCCCACCCGAAGGCAAGGACCATCGCAAGCCAGAGCGGTATTTTGAAGACGTCCTTGAGGGTGCCCGATTAATAGAGGGCCAATGCTCAAAGGATATCATATTTGAGTGAATGTATCCGAGCTACCCAGATGTTGCTTTATAAACCAAGGCTTTGTAATATATTTATGTCTTTATCGGGAATTGCTTACCTCCTCTGCGGCTGTATTTTGTTATCTTGAAAATTTGCCAGTCGTCGGCTTCAGCCCCCACATAGATACTACGGGGGTGTTCGGAATAGCGCATGATCACTCTTGACCCAACGTCTTGGTCCATAAAGGAGGTGTCTGCGTAGGCGAACCAGGCAATCAGACTATGCGGCTTTATTACTTTCACTTAGCCATAGGAGTTTGACGGTGGGGCTAAGTACTAGCCCCTGGTGCGTATGCGGCTATCCGAACTGGGATGCCTTAAGCACATGACCGGACAGAGGCCAGTCCTTCGCGTAGTGCGGAAGAAATCGCAAAAGATTTATAGCAAATCGCCGAATAGCTAACCAGCTCTTGCCGCACCATGACAGTCAGTTTTCGGCTTTCTCTACTGAGGTGTTTGACCGGATGAACCAAAAACACAATCGCAGTAGTTCTCCCTTTACTACCCTAGCCGAACGAGCGGAACCTAAGGTAGTAACCACAGGAGCCGGGCAACCCAACTATTGACCAAAGACATGATTCGGAGCTGATGCATATAATGCAATATTCGGGACGCCGAAGTGCGCTCTAAAAGCGTTTGGACTTTTTTTTTGAAATATAGGTGGCCAAATAGAGCCCCTGGCCTTTTAAGCTATGTCGAAGTATATATGCCAATCTGACATGAAGAGGAAATACAGATTATGAAAAAACCAATACCGAATAGGGTTGGTAAAAACTGTTTCCATTATAGTCTGATTGATACGTCAAAGTGTGCTTTTACAGATAGTGCTATAAGCATCAGGGCTATTTTACATGCCAAGAGTTTGAGAGCAAGGGAAAGCTGTAAACAGGTCCTAAAAAAGAGAAGGTATCGTGAAGATCCTTTAGACACCCTGCCACATGTCTGCGCCGCTTTTCGCCTTGGTGGAGGATCCTTTGAAAGGATTGAAGATTGTGTATATAGAAGGGGCCTGAGAAAGGGCCCTGCGCCACCGAAAAGTGACTTTAGTTTTAAAGAACCTGTAATATAAGAGAAAAGAGAAAAAAGAATAAGGAAATTAGGGTCCGAATAGGGTCGAGCCGTACTATGGACCTCGTCCGCGGAGTGTCTCCGTCGTCGCCCAAGGTATTTTGAGTGCGTAGTTATGCACACGCGGTACATATGCCGTGATTAGACGGGGCGGTGGACGGAGGCAAAACTGCTAGTCCAGCGTTGGATTGTCTGAGCTGTCGTTTTTCAGGGTAGGCCGGACTCGTTTAATAGTGTCCGGAGGCTTGATGGCCGATGAAGTGTTCGGCTTGATAAGGCTGCTCTGTACCTCAGCAGCAAGGGCCGCGGTGTGCTCCTCGGTACGGAGGGAGCGTTCCATGTTTCCATTGACTGTGATAACGCCGCGGGGTCCAGGCATCTTGAGCTTTAAGTAAGCATAATGCGGTACTGCGTTGAAGCGGGCGAAGGCAGTACGTCCGAGTAGTGTGTGATAACCACTGCGGAAAGGGATGATGTCGAAGATCAAGTCTTCGCTGCGGAAATTGTCCGGTGAACCGAAGACTACTTCCAATGTTAATGAGCCCGTACAGCGGGCCTCGACGCCGGGTATCACTCCTTTAAAGGTGGTGTTACTAGGCTTGATTCTTGACGGGTCAATACCCATTTTGCGGACAGTGTCTTGATAGAGCAAGTTGAGACTGCTTCCGCCGTCCATAAGGACTCGAGTCAAATGATATTCGTTAATAATTGGATCGAGGACCAGGGCTGCCGAACCTCCGTGACGGATACTGGTTGGGTGGTCCCTGCGGTCGAAGGTGATCGGACAAACCGACCATGGGTTGAATTTGGGGGCGACGGGCTCTACGACGTAGACGTCCCTTAGTGCGCGCTTGCGCTCCCTTTTGGGGATATGCGTGACATATATCATGTTCACTGTTTTCACCTCAGGGGGGAATTTCTTTTGTCCCCCTGTGTTCGGCGGGCGGGGCTCATCATCGTCCTCGCTTGGCAGCCCTTTCCCCTTATGTTCGGTATTTGACTTACCGGCCTATTTGAAGACCCAACAATTTCTGTTGGAGTGGTTGGCAGGCTTGTTGGGGGTGCCATGAATCTGGCAAGGCCGATCGAGTATTTTGTCCAAATTGGATGGACCGTCCTTATTTCCTTTGAATGCCTTTTTCCGTTGACCGGATTTAGGGCCACTGAATCCGGCGTTAACCGATGTGTCTTTAGTTTCTTCGTTGTTGTTTCGACGCTTGTGTTTGTTGCGTCGTGGCCTGCCATTGCCGTCCCTGACTTCGGAGGTGCCAGGGTCGCTGGTACTATTGCTTCTACGAGCCAACCAGCTGTCCTCTCCCGCGCAGAAGCGGGTCATGAGTGCAGTAAGAGCTGCCATAGACTTCGGCTTCCTGACCAAGGTGTCGGGCGAGCCATTCATCGCGGACACTGTGTTTAAAGGCCGCGAGGGCTTCGGCATCCGGACAGTCAACGATTTGGTTCTTTTTAATTAAGAATCTAGTCCAGAGTTTGCGGGCTGACTCACCGGGCTGCTGGACTATGTGACTAAGGTCATCGGCATCCGGAGGCCGGACATAGGTACCTTGGAAGTTGTCTCTAAAGGCATCCTCCAAGTCTTCCCAACTACCAATAGAGTTCTCTGGTAGGCTGTTTAACCAGTGCCGCGCTGGTCCTTTCAGCTTTAGGGGGAGGTATTTGATGGCGTGGAGATCGTCGCCGCGGGCCATGTGAATGTGGAGAAGAAAGTCCTCAATCCATACCGCGGGATCTGTCGTTCCATCGTATTATTCGATGTTTACGGGTTTAAATCCTTCTGGAAATTGGTGCTGCATTACCTCATCGGTAAAGCACAAGGGGTATGCGGCGCCTCTATATCGGGCAACGTCACGACGGAGTTCGGATGACATCCGTGTTCGGTTTTCGGCCCGAGTTCGGTTGTGCTGCTCGCGCCAAGCTTGAAGGCCGTCGTCTCTCGTCGGAGCGCGCCCCCTTGATCCGTATATTGATCGGGTCTTGCCGGCTCTATTGTCCAGGTCCTGACGTAAGTCATAGGTGTAGCCCTGAGCTACTACCTCTTTGCCTCGACGGCGAGGTGGCGCGGGCTGGTGTTCGGCATGGGTAGCCACTTTGTCTCGCCCACGTGGTGGTCGGTCTGGTTGATCAACATGATTATGTCTTGACGGTATTGGCTCTAGGGCCTCGTCATCGAATTATGGCAGTAGCCGACGCTTCGGATCGCTCTTTGTTGGGCGTTCGAGGCCGTACTCCTCGGCGGCTAGGACCTTGGTCCATCTGTCGTTGAGCGTATCCTGTTTGGCTTGAAGCTGTTGCTGTTTCTTTTTTAGGCTCCTCGCAGTTGCGATGAGCTGTCGCTTAAAGCGCCCTTGCTCGAGGGGTTCCTCTGGCACGATGAAGTCTTCGTTGCCGAGGCTGACATCTTCCTCGGAGATCGGTAGATAGTTACTATCCTCCGAATCCTCATTCCCGACTGGCTTGTCGGGGTTAATTTGTCCCTCTTCCCGATTATCCTGCTCTACGGCAGGCTCAATGGGTTGGTCAGAGTCTTCGGCATTCTCCGGAGTGTCAATGTCTCCGGTGCCGCTATTACTTTATTTTTCCCGCAGCGATCATGAACGGCGCCGCTGTCGTCGACGCTTCGGCGGTACCTCGACGGGCTTGTCCTCAATCGGATCTTGATTGCCGTCGTCGCCCTCTTTGGGTGTGTCCACCATATACACGTCGTATGTAGAAGTGGCAGTCCAACGTCCGGTGATGGGCGGGTTCTGGCCTGGTTCGGCTCCAGTATCGTCGTCCATATCGTCGATGTCTTCGGAGGCGTAGTCGAGTATGTCGGTTAAGTCTTCGACAGTGACTACCAAGTGGGTGGTGGGTGGGACGCAAAATTCCCTGCACTCAGCCCCTAGTTCGGGCTGGGTGTAGTTCAGAGCTGATACCTCCGTGATGGCGAGAGACCGCATTAAGTCCAAGGCCTCGCTTAAGAGTGAAGGCTGGACGGGGAACCGAGGACCTGCGGAGCTGGGCATGGCAGACTCTGCCAGGTTGTGCTCACCAGCCGCAGACCTTGAGAGTTTGGGGTTGGCCTCCAGAGGCGAGTTCGGCTCTTCGATGACAAGGAGGGTCCTGCTTGATTCCAGGCTCGCCGAACGTATAGTTGCTTCTGGGTCTTCGGCAAAGGGCTCCATGGGAGGAGAGGGTCCGGTGGGCTTTAAGATCCCATCTTCGGATGAGGTGGCCTGCCCTGGATCTATGGCCAGGGCAGGGATAGTAGTTGGTCTTTGAGCGGTGCCTGATGATGGATCCGATGGGCCGCCTCCTTGAAGATGAGGAATAGTGGTCGAGGTCATGAACCCTTCGAAGATCAAGTCTCTTCGGATATCAGCGACGTAATTCAGGCTCTCGAATCTGATCTGATGACCAGGGGCGTAACTATCGATCTGCTCGAGGTGGCCAACTGAATTGGCACGCAGAGCGAAGCCGCCAAATACAAAAAGTTGACCGGGGAGGAAGGTCTCCCCGGAAACAGCATCGTTGTTGATGATCAAACGAGCCATCGATCCTTCTGCCGACGAGACAGTGGAACTCTCAATGAAAGCACCAATGTCGGTGTCAAAACCGGACGATCTCGGGTAGGGGGTCCCGAACTGTGCGTCTGAGGATCGAAGGTAACAAGGGACAAAGGGAACACGATGTTTTACCCAGGTTCGGGCCCTCTTAATGGAGGTAAAACCCTACGTCCTGCTTGATTGTATTTGATGAGTATGGGGGTTACAAGAGTTGATCTACCTCGAGATCGTAATGGCTAAACCCTAGATGTCTAGCCTACGGGAATTATCATATCCTCTACGGGCTAAACCCTTCGGCTTATATAGACACCGGGGGAGGGGCTAGGGTTGTACAGAGTCGGTTTACAGAGGAAGGAGACTATACATCCAGACGCCAAACTTGCCATCCACGCAAAGGAGAGTCCCATCCGGACACGAGGAAAGGTCTTCTGCCTTGTATCTTCACGGCCCGTCAGTCCGGCCCATGTCACATAGCCCGGCCACCCGAGGACCCCGTAATCCAAGACTCCCTCAATGAGTGTCAGGTATACCACACTCCGATCCAAAATGTTGCAGCGGCTGCACGTATTGTAGATTCGATCCAGCCGTCCCATTCCGAGGCTGGTAGAGGCTTACAGCAGATTTGGGCACTGCTCAGGGCGGCCGGAGAGCAGAATTCAGCTATTTCCCAGTCGCGCAATAGGATTCACAACAGGTTCGTCATGGCGGACACAGTTCAGTCGGCACACAGCCCGAGATCGCCTCCGTGGCGTGAAGATCGTGGTTATCGCCAGGACCAGTACCTGGGTCGAGGCCACAGGCAGCTTGACCCTCGATACCACCGTGATGACCGCCGTTGAGTGCCTACGCCCCCTCCGAGGGGTGGTTCATACGCGCCCCGGCGGTATGATGACAGGCACCCGTACGGTGACGAGCGTAGGATTCCAGTCGACCCCCGAGAGCCCGGGTTTGATGCAAGGTCAGTCCTCGTTCAGGGCCTGGTTGACAGAGGCAGAGCTAACAGAGAAGGTCTAGACAGAGATCACCCGAGTGGGAGCAGAGCGCTCGTCTCTAGGCCCGAGTGTTTTAGCAGAGCCATTCGAGCTGCTGAGATTCCTCCCAACTTCAGATTGGCTGCAGCTGGCGAGTCAAAGCCAGACACGTGGCTGGAGGATTACTGAGTGGCAGTGCAGATTGGTGGAGGCAATGACGAAGTGGCCATGAAGTACCTGCCCTTGATGCTTGAGGGCTCGGCCATGGCCTGGTTGAATCAGTTGGCTCCTGCTAGCATATACTGTTGGGAAGACTTGGCCCGAGTGTTTATCAAAATATTTGAAGGCACTTGCATGTGACCCGCTGGGCTGTCCGAGTTGCAACATTGTGTCCAAAAGCCAAATGAAACTTTGATGGATTACATCCAGCGTTGGACTACACTTCACCATTTGGTGGAGAATGTTTCAGAACACCAAGCAGTATGCGCTTTCAAGGAAGGCGTACGGTACAGAGAGCTCACTCTGAAATTTGGTCGCTCCGGAGCCATGACTCTGAACTGGATGATGGAGATAGCCACTCGGTACGCAAATGGTGAAGAGGAGGATCGACTCCGTAATGGTAAAGGAAAGGCTACAGAACCTGATACTGGAGGCGGGAATCCCAGTCGGAAGCAAAAGTGCAAAGCTGAGGCCACAGGTCAGGCTGAAACCGCAGTAGTGAATACACAAGGAAAGTTCAAGGGAAAGCCCAAGGGACCATGGATATCCAAAAAGATGAAGGACCAGTCGGGCCAGGACGTACTGGATTTACCGTGTGCCATCCACACGAAGAAAGATGAAGAAGGTAACTTAATTTTTCCCAAGCACACCACTCGGCAGTGCAGATTCCTTATTCAACAGTTCCGTGAGGGTCAGCAGAGCGAGAAAGGCTCCGACAAGGATGAAGATGAGGAAAAGGCAGATGATTACCCGAAGGTCAATGCTACTTTGGTGATTTTTGTTGATGTTGAGAGGAAAAGTCGACTACTGAAAGTCATCAACCGAGAGGTGAACATGGTTGCTCCGGCAACTACAACATACCTCAAGTGGTCAAAGACTCCTATCACCTTCGACCAGTCGGATCACCCAGCTCATGTTGCTACCCCCGGGCGGCAGGCTTTGGTGATCGATCCAGTCATCGGAGGCACTCGGTTGCGTAAAGTTCTCATGGATGGTGGCAATGGTTTGAACATTCTGTATGCTGAGACCCTCCAGGGGATGGGCATTCCGATGTCCCGACTCAGTGAAAGCAACATGCAGTTCCACGGAGTCATCCCAGGGAAGAAGGCGAAATCACTCGGGCAGATCGCTCTGGACGTGGTTTTTGGTGACTTGAAGAATTTTCGCAAGGAAAAGTTGACATTCGAAGTGGTGGATTTCCATAGTGCTTATCATGCTATTCTGGGCAGACCTGCGTACGCTCGTTTCATGGCCCGCCCATGTTACGTGTACCTCAAACTGAAGATGCCCGGACCCAAAGGCATGATTACCGTCACCGAAAATAGGCAGAGAGCTGAAGAATGCCTCCAGAAAGGATCCAAGATTGCCGATGAGCAGATGGCAGTGGTGGAGCTGGATGAGTACAAGAAGAACGCTGATCCGAGTGATTTGCTCCGTTCCAAGAAGCCTGCTTCTGAATCCGCATTTCAGTCAGCTGGCGAGACGAAACCAGTTCACATCCACCCGGAAGATCCCACAGCTGCTCCGACCCACATTTCAACGACACTCGACAGCAAATAGGAAGCCACGCTCATCCAGTTCCTCCGTGAGAACTGGGACAACTTCGCATGGAAACCATCAGACATGCCAGGTGTACCTAGGGGGCTGGCTGAGCACCGTTTGCGTGTCGACTCGAAGGCCAAACCTGTTAAAGAGCATCTCCGTCGTTCCGCCGTAGAGAAGAGGAGGGCGATTGGCGAGGAAGTGGCTCGGCTCCTGGCAACTGAGTTCATACGTGAGATATACCACTCTGAGTGGCTCGCCAATGTTATCATGGTCCCCAAGAAGGATAATTCACTCCGCATGTGCATTGATTTCAAACATATCAATCGGGCCTGCCCAAAAGATCATTTTCCGCTCCCTCACATCGATCGAATAGTCGACTCGGCTACGGGGTGTGAGCGTTTGTCTTTTCTTGATGCGTATTCCGGATACCATCAGATCCGATTGGATGGGCCAGTTGAAATAAAAATGGCCTTCATCACCCCATTCGGGTGTTTTTGCTATGTCACTATGCCATTCGGTATCAAAAATGCTGGCGCCACATTCATGCACATGATCCAGAAGTGCTTGCTCACTCAGATCAGTCGGAATGTGGAGGCCTATATGGATGATATTGTGGTCAAGTCACGTAAAGGTTCCGACCTGCTGACTGATCTCGCTGAAACCTTTGCCAATTTGAGAAGGTATGACATTAAGTTGAATCCGTCCAAGTGCACATTCGGAGTACCCGGAGGCAAGCTAATCGGTTTTCTTGTTTACGAACGAGGGATAGATGCCAATCCCGAGAAGATCGGTGCAATTCTCCGAATGAAATGCCCTGCGCATGTGCACGATGTTCAGAAGCTCACAGGTTGTCTCGCTGCATTGAGTCGGTTTATTTCACGACTCGGTGAAAAGGCACTGCCTCTTTACCGACTGATGAAAAAGTCTGACATGTTCGAGTGGACTCTCGAAGCCGAAGCAGCGTTTGTGGAGCTCAAAGCCCTGCTTTCCACCTAGCCGGTGCTTGCTGCTCCGAACAGCAAAGAGCCTCTACTCTTGTACATTGCAGCTACTGGTCAGGTTGTCAGCACGGTGCTCGCAGTGAGCGAGAAGAAGAAGGCAAGACCTATAAAGTTCAACGGCCAATGTATTATATCTCTGAAGTCTTGACTCCATCCAAGCAAAGGTATCCACATTACCAGAAGCTTTTTTATGGAATTTACTTGACTGCGAAGAAAGTTGCACATTATTTCCAAGACCACTCGGTCTCAGTCGTCAGTGATGCTCCATTATCTGAGATCATGAATAATCGAGATGCAACTGGTCGAGTGGCTAAGTGGGCAATTGAACTTCTCCCTTTGGATATCAAATTCGAAGCAAAGAAGGCGATCAAATCTCAGGCGCTCGCGGATTTCTTGGCCGAGTGGATTGAACAGCAACAGCCGACTCAAGTTCACTCGGAACACTGGACCATGTTCTTCGATGGGTCTAAAATGTTGAATGGTTCTGGTGCCGGAGTGGTCCTGGTGTCCCCAAGAGGTGATAAACTCAGTTATGTCCTCCAGATTCACTTCGATTCCTCCAATAACAAAGCTGAGTATGAAGCACTCCTCTACGGGTTGCGTATGGCTATCTCACTCGGCGTCCGTCGCCTGATGATCTACGGTGACTCGGATTTGGTGGTCAATCAGGTGATGAAGGAGTGGGATGTCAGAAACCCTGCTATGACTGGATATTGCAATGCAGTGAGGAAGTTAGAGAAAAAGTTCGAGGGTTTGGAGCTTCACCACATTCCCCGACTCAAAAATCAAGCAGCTGACGATCTGGCAAAGATAGGTTCCACTCGGAAGCCTATCCCCAGCAATGTGTTCCTAGAACACCTCCATGCTCCGTCAGTGCAAGAGGATCCTTTCACTGAAGAGCCTCCCCAGGAGAAAAGTCCTACCGATCCGACTAAAATCGAGATACCTGCTGTTATTGACTTGGTGATGGAGGTCTTGGTGATTACTCCCGACTGGACTGTGCTGTACATTGCATACATACTCAGGAAGGAGCTCCCAGAGGATGAGGTCAAGGCACGTCAGATTGTCCGCAGGTCCAAGGCATTCACAGTGATAGATGGACAGCTGTACAGAGAGAGTGTCACAGGCGTGGCTCAACGATGCATCTCTCCAGAGGAGGGTCGACTGATCTTGGAAGAAATTCACTCGGGGACCTGTGGTCATCATGCGTCCTCTCGGACAATTGTGGCCAAAGCATACCGAGCTGGATTCTACTGGCCGCGGGCCAATGAAGCAGCTAAAGAGACCGTTCAGCATTGTGAAGGATGCCAATTCTACGCAAACATGTCCCACAAGCCTGCATCTGCTCTAAAAACCATTCCACTCATCTGGCCGTTCACCGTGTGGGGTTTCGACATGATTGGACCGCTTAGGACAGACAGGTGCGGCTTCACCCATCTGCTCGTTGCAGTCGACAAATTCACGAAGTGGATCGAAGCCAAACCAATCAAAAACTTAGATTCTCGCATAGCTATCAAGTTCATAAAGGAGATGATATTCCGATATGGAGTTCCACACAGCATTATCACAGACAACGGCTCAAACTTCAACTCGGAAGAATTCAGAGCATTCTGCGCTTCCCAGGGCACTCGGGTGGATTACGCATCCGTTGTGCACCCGCAGTCGAATGGTCAAGCTGAAAGAGCAAATGGTTTGATCCTCCAAGGGTTGAAGCCTCGGCTCATGCGCAACCTTGAACATGCAGCTGAAGCCTGGGTGACGGAACTGCCGTCTGTTATGTGGGGTTTGAGGACGACTCCTAACCGGTCCACCAATCGAACTCCCTTCTTCATGGTGTATGGAGCTGAAGCCGTACTGCCTAGTGATCTTTTTCACAATTCGCTCAGAGTGGAACTTTATTCAGAGGCTGAGGCAGAGCAAGCACGCCAAAACGCCATTGACCTTTTAGAAGAAGAACGAGAGATGGCCCTGATTCGGTTGACTTTTTATCAGCAAGACCTTCGTCGATTCCATGTGAGGAACGTCAGAGGTTGAGCATTTCAAGAAGGAGACCTAATACTCTGAGTGGATCAATAGCGTCCGCATAAGCTCGCTCCTGCGTGGGAAGGTCCTTTCATCGTCACCAAGGTGCTTCACAATGGAGCTTATCACCTTTACAACCTAACTCAGAAGAAAGATGAGCCGCGCTCCTGGAACACAGATCTTCTTCGCCATTTTTATACTTGACAGTCGGATTGTCAGGATGTAATAAGAGTACTTTTTGGACTGTTTATCAAGACATGATTACTGCAGTCTCTTAATGATTGTTCTTGCATAAGCATGTGTTCAAATCCCCCAGTGGGTGACTTAGCTGCGGAACCCGTTTTCGCCTAAGTTAAAAAAAAACTACTCCGAGTGGAGAGCAACCCTCCCACTCGGGGCTTAGACGCGAACCAGTTTCGCCTAAGTTAAAAAACTACTCCGAGTGAGAGCATTCCTCCCACTTGGGGGCTTAGCCGCGATCCCGTCCTCGCCTAAGTTTAAAATCTACTCCGAGTGGAGAGCAACCCTCCCACTCGGGGGCTTAGCCGCAAACCAGTTTCGCCTAAGGTAAAAAACTACTCCGAGTGGGGAGCAACCTTCCCACTCGGGGGCTTAGCCGTGGGCCCGTCCACGCCTAAGTTAAAATCTACTCTGAGTGAGAGCATCCCTCTCACTCGGAGGCTTAGCCGCGAGCCCGTCCTCGCCTAAGTTTAAAATCAACTCCGAGTGGAGAGCAACCCTCCCACTCGGGGGCTTAGCCGTGAACCAGTTTCGCCTAAGTTAAAAAAACTACTCCAAGTGAGGAGCAACCCTCCCACTCAGGAACTTAGCCGCGAGCGCGTCCTCGCCTAAGTTAAAATCTACTCCGAGTCTGGAGCAACCCTCCCACTCGGGGGCTTAGCCACGAGCCCGTCCTCGCCTAAGTTAAAATCTACTCTGAGTGAGAGCATCCCTCTCACTCGGAGGCTTAGCCGCGAGCCCGTCCTCGCCTAAGTTTAAAATCTATTCCGAGTGAGAGCATCCCTCCCACTCGGGGGCTTAGCCACGAGCCCGTCCTCGCCTAAGTTAAAAATCTACTCCAAGTGAGATCATCCCTCCCACTCGGGGGCTTAGCCGCGAGCCCGTCCTCGCCTAAGTTAAAAAACTACTCCGAGTGAGAGCATTCCTCCCACTCGGGGGCTTAGCCGCGAACCAGTTTCACCTAAGTTAAAAAAACTACTCCGAGTGGGGAGCAACCCTCCCACTCAGGGGCTTAGCCGCGAGCCCATCCTCGCCTAAGTTAAAATCTACTCCGAGTGAGAGCATCCCTCCCACTCGGGGGCTTAGCCGTGAGCCCGTCCTCGCCTAAGTTAAAATCTACTCCGAGTGAGAGCATTCCTCCCACTCGGGGGCTTAGCCGCGAGCCCGTCCTTGCCTAAGTTAAAAACCTACTCCGAGTGAGAGCATCCCTCTCACTCGGAGGCTTAGCCGTGATCCCGTCCTCGCCTAAGTTAAAAACCTACTTCGAGTGAGAGCATCCCTCTCACTCAGAGGCTTAGCCGCGAGCCCGTCCTCGCCTAAGTTAAAAATCTACTCCGAGTGAGAGCATCCCTCTCACTCGGTGGCTTAGTCGCGAGCCCTTCCTCGCCTAAGCTAAAAACCTACTCCGTGTGAGAGCATCCCTCTCACTCGGGGGCTTAGCCGCGAGCCCGTCCTCGCCTAAGTTAAAAACTTACTCCGAGTGAGAGCATCCCTCTCACTCGGGAGCTTAGCCGCGAGCCAACCCTTGCCTAAGTTCAAAAATCCATTCATTCAGAAGAGGCGATAAATCGGAAAGCAATATTCGGATAAATCCACCAAGTTCAGAAAATGAAAGCAAAAGTACTCGGGCGTCAGGCCCGAATGAGTTTAACGATTACAAGACCACTCGGCATTCCGAGGCAAATAAATTCAAATCATTAAGTTTTCCTTCACTCGGCAGGAGGAGGACTCGCTGGCTTGACGAAGGTGTCCAGGTCAATGCCGTCAGCTATGCGAGTGGCTGCCTCAATGAAAGCCTCCATGAAGGATTCAAACTGGAGCTTCTTCGTGTTCGCCACCTGGAGGGCCTTCAGTTTTTCTTCTTTGGCATCTTTGCAATGGACTCGGACGAGTGAGAGAGCCACATCAGCTCCACAGCGAGCAGCTGATTCTTCCATGCTTGCACTCGACCAGGGATTTCATTGAGCCGAGTCATCAGTGACTCGAGGTCGTTCTGAAGTATATCCTCTGGCCACAACTCCTTGTCTATCCATGTCAGTGCAACCTTCAGTCGAGCAATGTACCCCAAGACGCTGACGAGACGAGCCTCAAGTCGCAGTACATTCATTGCAGCTTCATCTTTGACGAGTGACTTTGTGCGGTCCAGGCCTAGTTCAATTCGTTCAGTTTCCTGCTCAAAGATCTGACAAAACTCGGCACAAAGAGGGAAAGTATGAGTCAGCAGCAACATTATGTAGAAGTTTTTTGGATTCACTCGGATGAAGAAGGACACCTTCAAGCATGATGTACATCTTCTTTGCAAGGCCCCCCAAGTATACCTCCAGCTCGTCCCTCTTTCGAGTGAGTTGGTCCACCTTGTCAGTCAAGACAACCTTTTCCTCCCTCAGCTGAGCAGCCTCTTTCTTCGCCTCATCAACAGCGGTCTTCAAGGTCGCGTTCTCCTCTTCGAGCTTACCGACTGAAGCTAGCTTCTTCTCAGCTGCTTCAGTCTTCTCTCGAGCCACCTTCTGCGCCCCCGCGAGTTCATTGTCTTTCCTCTCCAGCGCCTGCTTCATAGTGTCTAAAGAAATAACATTCTTCAGTCGTGCTTGGAGTTGGCGGGTTTCACTACGCACATCTGTTCGAGTGGTGTCACTCGGCTTAAAGGACGGAAAAGAAGAAATGACAAAGCACACAGTCAGCAAAGTGTTACCTTCCATGGTCTTCACTTCAACCTGAGCATCCTTCAAGTTCTTCCTAGCAAGTTCTAGATCCAGTTGGAGTTGGATCTTCTCCTTCTCCAGGGCAATGTACTGAGTCCCAAGTTCACAAGATTTCTGAGATCAACAAAAAGACAATTCAGTCAACGAAGAGAAAGGCAATTCCTCTACTTCCGAGTGAAGAAGAGCAAATCTAGATTGCTATTATGAAAAGTGTTCTAAGACCACCGCCGAATCGAACATTCGACGGCGGTCTCGGGGACTACACCCAGTGGGTTCACTCAGCGTGCCCCCACTGGATCAATTTCCCACTCGGCGCGGCCTGACCGTTCCGAGTGGAAGAGACAAAAAAAGGAAAAAAACAACTTGTTCTCAGACCCCCGTCGAATCAAACATTCGACGGCGGTCTTGGGGACTACACCGAGTGGGTGCACTTAGCGTGCCCCCACTGGATAAGTTTCCACTTGGTACGGCCTGACCGATTCGAGTGAAGAGCTTCAAGCAAAACAATATTCTAAGACCCACGCCGAATCAAACATTCGACGGCAGTCTCGGGGACTACACCCAGTGTGTGCCCCCACTGGATCGATTCCCCACTCGGTGCGGCCTGACCGTTTTGAGTGGATGGAATGCGGAACAAAATAAAACACCCAGTGGGTGTACAAATTCAATAGAATCAAGATGCAAAAAATTCAATCGAAAATCAACTTACTATCGCACTTACTCATACATTCGCTTGAAGGGCTGTGCCGGCGTCATAAGCTAGCTTGCTGCTTTCATATACCTCCTTCAGGTGCTGCATCATCAAGCCGGCCTGGACCATAGCCTCCTTGCTGGCCCCGGTCTGGTCCTCTGGGACATGGTGCAGAGCGAATACAGTCGACGGCGGAGCTGATGATATAGTCGGAACGATCGGCGCTTGAGTCTGGTCAGCAGGTCCAGAGGTTGGAAGAGTTGATACCAACGGCAGAGCAGTCGACGGCGGAGCGGTAGAGATAGCGCCAGTCTGAGACGAACCACCAGGTTCTTGAAAAGCAAGTTCGGGCGGCGTACGAGATGTCTGGCCTGAAGGCGTTCTCCTAGCATTGCTTTGTGAGGAAATCGGCCTGCCTCTTCCTCCTGTGCTTATTGGAGGTTCCTCCTCGTCATCGTCTGGGAAAGTGATGACATTGGTTGGCGCTGCAGTCACTCGACAGTCAGATCTCAGTCGACCGCCAGAGCAAATAGCGAGACAGAGCAAGATGTGAGTTGATCATACCTGCCCGGGAAGTTGCTGCGTCCGCAGTCTCTGCGTCTGCGCGCTCGTCACCAATCTCCATTTGGGACGTTGCAGAGGTAGCCGCCCTGGGATTCAGAATTCCACTCGGTCAGCAAAAACATGAAGATCTGCGAGAATAAGACAGAAAGTGAAACGATTTGCAACAAAAGCACTTACGTCGAAGTGATAGGCACAACAACCTTGATCCTGGGCAAAGCCTTCCGAGGTTTAGGTGGAACGACCTTGGCTTGTTTAGCAGTATTCTCAGTCGGGTCAGGGGTTGGCATCCGAGTGCGCTTCTGGGTCCTGGCACTCGACACCTCAGTTTTACCCTGGACAGCCGCAAGATCTTGTGTCTGCTTGGTACGGCGCTCGGTGCGTGGTGGCGACTCGACTTCTTCACTGTCATCAGAGTCGTCGCTGTCATCTTCACTGTCATCGGCATACTCAGTATCAGCGCTCCCGCCCTCGCTTTTTGCTCCTTCGATGAGTTGTTCCCCGTTCGGCACGGGCGAGTACATTTTTGTGAATACCAGCGAGGCACAGATTATAGAGATCAGTCGGATTCCAACACAGTTGCATATTGAAGAATAAAAGACAAAACACTCGACAAGTTATGTCTGACCTCTCCTGGAGGGTGCTCAGCGTCGAATGGCAAGATCCGTTTTGCTCCACATGGATTGTCCTTGTTTCCAGTGATGCTCCGAAGCCATTGCGCCACTGTCTCCTCTTTGACTTCCTCCGGGTGGGTCCGAGCGGTGTCATCTGCACCTGAGTATAGCCACATGGGGTGGTCGCGAGCTTTCAAGGGTTGGATGCGTCGACTGAGGAATACTTCCAGCAAGTCCATGCCTGTCACTCCGCCTCGGATCAGCGCAACGACTGCGTCAACCAAGATGGCTACCTCACCCTTCTCCTCCTCTTCTACGGTCAACGAACGAGGAGCGTGGAGTCTCTCCAGAGAGAAAGGGGGAAGACCAGTCGACGCCCCCGGAGTCGGGATGGGAGTCGGGATATCTTTGCAATAAAACCAGGTCGACTGCCACCCCCTAACTGACTCGGGAAAAGTCATGGGAGGGAAAGAGCTCCTACCCCTCATTTGGACGCCCAAACCTCCACACATTTGGATCACGTGGGTCCTCTCATCAGTCGGATTGGCTTTCTTAACCGACTGAGATCGGCAGGTGAAGATATGTTTGAATAACCCCCAATGTGGGTGGCATCCCAGGAAGTTCTCACACATCGAAACGAAGGCAGCAAGATACGATATGGTGTTTGGTGGAAAATGGTGGATTTGTGCGCCAAAAAAGTTCAGGAAAACGCGGAAGAATGGATGCGGAGGCAGAGAGAAACCTCTTTCCACGTGAATCGTGAGGAGAACTCGCTCGCCGTCGCGCGGCGCAGGCTCAAACTCTCCTTCCGGCAGCCTCCAGGATTCAGGCGCTATCAGGCCATCGGCGACAAGCCCCTCCAGATCCTCCTCCGAGACCGACGAGGGGATCCAATCCCCTTGGATCCAGCCCGGCGGCAGAGCAGATCGCGAGGTCGACCCCTTAGCCGCCTTCTTGCCCTTGGCCGTCATCTTCTTCGCGCGCTCCAGGGCCTTCGTCTTGTCCTTCGCCATCTCTGCGGGGGTCGACGGGAACGAGTGGAGCGGCGCTGCGCTGGAAAGGGCGAGGCAGAGAGGTGAGGGAGAAGGTGGAAAATGGTGGACACTGTTGCACACATCGGCCGTGTGGCCTTATATACCCGCACGTCCAAGTGGCTGACTCATGGGCCCGCGCAATCTCAGCACATCCCGCAACCGGTGCCAGCCCGATATGTGGCGAAAAAGGTGGCGCGAGGATCAAGGAGTCCCTCCCCACTTGCCACGCTTACCGCGCTGCGCCCGGCCCGCGCCTTTCTCCAAATTTCGAATCCCGTGAAATCCGGGTCCATCAAATTAGTCGATCGCGTCAAAGATATCCAAATCCGATCTGCTCGATGCTATGTTACATATTTCACTCGGAAGTTCAAGAAACCAGAATCGATCAAGGCGACTGACGAAGAGTTGAACTACTAGCATACTTTCAGACCCCCAAGGAAGTGTCTCCGAGACATTGAGTCGGGTCGAAGTCAACTTCAATCCTTCTTCACTCGGTCCTCGATCCATTCGGGGGCTAATGTTTTGGGGAACGTAGCATGCAATTTCAAAAAAATTCCTACGATCACGCAAGATCTATCTAGGAGATGCATAGCAACGAGAGGGGGAGAGCGTGTCCACGTACCCTCGTAGACCAAAAACGGAAGCGTTAGCTTAACGAGGTTGATGTAGTCGAACGTCTTTGCGATCCAACTGATCAAGCACCGAACGTACGGCACCTCCGAGTTCTGCACACGTTCAGCTCGATGACGTCCCTCGAACTCTTGATCTAGCAAAGTGTTGAGGGAGAGTTTCGTCAGCACGACGGCATGGTGATGGTGATGGTGATGTGATCCGCAGGGCTTCGCCTAAGCACTACGACAATATGACCGGAGGAGTAAACTGTGGAGGGGGGCACCGCACACGGCTAAGAGAACAATTGATGTGCTTTGGGGTGCCCCCCTCCCCCCGTATATAAAGGAGGAGAGGGGAGGAGGCCGGCCCTAGGGGCGCGCCAAGAGAGGGGAGTCCTACTAGGACTCCCAGTCCTAGTAGGATTCGGCCCCCCCTCTTATTCCTTCTCATGGAGGGGGAAAGGGGGAAGGAGAGGGAGAGGGAGAAGGAAAGGGGGGCTGCGCCCCCTCCCCTAGTCCAATTCGGACTCCCCATGGGGGGAGGGGGCGCATGCCACCTCCTTGTGGCCTGCCTTGCCTCTCCCCTATGGCCCATGAGGCCCATTACTTCCCCCGGGGGGTTCCGGCAACCTCCCGGTACTCCGAAAAATACCCGAAACACTCCGGAACCATTCCGATGTCCGAATACTATCATCCAATATATCAATCTTTACCTCTTGACCATTTCGAGACTCCTCGTCATGTCCGTGATCTCATCCGGGACTCCGAACAATCTTCGGTCACCAAAAAACATAACTCATAATACAAATCATCATCGAACGTTAAGCGTGCGGACCCTACGGGTTCGAGAACTATATAGACATGACCGAGACATATCTCCGATCAATAACCAATAGTGGAACCTGGATGCTCATATTGGTTCCTACATATTCTACGAAGATCTTTATCGGTCAAACCGCAATGACAACATACGTAATTCCCTTTGTCATCGGTATGTTACTTGCCAAAGATTCGATCGTTGGTATCTTCATACCTAGTTTAATCTCGTTACCGGCAAGTCTCTTTACTCGTTCCGTAATGCATCATCCCGCAACTAACTCATTAGTCACATTGCTTGCAAGGCTTATCATGATATGCATTACCGAGAGGGCCCAGAGATACCTCTCCGATACTCGGAGTGACAAATCCTAATCTCGATCTATGCCAACCCAACAAACACCTTCGGAGACACCTATAGAGCATCTTTATAATCACCCAGTTACGTTGTGACGTTTGATAGCACACAAGGTGTTCCTTCGTTATTCGGGAGTTGCATAATCTCATAGTCAAAGGAATATGTATAAGTCATGAAGAAAGCAATAGCAATAAAACTTAACGATCATTATGCTAAGCTAACAGATGGGTCTTGTCCATCACATCATTCTCCTAATGATGTGATCCCGTTCATCAAATGACAACACATGTCTATGGTTAGGAAACTTAACCATCTTTGGTTAACGAGCTAGTCTAGTAGAGGCATACTAGGAACACTGTGTTTTGTCTATGTATTCACACATGTATCAAGTTTCCGGTTAATACAATTCTAGCATGAATAATAAATATTTATCATGAAATAAGGATATATAAAATACCAACTTTATTATTATTGCCTCTAGGGCATATTTCCTTCAGTCTCCCACTTGCACTAGAGTCAATAATCTAGTTCACATCGACATGTGATTAACACCAATTGTTCACATCGCCATGTGACCAGCACCCAAAGGGTTTACTAGAGTTAATAATCTAGTTCACATCTGTAACACGCCCAGTGTCATACTACAGTGATCTCCTCTCTAATGATGCCATGTCATCATGATTTGCCAAGCTTATTTGTCACTTGATCAAACCCAAGTCAAAATCAAATTCAAAATGCAAGTCAAATTTTATTTCTTCACACTATCAAACAAAAATGTTTGTATGGTGGCAAATAATCACTATATAATATTCATGTAGAAACTAACATTATTTGAGTTGTTAGAATGCCCCTAAAGTATTTAAAACTGAATCAGCAGCACGTATCCACACATTTGAATTCAAACCAAAAATCAAATAATTGCAAATGCCCTCTAAACTTTTTGTGCAACCCTAGAGTATTGCATCCCCTTTTTGTGCAAAGTTTCATAACTAACGAAATTCATTTGATCACTAAACTATTTAGAAAACCGTAGCTAACTAAGTAATAAAAGGATAAAAGAAAAATGTCACTATGCACTTATGACCCAGTGCTACAGTAGCACGCCCAGCCCACCGTCAGCTTTTCTTCTTCTGTACGAGGCAGAGCAGTGCGTGTCGGCCATCCACGCCGCCCTGGCCGCTGCTGCCGCCGTGTCGTGCATCCGGCGAGCCCCCGAGATGGATAAGAAGGCCCCCGACCTTCTAGACAAACCCTAGCCCTCACTTATCCTCTCGCTCGTCCTCTCCCTCTCGGTTTCGCTCGCTCCCGAGCTGTCGTTGACGCGCCATCTCCGTCCTCACGGCCACTGGCCTCCCCGTCGATCAGGAGGTTGTGCAGGAGCTCCGCCGTCATCGACTCCTTCGCCTACCTCCGCTGAATCAAGCTAGGAGGCACCGTACGCTCGGGATCGAGATGGTCTCCGCCACGGCCGTCGCATCTCGCCGTCGAGCTTGACGCATCCGGCCACCCCCGCACCTACTGACCTCGTCCACGAGCTCCGCTGTGAGCTCCTCTACCGATTCCCCCCTTTTCCCCTTTGATTCGTCGTCGTTTGTAGTCGTCCCCGAGCTCGGTCGTCCTCGTCCATGGCCGCGTTCGAGATTCCGCATACGCGCACACGCCTATGCCTGCTCCTGCCCGTGGCCGCGCCCTGGATGCGCCCCGCGCCGCTGCTCCCCTGCGCCTGCCCGCGCTCGCGCCCACTGCTGCTGCTCCATGTCACTGCTAGTTGCCGCCGCCGCCGCTGCCTCTGGTACTGCTTGCCGCTGTTACTGCTACCTGCTGATGCTCCCTGCTACCGCTCTCTGCTGCTGGCTGCTCATGCACTGGCCTTGGCTGTGGCCGTTGCCATGGCCGAGCGCCCCTGTTCTCTATGCGTGTGTGTGTTGCTGTGTGTGTGTGTTGTGTGCGTCCAGCGTGGGTGTGTGCTTTGCGTGTGCAGCGTGTGTGTAAGTGTGTGTGTGGTGGCCGCCGGCTTCTCTGGATGAGGCCGGCCCCTTAGTCAGCTAATTAGTACTCCTACTAGTTAGACTAATTAGTGGTTAGGTTTAGTGCAAATACCCCCACTGGTAGTTAAAAGATAGATTGTCATTAAGATATCTAAGCCTATGACATGTGGGCCATACCTTACCTTTTGACCAATCAAAGTGAAATGGTTGACCAGCCCCCCGGGTCCCACTGTCATACACATAGCCTAGAGCAACACTAGGTGACAAAACTATTTACTGTTTTATTTTTGAATTAATTTAAATTCTAGGAAATGGTTAAAACTTAGAAAATTAATAGAAATAAACCGTAACTCGGATGAAAATACTTTGTACATGAAAGTTGCTCAGAACGACGAGACGAATCCGAATACGCAGTCCGTTCGTCCGCCACATGTCCCTAGCATAGCGAACATGCAACCGCCCCCCTCCATTTCATCTGTCCAAAAATGCCAAACTTCGGGAAAACATTCCCGGATGTTTTCCCTCTTCACCTATATCGTGTAGCACCGCGTCAGAACACTCCTAGCTCTGCGTATTGTCATGTCATGCTCTTGTTTGCTTTATATTTATCGTTTCTCCCCCTCTTCTCTCTCGATAGAGCCGGGTACCGACGTGGCCTCCGAGACCGGCGCAGCTCCGGAGATCGACTACGCCTCTGACGACCCTGCCTTTGCCGCTGAGCAACCAGGCAAGCCCCCCCTTTGATCATCCCGATATCGCCTATTCTATTTTCTCATGCTTGCATTAGATTTTGCTACTGTAATTGATTGCTCCAATTCTGATGCATAGCCTGCTTTTGTAACCTGCGTACTGTTACCTTACCTGCCTATTTCAAACTGCTGAGTATAGGTTGGTTAGAGACCCACCAGTGACCCCATTTGTCCCAACTGCCCCCCTGGATTATCAGAAGACCCGATCAACGGGATCGAAGACAGGCCCCGGCACCGCACATCACCCCCTTAGTTGTACGACACTACTGGGTTACTATCGAGTGTCGAGGGTGATACCTCGCCAGCACTTCTGATGTTAACCCTGTAGGTTAGTTCATCGGTCGTGGTCCTCGAGGGTGATTCCTCCTTCTCCACTCCCGGTAACGACACTGTCGTGCAACTCCTCAAGAGTGGACCTCGAGGGTGATTCCTCCTTCGTTCACCTTGATGATAACATCAGGTGGAATTCCATCGAGGGTGATTCCTCAGGGTTCCCCTTGGTGTTAGACACACGGTTACTATGGTTACTATGACTTTACAACTGATACTTGGAAAGGCGGGTCGACCTTGAGGGGTACCCGCGAATGATGGGATGTCGGGTTGACCTGGAGGTTACCCGTGAGACGAATACGAGGCGTGGTCGGGCATTCTTAGCCCTCCACAAGTCCTCGAGACGGGGCGACGGGGTCACATCGATCGTGAGTCTCTGCTCGTTACCGCAAGCCCCTAATCCACTAACGATTTGGATATTTGATCCGAGCCGGCCTTTGGCCGGATAGCACTAACCATCATGTGGGAATAGTTATGGGCACTCTGCATCGTAGCATCAGCCGAAAGCTCTGTCAGACGTCCAGTTCAGCATTGCGGCCGGGCTGGGCCGGCGCCATCCATGTATAGAGGTGGTACCGAGATTCGCTCTGCACGCAACGACCCGGAGGGTGAGGGGCGATGGCCCAAGACCCCCTTGCGCTTAGGATATAGACCGACTGGGACCTCTCTGCTGAGCTGTAGGTAGGGTTGCGGTGTATTGTTTGGCCGAGGCCGGGCATGACCCAGGAAAGTGTGTCCGGCCGGAGTTAAGCGAGCGTGGTGGGTAAGTTGGTGCACCCCTGCAGGGAAGAAAACATCTATCGATAGCCTGTCCTACGGTAACGGACACTCGGAGTTGTATTCCAATCGATACAACTAGAACTTGAGATGATACCTGGATATGTGGCTCCGGGATCGCTTTCTCGCAGGGAGTCAAGGAAGGATCTCTGGGCGAGACTGTTACTTGACACAACCACTACTACATTATATTGTGCTGATCTACTCTCTTCTATTGCTGCAAGACCGCTGAAGATGCTAGTCTTCGATAGGACTAGGCTTTCCTCTCTATTCTGGCATTTCTGCAGCCCAGTCCACATATACAGCCTTCCTTTGATAATGTTGCATATGTAGTGTAGATCCTTGCTTGCTGAGTACTTCGGAGTACTCATGGTTGCTTTGCTTTCTTTTTCTCCCCATATCAGTTTGTCGTGACCAGATGACGGAGCCCCTGAGACAGCTGCCCCCTCCAACGACGACTACTACTACACCGAGGATGGATACTACTACGAGCTGGCCGACGACCAGGAGTAGGTTCGGAGGGTCCCAGGCAGGAGGCCTGCGCCTTTCGATCGTAGCTTTTGTTTTGTCCCGCCTTGTTAAAGGCTTATCTCTCTGTCTTATGTCTGTACTCAGATATCTAACGCTTCCGCTAATGCTTGTTTGGCATCAAGCTTATGTATTCGAGCCCTCGAGGCCCTGGCTTGTAATATATTGCTTGTATGCCTTTATTTATGTTTTAGAGTTGTGTTGTGATATCTTCAAGTGAGTCCTTAGGCTTGATCGTGTGCATTTGCGTGTATGATTAGTGCATGATTGAGCCAGGGGCGTCACAACATCGCCATGTGATTACCACCCAAATAGTATTAAGGTATGATCATGTTTTGCTTGTGAGAGAGGTTTAGTCAACGGGTCTGCCACATTCAGAACCGTATGTATTTTGCAAATTTCTATGTCTACAATGCTCTGCACAGAGCTACTCTAGCTAATTGCTCCCACTTTCAATATGCATCCAGATCGAGACTTAGAGTCATCTGGATTGGTGTAAAAGCTTGCATCGACGTAACTCTTTACGACGAACTCTTTATCACTTCCATAATCGAGAAACATTTCCTTAGTCCTCTTAGGTAACTAAGGATAATTTTGACCGCTGTCCAGTGATCTACTCCTGGATCACTATTGTACCTCCTTGCCAAACTCATGGTAAGGTACACAATAGGTCTGGTATACAGCATGGCATACTTTATAGAACCTATGGCTGAGACATAGGGAATAACTTTCATTCTCTCTCTATCTTCTGCCGTGGTCGGGCTTTGAGTCTTACTCAACTTCACACCTTGCAACACAGGCAAGAGCCCTTTCTTTGACTGATCCATTTTGAACTTCTTCAAAATCTTGTCAAGGTATGTACTCATCGAAAGTTTTATCAAGCGTCTTGATCTATCTCTATAGATCTTGATGCCCAATATGTAAGCAGCTTCACTGAGGTCTTTCATTGAAAAAATTCCTTTCAAACACTCCTTTATGCTTTCCAGAAAATTCTATATCATTTCTGATCAACAATATGTCATTCACATATACTTATCAGAAATGTTGTAGTGCTCCCACTCACTTTCTTGTAAATACAGGCTTCTCCGAAAGTCTGTATAAAACTATATGCTTTGATCGACTCATCAAAGCGTATATTCCAACTCCGAGATGCTTCCACCAGCCCATAGATGGATCGCTGGAGCTTGCACACTTTGTTAGCACCTTTAGGATTGACAAAACCTTCTGGTTGCATCATATACAACTTTTCTTTAATAAATCCATTAAGGAATGCAGTTTTGACATTCATTTGCCAGATTTCATAAAATGCGGCAATTGCTAACATGATTCGGACAAACTTAAGCATCGATACGAGTAAGAAAATCTCATCGTAGTCAACACCTTGAACTTTTCGAAAACCTTTAGCGACAATTCAAGCTTTGTAGATAGTAACACTACCATCAACGTCTGTCTTCCTCTTGAAGATCCATTTATTCTTAATGGCTTGCCGATCATCGGGCAAATCCACCAAAGTCCATACTTTGTTCTCATACATGGATCCTATCTCAGATTTCATGGCCTCAAGCCATTTATCGGAATCTGGGCTCATCATCGCTTCCTCATAGTTCGTAGGTTCGTCATGGTCTAGTAACATGACTTCCAGAACAGGATTACCGTACCACTCTGGTGCGGAACGTGCTCTGGTTGACCTACGAGGTTCGGTAGTAACTTGATCTGAAGTTTCATGATCATTATCATTAGCTTCCTCTCTAGTTGGTGTAGGCATCACAGGAACATATTTCTCTGATGAGCTACTTTCCAAATTGAGAGAAGGTACAATTACCTTATCAAGTTCAACTTTCCTCCCACTCACTTCTTTCGAGAGAAACTCCTTCTCTAGAAAGGATCCATTCTTAGCAACAAAGATCTTGCCTTCGGATCTGTGATAGAAGGTGTACCCAACAGTTTCTTTTGGGTATCCTATGAAGACGCACTTCTCCGATTTTGGTTCGAGCTTATCAGGCTGAAGCTTTTTCACATAAGCATCGCAACCCCAAACTTTAAGAAACGACAGCTTAGGTTTCTTGCCAAACCACAGTTCATACGGTGTCGTCTCAACGGATTTAGATGGTGCCCTATTTAACGTAAATGCAGCTGTCTCTAATGCATAACCCCAAAACGATAGTGGTAAATCGGTAAGAGACATCATAGATCGCACCATATCCAATAAAGTACGGTTACGACGTTCGGACACACCATTATGCTATGGTGTTCCAGGTGGCGTGAGTTGTGAAACTATTCCACATTGTTTTAAATGAAGGCCAAACTCGTAACTCAAATATTCGCCTCCGCGATCAGATCGTAGAAACTTTATTTTCTTGTTACGATGATTCTCCACTTCACTATGAAATTCTTTGAACTTTTCAAATGTTTCAGACTTGTGTTTCATTAAGTAGATATAACCATATCTGCTCAAATCATCTATGAAGGTCAGAAAATAACGATACCCGCCGCGAGCCTCAACACTCATCGGACCGCATACATCGGTATGTATTATTTCCAATAAGTCTGTAGCTCGCTCCATTGTTCCGGAGAACGGAGTCTTAGTCATCTTGCCCATGAGGCATGGTTCGCAAGCATCAAATGATTCATAATCAAGTGATTCCAAAAGCCCATCCGCATGGAGTTTCTTCATGCGCTTTACACCAATATGACCTAAACGGCAGTGCCACAAATATGTTGCACTATCATTATCAACTTTGCATCTTTTGGCATCAATATTATGAATATGTGTATCACCACGATCGAGATTCAACAAAAAATAGACCACTCTTCAAGGGTGCATGACCATAAAAGATATTACTCATATAAATAGAACAACCATTATTCTCTGATTTAAATGAATAACCATCTCGCATCAAACAAGATCCAGATATAATGTTCATGCTCAACGCTGGCACCAAATAACAATTATTCAGGTCTAAAACTAATCCCGAAGGTAGATGTAGAGGTAGCGTGCCGACGGCGATCACATCGACCTTGAAACCATTCCCGACGCACATCGTCACCTCGTCCTTAGCCAATCTTCGTTTGATCCGTAGCCCCTGTTTCGAGTTGCAAATTTGAGCAACAGAACCAGTATCAAATACCCAGGCGCTACTGCGAGCATTAGTAAGGTACACATCAATAACATGTATATCAAATATACCTTTGTTCACTTTGCCATCCTTCTTATCCGCCAAATACTTGGGGCAGTTCCGTTTCCAGTGACCAGTCCCTTTGCAGTAGAAGCACTCAGTTTCAGGCTTGGGTCCAGACTTGGGATTCTTCCCGGGAGTGACAACTTGCTTGCCATTCTTTTTGAAGTTCCCCTTCTTTCCCTTGCCCTTTTTCTTGAAACTAGTGGTCTTGTTAACCATCAACACTTGATGCTCTTTCTTGATTTCTACCTCCGCAGCTTTGAGCATAGCGAAGAGCTCGGGAATTGTCTTATCTATCCCTTGCATATTATAGTTCATCACGAAGCCTTTATAGCTTGGTGGCAGTGATTGAAGAACTCTGTCAATAACACTATCATCCGGAAGATTAACTCCCAGCTGAGTCAAGTGGTTATGGTACCCAGATATTCTGAGTATGTGTTCACTGACAGAATTGTTCTCCTCCATCTTGCAGCTATAGAACTTGTTGGAGACTTCATATCTCTCAACTCGGGCATTTGCTTGAAATATTAACTTCAATTCCTGGAACATCTCATATGCTCTATGACGTTCAAAACGTCTTTGAAGTCCCGATTCTAAACCATAAAGCATGGCACACTGAACTATAGAGTAGTCATCAGACCGCGTTTGCCAGACATTCAAAGCATCTACATTAGCGGGAGGGGGCTTGTCACCTAGCGGTGCATCAAGGACATAATTCTTCTGTGCAGCAATGAGGATAATCCTCAAGTTACGGACCCAGTCCGTGTAGTTGCTACCATCATCTTTCAACTTAGCTTTCTCTAGGAACGCATTAAAATTCAAGGGAACGGTAGCACGGGCCATTTATCTACATAGATATGCAAAAACTATCAGGACTAAGTTCATGATAAATTTAAGTTCAATTAATCATATTACTTAAGAACTCCCACTTAGATAGACATCCCTCGAGTCATCTAAATGATCACGTGATCCATATCAACTAAACCATGTCCGATCATCACGTGAGATGGAGTAGTTTTCAATGGTGAACATCTCTATGTTGATCATATCTACTATATGATTCACGTTCGACCTTTCGGTCTCCAGTGTTCCGAGGCCATGTCTGTACATGCTAGGCTCGTCAAGTTTAACCCGAGTATTCCGCACGTGCAAATTTGTCTTGCACCCATTGTATGTGAACGTAGAGCTTATCACACCCGATCATCACGTGGTGTCTCGGCACGACGAACTGTTGCAACGGTGCATACTCAGGGAGAACACTTATACCATGAAATTTTAGTGAGGGATCACCTTATAATGCTACCGCCGTACTAAGCAAAATAAGATGCATAAAAGATAAACGTCACATGTAATCAAAATATGTGACATGATATGACCATCATCATCTTGTGCCTTTGATCTGCATCTCCAAAGCACCGTCATGATCTCCATCGTCACCAGCTTGACACCTTGATCTCCATCGTAGCGTCGTTGTCGTCTCGCCAACTATTGCTTCTACAACTATCGCTAACGCATAGTGATAAAGTAAAGCAATTACATGGCGATTGCATTTCATACAATAAAGCGACAACCATAAGGCTCCTGCCAGTTGCCGATAACTTTTACAAAACATGATCATCTCATACAATAACGTATATCACATCATGTCTTGACCATATCACATCACAACATGCCCTGCAAAAACAAGTTAGACGTCCTCTACTTTGTTGTTGCAAGTTTTATGTGGCTACTACGGGCTTCTAGTAAGAACCATTCTTACCTACGCATCAAAACCACAATGATGTTTCGTCAAGTTTGCGGTTTTAACCTTCAACAAGGACCAGCCGTAGTCAAATTCGATTCAACTAAAGTTGGAGAAACAGACACCCGCCAGCCACCTTTATGCAAGAAGTTGCATGTCTGTCGGTGGAACCGGTCTCATGTACGCGGTCATGTAAGGTTGGTCCGGGCCGCTTCATCCAACAATACTGCCAAATCAAAATAAGACGTTGGTAGTAAGCAGTATGACTATCATCGCCCATAACTCTTTGTGTTCTACTCGTGCATATCATCTACGCATAGACCTGGCTCGGATGCCACTGTTGGGGAACGTAGCATGCAATTTCAAAAAATTTCCTACGATCACGCAAGATCTATCTAGGAGATGCATAGCAACGAGAGGGGGAGAGTGTGTCCACGTACTCTCGTAGACCGAAAGCGGAAGCGTTAGATTAACGCGGTTGATGTAGTCGAAAGTCTTCGCGATCCAACCGATCAAGCACCGAACGTACGGCACCTCCGAGTTCTGCACACGTTCAGCTCGATGACATCCCTCGAACTCTTGATCCAGCAAAGTGTCGAGGGAGAGTTTCGTCAGCACGACGGCATGGTGACGGTGATGGTGATGTCATCCGCGCAGGGCTTCGCCTAAGCACTATGACAATATGACCAGAGGAGTAAACTGTGGAGGGGGGCACCGCACACGGCTAAGAGAACAATTGATGTGCTTCGGGGTGCCCCCCTGCCCTCGTATATAAAGGAGGAGAGGGGAGGAGGCCGGCCCTAGGGGCGCGCCAAGAGAGGGGAGTCCTACTAGGACTCCCAGTCCTAGTAGGATTCGCCCCCCCTCTTATTCCTTGTCATGGAGGGGGAAAGGGGGAAGGAGAGGGAGAGGGAGAAGGAAAGGGGGGCTGTGCCCCCTCCCCTAGTCCAATTCGGACTCCCCATGGAGGGGGGCGTGCCACCTCCTTGTGGCCTGCCTTGCCTCTCCCCTATGGCCCATGAGGCCCATTACTTCCCCCGGGGGGTTCCGGTAACCTCCCGGTACTCCAAAAAATACCCGAAACACTCCGGAACCATTCTGATGTCTGAATACTATCATCCAATATATCAATCTTTACCTCTCGACCATTTCGAGACTCCTCGTCATGTTCGTGATTTCATCCGGGACTCCGAACAATCTTCGGTCACCAAAACACATAACTCATAATACAAATCGTCATCGAACGTTAAGCGTGCGGACCCTACGGGTTCGAGAACTATGTAGACATGACCGAGACATATCTCCGATCAATAACCAACAACGGATCCTGGATGCTCATATTAGTTCCTACATATTCTACGAAGATCTTTATCGGTCAAACCGCAATCACAACATACGTCATTCCCTTTGTCATCGGTATGTTACTTGCCCGAGATTCAATCGTCGGTATCTTCATACCTAGTTTAATCTCGTTACCGGCAAGTCTCTTTACTCGTTCCGTAATGCATCATCCCGCAACTAACTCATTAGTCACATTGCTTGCAAGGCTTATCATGATATGCATTACCGAGAGGGCCCAGAGATACCTCTCCGATACTCAGAGTGACAAATCCTAATCTCGATCTATGCCAACCCAACAAACACTTTCGGAGACACCTATAGAGCATCTTTATAATCACCCAGTTACGTTGTGACGTTTGATAGTACACAAGGTGTTCCTCCGTTATTCGGGAGTTGCATAATCTCATAGTCAAAGGAATATGTATAAGTCGTGAAGAAAGCAATAGCAATAAAACTTAACGATCATTATGCTAAGCTAACGGATGGGTCTTGTCCATCACATCATTCTCCTAATGATGTGATCCCGTTCATCAAATGACAACACATGTCTATGGTTAGGAAACTTAACCATCTTTGATTAACGAGCTAGTCTAGTAGAGGCATACTAGGGACACTGTGTTTTGTCTATGTATTCACACATGTATCAAGTTTCCGGTTAATACAATTCTAGCATGAATAATAAACATTTATCATGAAATAAGGAAATATAAAATAACAACTTTATTATTATTGCCTCTAGGGCATATTTCCTTCATAATGACGATGACATGTACCTAGGGTAGGGTCGTGGGCCTGACCTATATGCCCTACCTAAGGACACTACACAAGAGGCCAAGACCTATGAAGACAAAAAGAAGATACCGACTGGAATTACCTCAGAGTGCAATCCACTCGGCGGAAGATCCACTCGGATACCCCAGTTCCACTCGACCGTCACCATTCACTTGGAATACAAGAATCCACTTGAAGGACAGAAGACCTAGGGTCACCTCTGGATAGCAACGGTCAGGCGTTCACTCCGACACCTTAAAGGTCATTAAACACGGGCGTTACCAGTAATGTTTGTAGCATTACTCTCTCATTGAACCCTTGCGTAACTCAGGACTGCGAGGGGTCGGCGCACTCTATATAAGCCACCCCTCCCCTCTGGCACAAGGGTTAGCACCCCCTGTAACTCAACACTCCAATCAACAGAGCCTCCGCGGCACCGAGACGTATGGCTATTACCTCCTTCGAGAGGGGCCTGAACTCGTAAAACCGAGTGTACAACCTCGCCGTAGCTAGGCACTGCCTCCTCCTACGTACCCCCCATCTCTATTGTCAGATCCGTTCCCACGACAGGCCCAAGACGTCAAACGACGCTTCGAAACATTGCCAGGGGAGTGCCCCCTGGCTGGCTGAAGCCATCCGGGTAGAGCCGTCCAGGTGGAGCCCGTCCGGCTGGAATCCGGCCAAGTCAACTAAGACGTCCGGTCGGACCTGTGCGGACGTGACGGCCATGCTCTATAGTGGAGCACTGTAGATGATCAGCCAGCACTGTTTCTGCATCATGTGACACTTCAACAATGTAGTTAGGCCATGTGGGCCATCCCTTGTCCGCTGGGCACCCCTTTATAAGGTGACCCAGGGAGCCCATTTTCCCTCACGCTCACACCATCAGGCTCTCAAGCCCCACACACACATGAGGCAGAGAAGAGGAGCACTCCCAGCCTTCTTCTTCCTCCTCTAAATACAACTCTAGGAGCAACCCTGTACTGCCATACACACCGCATATAAACAGCAGACATGCAGGACTAGGGGTGTTACCTCCCACGGAGGGCACCGAACCTGGGTAAACCACCGCGTGCTGTTTGCCCAATCCCGTCCCTTGATCTCCACTGCAGCCTTGCCCTCACCTCAAGCCACCCTGTGGCACCTGCTGTGACACGACTCCTCCCGTGAGATCACCACGACAGTTGGCGCCCACCATGGGGCTGGCTGCTACTGAAACCGCGGTCCGGGCGGGACCCTTTTCATCATCATCACCGCGGCGCCGACGCTGTGGTTGGTGCCGGCGTGCGTGCAGTGCGGTACTCGGAGCAACCCGTGCCGGTGTAAAGTGGTGGGGCCGACGCTGGGGTTCGTGGCGTTCGTGGTGACGGGGGTGGTGGAGTGGCCGGTGGGCGTGGCGGTGTACCTGTTCCGCCACCGCAAGGGCCACCGCATCATGGGCCACCCCGCCAGGGTCGTCTACCCGCGCGTCTCCAGGGCCATCCCCATCTAATCCTGTTCTGATCTGCTCTGATCTGATCCCTTCCTGGCTGTGTGTATGATGTAATATTGTAACCTGGTCCGTCAGCTTGTGTTGTTGATTCGTTCAATTCAATAAACTGGGCGTTGGTTTGTTTGTTTGTCTCTGCATGCAGTCTTCTGAATCCCAGAACTGAAACATGAGCAGTTTGGGTGTGCCGAGGTGCTTCAGAGCATGGTTAATAGTATAGCCAGCTGCTGGCTATAAGCCAGTGCCATGTCATCTACAGCCCATATTATAGCCAACATGTACAATAGTAGATCAAAAGAGTGTACTACTTTTTTATTATGTGGCCCACATTTCATTCTCACAAAGTGCCTAGGAGCACGTGCTAGAGCTGGCTCTTCACGAAGAGCCCGCTTACCTTCTCTCTCCACTTCTCTTTCCTCTAACTAAGCAGAAATATACTAATTTATTCCTTATAGCCGGCTGACTCAGCTCTATTGTACTTGCTCTCAACATGCATGATTCGTTCTCTGAAATTCAGAACGAAGTAACTACTACTTATGTTTGGAAGAAGTTACACGCGTCACTCCACAACTCGGTCATGGAGTTGCATATGGCAGAACTGTACTACTACTACTACTACTACTAGACTCCTCTACTAAAATTTAAAACGTTTTTTGGACACTGACAGTTTGTACCACTACTCCTCCCTCTGTATCAAAACATACGTTTTGACACTTTGACAGTTTGAAATACAAGATAGATACGTACATAGGCACCTCTGCTCTTTCGGTCACGGTGAAATATGATCTTCGCTGAGAGTTGAGACAGCAACGCATGTATGCAAAAGTGCATTGGCACAACTCCGTATACATGCATTGCATTCTAACCATTTTTGTCTGCACTTTATTTCCTTGCGCCCCACTTGCGTCACGGGGAGACAACTTGTGTTGATCGTCCGGCACGTGGAACGAACAAAGAACAAGAGGAATGTGGACCGATGGGTAACAGGACATGCTGCATGCTCATTTGTGTTTGGCTGGGAACACATAAGCGACATGCTGCAATGACCCCAATAGTGCATTACAGTATGTTGCAAGCGTTTTTTTGGTGATGCGGGACAAGGAGTACACTGCTGTAAGACCGTCGTTCCTGCAAGTCAAGCGATGCTGCAAGGCCGAGCGCAGCCATTGCTGCAAGCCGGACCCGCACCTCTGAGAAGGCTGACCATCGTTCCTACGGCGATGGGCATACACATGTAGGCAAGTCAGTTTCTAGTGTGTGTTCGAGACTCAGGCGACACATGCCGTCTATGATCTAGCGGCGGATCTATGATGGTGTGTGTGTTTACGTATGCATTATCTTTTTACTCTTTCTTTCTTACCTGTGAACGTAGAATAATGTTCTAATTCATATACAATTATAAATAAATAAATATTTACAAGAAGAAATTAAAAGGCTAACCAAAAAGCAAAAAAAAAAAGATCTTAAAGAGAAAGGAGAGAAAATAGAAGCATCAATCTTTGTTTGAAACGTCGTTGCTCTCCTTGCAAGAAATGCATATATTTACTTTAAAGGATACCATCAACATGTGCTACACATCACGAGAGATGTGATCCAGGCTTCTTTGTTCCTCTTTTGCCTTTACACCTCCCTCATCCTGCTCCCACAAGAAAAGAATATTGCAGCGTATGAAAGGGAGGGCAAATAAAATACTCGGTGAGATCTTGCAACTCCTACCCTCCGCGCTCCCGCGACGCGCCCCGCGCGCGCGTCACGGGAGTTTCAGATCCGCCGCCGGCGAGAGGGCCCCTTCCCCATCCCCTCCTCCTCCTCGCCGCTGCCGGAGGGCGTCCGCCGGGCGAAGCCCGTGCGGCGCTGGCGGCGGCGGGGCTTCTTGCCTCCCTCCCCTGGTCGGGATCTCGGCGGCGCGGGTCGGCCGCCCGTGGGGGAGCTGGATCCGGCGGGTTCTCCGGCGGCGGGGGCGCGCGGCTCCGGTAGCAGGTGTGCTGGGAGGCGGCGGTGCGGCTCCGTGGTGGTGGAGGTGGGGGCTAGGTCGGGAGGCTGATCTGGTCCCCTTGGGGCTGCGGGTGTCGCGGGTGGCGGCGGCCACAGTCGGAGAAGGCGCTCCCTCCTCGTCGACGGGGGGTGGCGCTGGCGCTGCTGTGCGCCGTTCTTGGTCGCGTTGGGCGGCGGGGCGGTGGCGGACATGGATCTCGATCTAAAGTTGGAGGCTTCACTGGCTGCTTCTCCTCCACGACCGGCCGGAGTGTGGGTGACCTGCTGGTGTCCTGTGCGTTGGTGGGGCGCTGGGTGTGGGCTATGGGTCGGGGGAAACCCTTGGCTGGCGTTGCCGGTCACGATGTCGGCGACGCTTGTGGCACCGTCCTCCCTCTGGTGGGCGACATCGAGACTCAACCCCTGCCCTCTGCCCCCTGGTCCCGGGCGAAAGCTTTCAATCTCTGGATTGGGCGGCGACGGCGCGTCGGCGTCGTGTTCTTCTTGAAGACGCCGTCTTGGGCAATCAGCGGTCTGGGGTGTGGCGCGGTCGTGGTCTGCAGGTCTTCAGCAGGGTCCATGTTCGGCGGCTGCGGTGGGCTCTGGGTCTAGGCCGGAGACAGTGGCGATGTATGGGTTTCTTTCAGAGGTGAGGTAGTCAGGGCAGTCGTCCTCTCCCCGGCAACCGGTTCGCCGTCCAAGCATGCTCGGGGGTGAGCTGCTATGCCTGCCGACGGGTCGGCGTCCTACGATCTAGGACGAGAGGGCAGGGGTGCCCTCTTCGGAGGCAGATTCGGATGGCTGGTCAATCGGGTTGGCCCTGGGAGGTGACGGAGCATGGCTCTCCTCCGGCGGCGAATAGCTCCCTTGTCGCTTGCTCGTCGATGACTCGATTTGAGTCCGTCGTGGGCTCCGATGTCCTGTTGGGTCCTTCGGAGCTCGTTAGCTGTTCTGTAGTGCTATGTATCCATGTCGTTTTTTATTTTCTGTTTTTTACTGTCTTGTTGGTTGTAATGCATGGTTAGTGCTTTATATATAAAGCGGGGCGAAAGCCTTTTTCGGTAATAAAATACTCGGCCAAGCAATGCGCGCTGCCTCACCCCCAACACAAGAGAGCACATGAACGAAGCCTCGGGCATTTTGCCTGAAGGAATTTGTAGTAATCCAAGAGTCAGCCTGCTCTCACGGTAATATATATATGAGCCAGATATTTTGGATTTCAAATCTCAGTTCCATGCATCAGTCTGGGATTTTCACCCCTAGCTTCATGATTCTATATGCACCCTTCGAAACTTGCTTTGCCTCCCAACTAGCTATATACAGTATTAATTACTAGGCTAGCCATATAATATGTTCAAAAGATTGTACCAAAGAAATATAAGAGCGTTTAGATCACTACATTAGTAATCTAAATTCTCTTATATTTTCTTTACAAAGGGTACTTCTCTACTCCATATAATGGCTTGGCAACTCCTAGCTCTTACAAAAGCTCGGTTTATATTTAAAGTATGTCGCTCACTACTATATGGTTTATAATGTTGCAAAACCCACGCTGAACTTATTATCGTACCGTGCATCAGGTAGCCGGTCTCAGGCAGGCTAATCAACGCAATCTCTATATAATGGGGAGTTTGATCAAACTATTCAATGAGTGTGAAATCCAACTACTTGTGCTCCTCAGCTTCGCACTCCAGTTGTCCCTCTTCTTTACGGGTAGCCGTCGGCGCCATAGCTCTAGTGGGCTCCTAAGGGTCTCCATTTGGATAGCTTACTTGGGGGCAGACTTGGTAGCGGTTTATGCCCTCGGCCTTCTGTCACGGCATGATGGAGATATCACCATTGGAAGTCATGTACCAAGGAGAACCCATTCACTGGCTTTCTTTTGGGCACCATTTCTCCTCATCCATCTTGGTGGGCAGGACACCATTACCGCTTTCGCCATGGAGGACAACAACTTGTGGGTGAGGCATTTTTTGAATCTGGTGGTGCAAGTTTTCCTAGCTTTATATGTTTTCTGGAAGACTATTCGAGGACTACACAACGTGGAACTTGTAGCTTCAGGTTTCCTTGTGTTTGTTGCTGGAATTATCAAGTATGGAAAAAGGACATGGTCTCTCAAGTGTGGAAGCCTTAAAAGCCTTGAGAGCTCAACCGGACATCATTTCATGGAACAATTGCCCACAGACACCAATGGCCATTCTAGCATTGTTTCTGCTGCTCTGCGTGCCATGCCACATGTCCTTTATATCTTTGCAGAGCTCAACATGCTGGCTGACAACACCACGGATTACACACTACTTCCAAAAGAACCCAGCACAATGGTCAAGGCGGCGAGGATTGAGCTTGGTCTGATGTACGAGGATCTCTACACTAAGGCAATTATGCTCAGAACAAGGAGTGACATCATACTTAGATGCATCTCCCAGACATCTTTTGTTGTTTCTTTTGCGCTCTTCCATGCACAAGAAGGTAAAGGGAGTACTTATAGCAAAGCCGACATTGCAATCACCTATTCACTATTTATCGGTGTTTTTTTCCTTGAACTGTGTGCAATGTTTCTTTACATGATGTCACCGTGGACATGGGCATGGTTGAAGGTCCGGAAGTGGCACAGACTTGCCAGATTGTCTTGGTTTATTTTTTCCAGTGATATTGGATGGCCGGAGAAGAAGCAAGGCTGGCCAAATTTGATGGGACAATACAACCTTGTGAGCTGGTTGGCTCATGGTAACAGCGACCTCCAGCGGCAAGCAAGGAGGACATTCAATCAGCGAGCGATGAGAAGGTTGTTTCTGGATTTGCTCGGTGCTAAAAAGAAAAATATATTTTGGATGAGCAAGTTGTTAGACACCGAGTACGTGGGTGTGGATAATATGGTGATTGAGTGTGTTGCAAAGGAGATTATGCTCTTAGATAGTGAACTAATTGATGAAAACCCACCTCGACAATGGCCCAACCTTCGAGAAATGTTGGCAACAAACAAAAACGATTTCATTGAGGATTTTGGTAGTGCTATTGTCAAGATGCATGTGTTGGCCGAGCTGCACTTCAGTGAACAACAAACTTGGTCAGGAATGGACGCGGATATGGTAGAGGTATGCCGGAAACTATCCAACTACATGATGTACCTTTTGGTTAACCATCCTTCCATGTTGCCGCTCACCATCAGCGCAACAGATGTGCTCAGGTGCTATCACCAGATTAGTGCACCGTTCTTGCTACATCCCGACCAAACAACCAGTGTCCAGCATCCACTTAGCAAGGAAACACTGGAGGAGATGGTATGCATGTGGACGAGGCTCCTTACTTATGCCGCCGGCAAGTCAAAGGTGGGGCCGCACGTGGCACTGCTGAGCAGAGGAGGGGAGCTCATCACCTTTGCCTGGTTGCTCATGTCCCAGCTAGTGCTCGGAGATTACCACCCTAGAAGGATTCAAATTACCAATGTTGATGCAGCTGTAGACGTGCAGGAGGTATGCGCCTTCCATGTTCCAATCTAAGATAGCGCCTTCCATGTTCCAATCCAAGGTAGAGCCTCCCATCTCATTTCGGAAATAAATATGTTACTTTCCAATTTATCTTGATTCCACTCAGTGTATAATACCTGGATATCTTGTTTATCTTATTTTTGAACATATGAAGCTGCAGGTGACCGGCCGGTGATGTGAAGTTTTGGGTCAATAAAAGCAAAAATCATGGGGAAATTAACTGAAGCTGGTGTTAATCGTTGGTGAATGATCCCCGCTCGCGGCTATCTGCTATATGAACGGATTCTTTAGATTTCTCCATGCATGCTTCTGTGTTGCTGCACGTGGAACTGTATGTGATCTGCCCGGTGTGCTTCTGCATTGATTCTTGTGTTTGTTTTTTGGGAGAGAGAGAGGGAGAGTACATGTTATTGTAGGCGTCACAATATGTCTATGTGCCGCTAGTCCGCTCCTGCATGTACTACTGTGTTATTTCCGATTGATATGTCTTCACTCATATGTTCAAAAATAGATTTTTGTAGAGGATTGGTACGGTTCAAAATATCATCAATTTCCTCCAAAAAAAGGTTGAAGAAGTAACGGTGTCAAATGCCCACTGAAACATTCACTACTAGAATCAGAGTTGTTTGTCGAGTGTTGTCTACCGGGCATTCGGTAAAACATAGCCTTTGCCGAGTGCTGGAGATAATTTGCTCGGCAAAAAAAGAAGAAGAAGCATAAGACACTCGGCAAAGCATGGACATTTGCCGACTGCCATGTAGAAAACGCTAGGCAAATGGACTACACCTCATAAACTTTGCGCATGGAATCGGCAAAGCAAGGCCCACGTGCCCCTTCCCTACGCGAGTGACAGCGCTGTAATGGCAGGGCGGAGTTTGCTGAGTGTCGTCTAAGAGGCACTCGGAAAAAAAAAACTTCCTTTTTTAGACGCATAAATTGTTCGCCGAGTGCCTATATAATACTCCATTTTCCAAGCATTTTCTCGCAAGTCTATATCTATATCTATATCTATACCTATATATATATACTAGCAAACATATGCCCGTGCGTTGCAACGGGAGAAAAAGAGTCGACGTGCTTCACTGCGAAACGAAACCCAATTGTCACGAATTATGTTGGCCAGGTAGAGGATAAGTTTAATGATGATAAAAATGATGGATTAATTAATAATAGAATTCTTTGGGGCGCTAGTTCAAAACATGAGACATAAATGGTAGTCACTCGGGTGAGCAATCCTATCTTTAGATTACTGATAATAAAAATATCATACAAACAATGCTTATTCTTATTTACTGACATCATACGGTAAAAATGTAGAATACTTCATCCGGCGCCCATCATGTATGTTTCCGGCATTCACATTTTTCGTCTGACTTCAGTATAACATTGTAGATCAGATCGTCGAGGCCTGGTGAAAAAGCATACCACATCAGCAGATAAATCTTTATAATGTCATCCGACAATAAAAATGGTGAGCATGCAACACTTTCAAAATAATTTTACCTGGATGCAACCATGGTTGTTCCTCCATAAGTTTATTATATGCACTTCTATGAACCGGGATAAAAAATGCCCGAAGACAATTTATATTCATTGCAATCTATATGTTTTCGTTGTGTGTGTCCTAATATGTGTATATATATTAGTCTTACAGTTTTCACGTCTTAATAGTCAGTCAATATGAGCACGTGTCCTAATATGTGTAAGGAAAACAAACAGAGCCAAATCCAACCTAAAAAATCTGAGCACATGTGCATTTATATTCGGACAACAAACATATGTGTACACGTCCGCGTACTATGAGATAATTACTGGTGCGTGAAGTAATCAGCCCGGCCTGTGCGCCGCACATCCTTGTGGAGCTACACACTACGCAGCCGATCTTTATCTGTAAGGCTCAGTCCATCTTATCTCTAAGGTTGAACGCAGCAAAATCCCCATTTTGTCTTCATCTCCACAAGCCCTCGTTGGGAGCCTCTCCAGCAGCCGGCTTGCAGCTCCCCCAAAGATCGAGCCTGTGCGCCCGAGGCCACCTCCCGGCGCTCCTTGCCCTACCTCCTCCAACCGCATCGGCAAAGGAGCTCCTCTGCCCCAGGCCAGCCAGCGCCCCTCTCCTCCTCTCCTCTCTCGGCTTTTCCTTCTCCTTCTATCTAATCTCTCTCTCGCACGTTTTCTCCGGGAGCCGCCATGGAACAACCGCAGCACCCGCCTTGGAGTTCGCCGCCTCCGGCCACCTCTCCATCTTGATCCGGATCTGCTCCATCTCGCCGCCAGAGCAGCTGGATCCGCCTCGGCCCAGCTCGCTCGCGAAGCCATTGTCCCATCTCTCCTCTCTGTGTTACTGTGCAGGCCACCGCCATCGCTGGCGGGCGTTGATACATCGTTTGGCCGTTGCTGTCCCTCTTTTTGGTTCCTTCCTTCCTCGCTGGTACCCAGCAGGCTGCCTCCGGCCACCTCTCCATCTCGATCCGGATCTGCTCCATCCCACCGCCGGAGCAGCCAGATCCGCCTCCTGCCTATTCTTCTTTATATCTCATGGGAAGGAGAAGGAGGCGCAGGCGCCATGGAAGGTGCGAGCTCGCGTCGCGTGCAAGCAGGGATAGGACGGCGTGAAGCGGCTACGGAGGAGGAGGGCAACGCGAGGGACATGTATAGAGGAGAAGGAGCTGGCTGCGGCTGGAGTAGCGGCGCTCCGTGCGATGGCCAGTTTTTTTAACGAAACATTCCGGATCAACTAAAATAGGGACTGCGGGTTCAATAAAGTAAAAACAGAAGGACTTTCTTGTAAAAGGTACGTGACGGTGAACCCGACGGAGTCAATCCGTGCTTTATTATTAGGGAAAGATATATATATATATATATATATATATATATTATATTATATTATATATACTAATAAAGTAAGGTGCATTTCGTCAATTTTTTCATCCGTTCACCGTAGAAATGATTTTTTTTCTATGCGAGGTGGTACTAAATTTTTGTGCGTCTATTCGCTAGAAAAGAAAAAAGGTTTGTCCAGAATTCCGAAATTTGCCCGCGCGCGCTCTGGCTCAACGAAGCCAGCCCACTTATTATTGCCCACGCAGTTGGGAAGACATTATTTGTCGCAGGGAGCGATAAATAGTTGAAGCTTCGCATACGGCGCCTAAGTCTGGGCCGGCGCGTTTCCTCTTTTTCATTGTACTATTTCTGTATTTTTTTTCCTTTCTCTTTCGCTTTAATATTTATTTTCCATTTTTACTTCTTTATTTTTATATTTTCTGTGAAGTATAAATCGCAAAATTTTGTTCCTGTTTTGAAAATGGTCAAATTTGCAAAATTTTGTTCCTGTTTTGAAAATGTTCAAAACTTTTAAAAAAAATCCTGTTTCGAAATTTTCCCAACATTCAAAAATGTTCTCATTTTTTAAAAAATGTTTGTGTTTTTCAAAATTTCTTTGAGTTATTTTATAAAAATTACACTTTATAAAATATTCCATATTTTAAAATATTCTTGTTTAACGAAATATTCACAAATCCAAACTAATATTTGCGTCTAAGAAAATATTTTTAAAATTGTTATGAATGTTCCCCTTTAAAAAAATTCAAAATTCAAAAACATTTGTGTTTTTTTTAATGTTTTCAAAATATTGTTTGTGAATTTGCAAAACTATTCATGTTTCTAATTTTGTTTGTGTTTTTCTAAAAATATTGGATTTAAAAAAATGTTCGCATTTTTTTAAAATTGTCCTCGTTTGCAATAATATTCACCAATTTTTTTTGAATATTCATAAAAATCAATTTTTTTCTAATCTGACACTATAGTATTTTCATAAATACACGCGTTGGTCATTGGTTAGCGGTCCACGTTCGTTCAATGTTGGTTGACTATAAATGAAAGAAATTATCGGCATGTGCCAATAGAATAGAATATGTTGTTTGGCTTTAATTAGAACCAAATTATGGGCACTTGAGCACTAAAATAATCAAAGAGAATAAACCCTCAAAAGGAAGGAACATTTATGCCTAATTATGCTAGTGAAAGAGGATTTATGCGCTGCAATTAATAATCCACCCAGTTACACCATCGTAGGATAGAGTGGTCAAAGCAACCGTGTGCCGAAGGTCGCCGCGCAACCACCAAATGAGGAGGCAGGCACAACCCCGAGATGGAGGCGGTCTCGAAGGAAAAAAAATGCTTGAGTTGGGTGCTCGCCACCACGCCGACCAACCCCACCATTATCAAGATTTCGCGTGTCAAACATGTCCAGCGAGAAGACTATAACTCCTTGCTCTGTCGCCTACCATTGTGTAGACCCTTTTTTTGGATGACGCATCAATTATCTTTTCCGTTGCTTCTCACAAAAAAAATATCTCCCGTTGTAACGCACGGGCATATGTGCTAGTCTATACCTACTAATGAAACAAGATGCGTTTCTTCAATTTTTTCATCCGTTCGCTGTCAAAAAGATTTTTTTTCTATCCGAGGTGGTACTAAATTTTTGTACGTCTATCTACTAGAAAACAAAAAAGGATTGTCCATAATTCCGTAATTGAGCCGCGCGCGCTCCGGCCCAATGAAGTCAGCCCACTTATTATTGCCCACGCAGTTGGGAGGACCTTATTTGTCGCACGGAGCGATAAATAGTTGAAGCTTCCCACTGGCGCCTAAGACTGGGCCGGCCCGTTTCCCCTTTTTAATTGTTCTATTTCTATTTTTCTTTTTCTGTTTCTTTCTCTTTCTATTATATATATATTTTTTTACTTTTTTCCTTCTTCATTTTTTTCTGTGAAGGAAAAATTTATAAAATATTCAGAATTTCAATTTTTGTTCATGTTCAAAAAATCGTCAGAATTCCAAAATTTTGTTCCTGTTTTGAAAAATGTTCGAAACTTTTAAAAAATTCCCATTTCAAAATTTTCTCAACATACAAAAAATGGTTGAGTTTTTGAGCTGCTTCAACATGTCATTTTTTTGTAAATTTATATCGTGCCTTACAAACATAGATCTTTTTGGTGCCTGCCAATGGGCCGCCCCAGATATGAACTATTCTGCGTCCCACGCGCTATTTGACGATAAAAGAGAATATGCTTGTTGGCTATAATTGAAATATATTGTGGGCACGTGCCAATAAAAGAGAATGTGCTGGTTACGTTGCATTGCAATTAGTAATCCATCCGGTTACGTTGTCGTAGGAGAGAGTGGTCGAAGCAACCGTGCCCCGAAGTTACCAAATGAGGGGACATCCACAACCCCGACACGAAGGTGAACCTGAAGGAAAAAAAACACGAGTTGGGTGGTCGCCGCGATGCCGACTAATGCCACCACTATCAAGATCTCACGGGACAAACATGACTCGCGAGAAGACCACATCTCCTCGCTCTATCGCCCCATCACCGTGAATACTGTTTTTGGTGAACACATAATTTATCTCTCTCGTTGTTTCTCGAAAAAAAATATCTCTCCCGTTGCAACGCACGGGCATATGTGTTAGTTTATGTCTTATGGGGCAAGGCTCGCCCCGATTAGTTTTCTCACGAGTTTACCTATATTCATTTTTTTTAAATACCTAAAGGGGTAAGGAAAACATTGGATTACTACATGTGCAGGTTTTTCTGGCGATCTAATGAACATAAACATAAATACCGCCTAATGAGGTGGGACGCGATCTATTGTCCTAAAGATGAAGGAGGCTTAGGTGTGTAAGACTTGGAGATTAAAAATAAGTGTCTGCTGAGCAAATGACTATACAAGATGGTTACTGAGGAGGGGTTTGGCAATAATTACTTAGGAATAAGTACGTACACACTAAAACCCTATTGGAGGTTGAGCTAAACCAACGGATTCGTTTTTCTAATCCTCATCTCTACTACTACTACTAGTAGAATGTCTGTGCGTTGCCACGGGTCAAATATTATTTTTTCTGACTACGCATATAAATATAATACATAAATTTCACATGTAGATAGCTTGCAAAAACTGAAAAATAATTTTAATCAACTTCACTTGCAATGTACTTGAATGATGTATACATAAATAGCAATGATCCAAATAATTTTAGGATCTACTTAATGTGCTTAAGATATACCATTTCAAAGACAGGAGTGTTGTTTTTAGTTTCATTCACATGGATGCTACTAAAACATAATCGTTGTTAAATCGGAATTACAAATAATATAATATACAGAGGTGTAATACTTGTATTTGTAATAATTCCAGGTGAAATGATATAAAAAAGTATGTGTTAATTGAATGGAGTGGCACATTTGTATTCCATCAAATATATATATATATATATATATATATATATATATATATATATATATATATATATATATATATATAGACACACACACACACACACATCTGGGCTATTCTGTTTCGCGTAACAGAATTCTGTTACCCTACTTGAACTGACGAAGTGGACAGGTTGGACTGACATGGTTTACCACCTGAACTGATCTTCCTGCGTCTTCGACGGACAGAAACAGGGGATTCAACGGGGAGCTTCCGGGGGTTCTCCGGCGCGGTGCTGTGGGCCATTCGTTGCCAGAGGAGACATGTACGGGGTTCCGCACGTGCGCGCGCTGACCTGTTCGTGTTTTTAGATCTGAAGTCACCGTAGGTGACGGCGTGGGCATTTGGCGGCGGTGGTGTTGCGGGCGTTTGTGTTTACCATGGTGTTCGTAGCCATCGATTTTACGTCCGCTTTATTGTTTTATGTGTTAATTGGGATGTGAGAATGATCGGTGTGTTAGAGTTTTTGGAGATTCTTTCACTGTAATTTCTGATTAGAAGTTTTGGTGTTCTTGGTCGTTGGCCATGGCCGCGATGCAAACGTGTTCTTCTTTTTCTGATGTTTTATTTTCGAATTGGTGTTGCAGGGACATAGTTGAGGATTGTATGAATAGATTTGTGTTGTCAATTTTGCTTCTTGAGTTGTTTCTACCCCGGATTCCCATGTGATTTGGTTGTTGGCGGAGGTGTTGTATGGTGGCTGACTGTAGCCTACGATTTCTTGTAATCTGGTCAAACTGTGTAATTAAGTTGTGTGTTTTTCAGTGTTGTTTGAATGGCTGCCGTATGTGTAGTTGGATTGCTCCGTGTTAAAGTTGTATTACTGTGCGTTGACATCGGAGTAAGAAGTTCCTAGTTCAGGGGTACTGAAGTTCGAGGGTACTGAAAACGGGTATCAGTTGATGGAAGTTGCCTACCACATCGACTTTGATGGTTGCATCAACCTAACTAGTGGGTGGAAGGAGTTTGTGGCAGAGTCTGGAATTGAGGATGGAGATGTGGTTATGGCTATGTTCTCCAGGGAAGATGACTCTCTGATGTTCAGAATTTATGTGTTGTAGGTTTAAATGTGGCAAATGACGCTGGTTGTGAGATTTGTGTGCGTTTGATTATGTTGCAGTATTTTTCTTTAAAACAATGCATGTGAGATGGTTGAATTCTATGTTATTACCAGATGGTTTGGAACAATTTGTTCGTATGTTATTGTATGCGCTATTTTTATTAATGTAATGCTTCCTATTTTGGGTCAAGCACAACTGTTTTTTTAATATTTTTTATATTTGAATTGGAACAATTATAGTTGAACTAATGCGCATCCTTTGTTTTTACTGAGATATTTTCCTGTACATAGCTCGCACACGAAAAATATACGCTGATGATGAATGTAGGACCCCTTGAGTTTGAGTTTGTTGAACTTGCATGCTGTTAATGATAGTACTGAACTATTTTGGATGTCAATGGCCAACTGCATTTGTTTATTGTAGAGCATTTTTTTCCTACTATTGACAGGAATTTAGAGCACAATTTATTTTTTTAGTTGAATAGTGATAGTTCTAGTATTTTTTTAAATAAAAAGAATTTAATCTTTGCTGCATAGTACTACTTTTACTTGAACCTTATGAATTTTAGTAGTTGAACTTTTTAAAAATTTGTTTCTGAATTTTTTATTACAATCTTCTACGTTTAATTTTTTTTTTAAAAGTATTTTTTTGTTTACTTTTTTTATTTTTTACAATGAACAAGTGTTTGAACTTTTCTATATTCAGTTTGCGAACATTTTTGTTGTAGTTTATATTTCTTTGCCCCGCGCTCTGCTTTATTCAACGGGCCTTATGGGTGGGGTGTTTGGAGATGAGGGAGGCTATTAGGCCCTTTTCCGGCCCAAATGGGCCGCACGGGCGATTTGAGGACTGTTGGATGTGCGTGTGCTCTGGGTTTAGTCCCACCTCGCTAAGCGAGGGGGCTCTCGACCTGTTTATAAGCGCTGCCGAGTGCTACTGGTCGAACTCCTCTGAATACTTACCTGAGCGCTTATACACGGCGCTCGCACTCTCTCAAGAACTGTGGGCCCTGGTCGGCTGGCCCTCGCAGTCTGGTTTACAAAGGATTCGCCGGTGGTTTCGCTGTTGGCTTGAGTCCTAGTACCCACCTGTGATGGGCCGGCCTGTCCCTTGGGCGGTCAATATTTTTGATTTTTAGCAATTTATCCTACTAGTTTTTTATGATTTTTTTGCCTAATATAAGCATTTTTTTATTTTAGTACTGAATGTTCTCCTCTGCTTGAACTGACATCTTTTTTATAGTGTGTTTCCCTCGCTTTCTCTTCGTTCTCATTTTTTTAGCATTTTTTTGGATTTTTTATGAACATCTGGGTGAGATGTAGGACCGCACCGAGTGGCATAGTCGTACTGACAATTTTTTTTTGCATGGAATGAAGAACATCTTATTTTTAGTGGGTGTGCGTGCATGGGGGGTGGGAAACAGAATAACCGCACTACGCCTGTCAAACGAGTGCACCGACCCCCCTCCCCCATCCCGGCGAGGCCGAGCCAGGAACGAGCCGTAGCAGGCGACGACGCGGCGTGCCGTGGCGTCGCATCAGGAGGCGAGCCCGTAACATGACTTGCCCCCATTATCTATCTTTTTAGGGGGAAAACCAGCACCGCACCGAGGGGCATAGTTGCACTGACACATCTAACTTGTATGGACTTGCCCCCATTATCTATCTTTTTAGGGGGAAAATCAGCACCGCACCAAGGGGCATAGATGTACTGACACATCTTCCTTGTATGGACTTGCCCCATTATCTATCTTTTTAGGGGAAAAACCAGCACCGCACCGAGGGGCATAGTTGTACTGACACATCTTCCTTGTATTGGCTGTGCCCCCATTATCTATCTTTTTAGGGGAAAACCAGCACGCACCGAGGGGCATAGTTGTACTGACACCATCTTCCTTGTATGGACTTGCCCCATTATCTATCTTTTTAGGGGAAAAACCAGCACCGCACCGAGGGCATAGTTGTACTGACACATCTTCCTTGTATGGACTTGCCCCATTATCTATCTTTTAGGGGAAAAAACCAGCACCGCACCGAGGGGCATAGTTGTACTGACACATTCCTTTGTATGGACTTGCCCCAATCATCTTAGGGGGTGTGGGTGCGGGGGGGGGGGGGGGGCGAGGAATAACCGCACTGCGCTATCAAACGAGCGCACTGCCAGGTTAGCGCAAGGCGAACCGGGGGGGAGGGACCCCCCCTCCCCATCCCGTTGATCCCTAGCCAGGAACGAGCCGTAGCAGGCGACGACGCGGGGTGCGCCGCGTCGCATGCGAGGCGAGTCCGTAACATGACTTGCCCATATCCATCTTTTTAGGGAAAAAACAGCACCGCACGAGGGGCATAGTGTACGACAGATCTTCCTTGTATGGACTTGCCCCCATTATCTATCTTTTAGGGAAAACCAGCACCGCAAAGAGGGCATAGTTGTACTGACACATCTTCCTTTGAAGGACTTGCCCATTATTATCTTAGGGGTGGTGGGGTGCGTGGGGGGGGGGGGACAGATAAACCGCACTGCGCCTGTCAAACGAGCGCACTGCCGCGTTAGCGGCGGAGGCCAAGCCGGGGGAGGAGGGGGGTCGGGCCCCCCCTCCCCATCGGTGAGCGAGCCAGGAACGAGCCGTAGCAGGCGACGACGCGGGTGCGCGGCGGGCATGCGAGGCGAGTCCGTAACATCACTTGCCCCATACTATCTTTTTAGGGAAAAAACCATACCGCATCGAGGGGCATAGTTTACTGAAACATCTTCCTTGTTATGGACTTAGCCCCCATTATCTATCTTTTTAGGGAAAACCAGCACCACACCGGGGCACTAGTTGTACTGACACATCTTCCTTTGATGGATTTGCCCCATTATCTATCTTAGGGGGTGTGGGTGCGTGGGGGGGGGGACAAGAATACCGCACCGCGCACAGTCAAAACGAGCGGCAAGCCGCTTAGCGCGTAGGCCGAGCCGGGGGGGGGGGGGGGAGAGGGGCGGTCGCCCTCCCCCCATCCGGCGAGGCAGAGCCAGACAGGAGCCGTAGCAGGCGACGACGCGTGTGCCGTGGCGGCATGCGGAGGCGAGTCCGTACACCTGTCCTACATCTATCATTTTTAGGGGAACAAACCAACCCACCACGAGGGGCATAGTTGTACTGACACATCTCCTTGTATGGACTTGCCCCCATTATCTATCTTTTTCGGGGAAAAACCAGCACCGCACCGAGGGCATATTTGACTGACAACATCTTCCTTGTATGGACTTGCCTAAATCTATCGATGCGTGCGGGGCGTAGGGGGGAGGGGTGGAAAAAAAGACGGAAGCGGAAGGTAAAATGAGGCAAGCCGTGGACGTTAGAGAGAGGCGAGCCGGGGGAGGGGGGGGGGCGAGGGGGGGGGGGTAGGGAACTCCCCTACCCATACCCGGCGAGGAGAGCCAGGAACGAGCCGTAGCAGGCGACGACGCGTCTGCTGGCGTCGCATGCGGAGGCGATCCGTAACAATGACTTGCCCCATTATCTATCTTTTTTAGGGGAAAAACCAGCACCGCACCGAGGGGCATAGTTGTACTGACACATCTTCCTCGTATGGACTTGCCCCATCATCTATCTTTTTAGGGGAAAACCAGACTCCGCACCGAGGGGCTATGTACTGACAAATCTTCCTTGTATTGGACTTGCCCCATTCATCTATCTTAGGGGGTGTGGGTGCGTGGGGGGGATAGAATAACTGCAATGCGCCTTCAAACGAGCGCACTGCCGCTGCGTGTAGGACAACCGGGAAGCAGGTGAGGGGGGAGGATGGAGGGTCCGGTCCCCTAACCAAACCCGGCGAGGCCGAGCAAGGAACGAGCTTTAGCAGGCGATGAGCGGCGTCTTGCACGGCATCGCATGCGGAGGCGATCCGTAGATGACTTTGCCCCATAATCTATCTTTTAGGGGAAAAAAACAGCACCACACACGAGGGCATAGTTGTACTATAAATCTTCTTAGTATGGACTTGCCCCATATCTACTTTTTAGGGGAAAACCAGCCCGCAACGAGGGGCATAGTGTACTGACACAATCTTCCTTGTATGGACTGCCCCCATTATCTACCTTAGGGGGTGTGGGTGGTGGGGCGGTTGGGGAAGAAGAATACGAACTAGACTGGTAAAACGACGAGCCCTGACCATTAGGCCTTCAGATTGAGCGGTCCGGGGGAGGGGGGTGAGGGTGCCGTGGGCGCCATGCAGGAGGCGAGTCCGTAACATGACTTGCCCCCATTATCTATTCTTTAGGGGGACAAACCGCACCGCCGAGAGGCATTAGTGTACTGACACATCTCCTTGTATGGACTTGCCCCCATTATCTATCTTTTAGGGGAAACCAGCACCACACCGAGGGGGCATAGTTGTACTGACACATCTTCTTGTATGGAATTGGCCCCATGATCTATCTTTTTTAGGTGAAAACCAGCACCGCACCGAGGGGATAGTTGTACTGACACATCTTCCTTGTTATGGACTTGCCTCATATCTATCTTAGGGGGTGTGTGGTTGCGTTGGTGGTGGGGGGGGGAACAATAACCGCAAACTGCCTGTCTAACGGGCACCACGGATTAGCGCGAGGCGAGCCGGGAGGGGAGGTGGGTGTGCCGGGCCGTGGAGGGAAGGTCCCGTAGACAAGAAAAGTCAAGGCGAAACCCCCGGAGACCGAGCAGGCAAGTTAGACGAGACGAGGCGGACGTTCCGCTTGTCGATGTGGGCGATCCGTAACATGACTACCCCATATCTCATCTGTTGAGGGGAAAAACCAGCATGCACCGAGGGGCATAGTGTACTGACACATCTTCCCTGTATGGACTTGCCCCATTATCTATCTTTTTAGGGGAAAAAAACCAGCACCGCACCGAGGGGCTAGTTGTACATGACACACATCTCCTTTGTATGGACTTGCCCCCTTAATCTATCTAGGGGGGGTGGTCGGGGGGAGCGGTGCGGGCGGGGTGCGCCCCGGGGGAATCGCGAACTGTGGGGGGAGAAAGGCTTTGGGGGGCCGAGGGGGGGGGGGATGGGCGGGGGGGGACAGGAATACAAGGGAAAAGAAGGGGGGGCGGGCAAAAACCGTCATCTTCCGCCTGTGACAACGGCACACTGCCAAGAGCGCAGGGAGACAGGGGGAAGGGCGAGGGTCGCCCCATCCCGGCGGGCCCTGACATTGGACCGACCTACAAGGCGAGAGACGCGGACATTGCATCGTCTCCATGGGACGAGCCTACACATGCCTTACACCACATTACGATTCTTCGCAGGGGAAAAACGCAGAACGTGGGGACGGGGGATTAGGTCGAACTCTGTATGGACTGCACAATATATTTTGGACCAGACCGCACACGAGGGAAGTGTGAAAGTATTTATGGCTTCCCCCAACATTAGGGGGGTCTGGGGGGGGAGGACGAGAGTAAAGAGAGCCGTTTGTAACGACGCCCCGGTCTCCTGCCGAGCTGGAGTTCGGGCCCCACCCTTTCCCGATTCCCGAGGAGCCAAGGAAGAGAAGAGAAGAGTGGCACGAAGCGCGGCGTTTGCCGCGGCGCCCATGCGGAGGCGAGTCCGTCAACATGAATTGCCCATTATCATCTTTTTAGGGAAAACAAACCAATAGCACAGACCGAGGGGGGAGGTGTCACTGACACTGCTTTATGTATGGACTTGCCCCAATATCTAATCTGTTTTAGGGGAAAAACAACAAGCACCGCGCACGCAGGGGCATGTTGTACTGACACATCTTCCTTGTATGGATTGCCCATATCTATCTTTTTAGGGGAAAAACCAGCACCGCACCGAGGGGCATAGGTTTACGGCCACATTCCTTTGTTTGGACTCTTGGCCCCCATATAATCTTAGGGGGTGTGGGTATGCGTGCCTTGGGTCTGCGGGAGAAGAAACCGCCTAGAGGAGAGGGGACAACGTTCCACTACTATTCCTTCTTTTTGTAGAAGCGCGTACAGGACTGCACCTTCTCTGGGCACCTCACAGCCATGTTCCCTGTTAGCGGACGAGATCACGAGCGGGGGGGCATTGAGGGAGGTGGGACATCACAAATGAACGCAGGCTGAGGACCGGACAGGAACGAGCATAAGCAGGTGAAGACGCGGCGTGCGAGGGCGTCGCGATGCGGGAGGCGAGTCACGTAACATGACCTGCCCCATTATCTATTTTTAGGGGAAAAACAGCAACGCCACCGCAGGCGGATATTGTACTGACAAATCTGCTGTGTATGGACTTGCCCACTATGATTCTATCTTTTAGGGGCGAAAACCAGCACCGCAACGAGGGGGCATAGTTGTTACGACACATCTTCTTGTATGGCTGCCTCCCATATAGAGCGGGGCAGTGCGAGGGTTGGGGGTTGGGGCCAAGCGACCCGTGCGGTGCTCGCCGGGGGTTGGGAGCGTGGTATTCACTACGCGGAAAACGAAACCGATCCCAAAGAAACTGAGCGCGAACTGCCGTACGCGGACGCCGTGAGTAAGTAAGAGCGCCTGGGGGAGAGAGAGGGCGTGACGGGACCTCGAAGGACGCCGGCGCACAGCTGCATCCATCTCATCCCACGAACCTCTCTGCGAGGACGAGAGCTCCCAGGAAACAAAGAGCCGTTAGCCAGGGAGATAGTGCGGCGTGCTGCGGCGTAGCTATGCGGAGGCAGTCCGTAAAATGATGTTGCCCCATAATTATCTGTTTAGGTGGGAAAAAACCAGCACCACACCGAGGGGCACAGTTGTTACTGACAATCTTCTTTGATGGACTGCCCCCATATAGCTATCCCCTTTTTCGGGGAAAAACCAGCCACAGCACCGAGGGGAATAGTTTGTACTGACACATCTTCCTTTGTATGGACTTGCCCCATTATCTATCTAGGGGGTGTGGGGTGCGTGGGGGGGGGGGAAGGGAACAAAATAACCGCACTGCGCCTGTCAAACGAGGCACTGCACGTTCGAGAGCCATGTGAGCGAGCCGGAAGGAGGGGGGGGGGGGGGGCGAGGGAGGTTGGGACCCCCCTCCCCATCCGCGAGGCCGAGCCAGGAATGAGCCGTAGCAGGCGACGACGCGGCCTGCCGCAAGCGTCGATGCGGGGTAAGCGAGTCCGTAACATGACTGCTCCATTATCTATCTTTTAGGGGAAAAAACCGCAACCGCACCGAGGGGCATAGTTTCTTTTCTGACACATCTTCCTTGTATGGACTTGCCCCATTATATATCTTTTTAGGGAAAAACCAACACCGCACCGAGGGCATAGTTGTACTGACAATCTTCCTTGTATGGACTTGCCCCCATTATCTATCTTAGGGGGGTGTGGGTGCATGGTGGGGGGGGGGGGGGGGGGAAACAGAAATAACCGCAGCCTGTCAAACGAGCGCACTGCCGCGTTAGCGCGAGGCCGAACCACGGGTGGGAGGGGGGTCGGGACACCCTCCCCCATCCGGCGGGCCGAGCCCGGGAGAACGAGCCGTGGCAGGCGACGACGTGGAGTGCCGCGGCGTCTCATGCGGAGGCGAGTCCGTAACATGACTTGCCCCATCATCTATCTTTTTACGGGAAAAACCAGCAGCGCACCGACGGGCATAGTTGTACTGACACATATTCCTTGTACGGACTTGCCCCCATTGTCTATCTTTTTAGGGGAAAAACCAGCACCGCACCAAGGGGCATAGTTGTACTGACACATCTTCCTTTGTATGGACTTGCCCCCATTATCTATCTTAGGGGGTGTGGGTGCGTGGGGGGGGGGGGGAGAGAAAACCGCATAGAGTTGTCAAACGAGAACGCACTGCCGCGTTAGCGCGAGGTCGATCCGGGGGGGAGGGGAGGTCGTGACCCCCCCTCCCCGTCCCGGCCAGGCCAAGCCAGGAACGAGCCATAGCAGGCGACGAACGCGGTGCCGCGGCGTCGCATGCGGAGGGCGAGTCCGTAACATGACTTGCCCATTATATCTTTTTAGGGCAAAACCCAAGCAACACACCGAGGGGCATAGTTGTACTGTCACATCTCCTTGTATGGACTTGCCCCCATTATCTATCTTTTAGGGAAAAGGAAAAAACAGCCACGCACCAAGGGGCATAGTTTGTACTAAACACATCTTCCTTGTATGGACTTGCCCCATTATCATCGTAGGGGGTGTGGGTGCGTGGAGGGGGGGGGGGAAGAACAGCAAAAACCGCAACGCGCTGTCAAAAGAGCCGCACTCCGTGTTAGCGCGAGGCCGAGCAGGGGGGAGGGGGGTCGGGACTCCCCCTCCCCAATCCCGGCGATGGCAGAGCACCAGGAACGAGCCGTAGCAGGCGGCGATGCGGTGTGCCGCGGCGTCGCATGCGGAGGCGAGTCGTAAGATGACTTGCCCCATTATCTAACTTTTTAGGGGAAAAAAAAAAGCACCACAACCGAGGGGCAATAGTGTGTTACTGACACATCTTCCTTGTATGGACTTGCCCCCATTATCAATCTTTTAGGGATCAAAACAAGCACCGCACGCAGAGGGGCATAGTTGTACTCACACATCTTCCTTTGATCGACTTGCCCCATTATCTATCTTAGGGGGGTGGGTGAGTGGGGGGGGGGGGGAGGGGGGAACAGAATAACGCACTGGCGCCTGTCAAACGAGCGCACTGCCAGTTAGCGCGAGGGCCCAGCTGGAAGGGGGGGGGGGGGCGGGCGAGGGGTGTCGGGACCCCCTCCCCCACCGGCGAGGCCGAGCCAGGAATGAGCCGTAGCAGGCGACGACGCGGACCTGCCGCGCGTCGCAAGCGGAGGCGAGTCCGAAACATGACTTGCTCCATATCTATTTTTTAGGGGAAAAACCAGCACCGCACCGAGGGCGTAGTTGTACTGACACATCTTCCTTGTATGGACTTGCCCCCATTCTATTCTTTTTTAGGGGAAAAACCAACACCGCACCGAGGGGCATAGTTGTACTGACACATGTTTCCTTGTAGGACTTGTCCCCATTATCTATCTTAGGGGGTGTGGGGTGCATGGTGGGGGGGGGGGGGGTGGGAAACAGAATAACCGCACCGACGGGCATAGTTGTTTTGACACATCTTCCTTGTACGGACTTGCCCCCATTATCTATATTTTTAGGGGAAAAACCAGCACCACACCGAGGGGCATAGTTGTACTGACACATCTTCCTTTGTATGGACTTGCCCCCATTATCTATCTTAGGGGGTGTGGATGCATGGGGGGGGGGGTGTAGGGTAACGCAGCAGAAAACAAAAATTTTCCGACCTACGCACCAGCCCAGGACCACTATGGAGACTGCATACAAGGTTTGATCATTTTCGTTACCGACTCGTAGAGCAGCGGGAAGGAGAGTCGATGACGAACGGCGGTGCAGATCCCCGCAGCTAGGATTTACAACCTCCCAACCGCGAGGATGTATACCCTCGTCTTCCCTTCGGACAGCCCTCCGGGAGGCGGTCGAACAGTCCCCCGGACGATGTCGCGGACAGCCCTTCGGGAGGACCTTCGAAACTCGAACGGTCACTCGGACAGCCCTTCGGGAGGACTCACAGAACTCGGACCGTCACTTGGACAGCCCTTTGGGAGGCACTCTCGAACAGCCCCTCGGGCACTAAGATCGAAACTATGACCTCTCTACAGAGTTGCACACATACGGTGTCACCTATCCAGCAGGGCTTCGCCGTCCAGAACTAGTTCCTGCCGGAACCCAGACAGCCTTTCGGCTCTACGAAACTCTTTTCGTGGGAGGGAGAGAGAAGCCAGATAACATCTTGGCATGTGTATGAGAGCAAGGGATGGGGAAATGGCTGCCAAGATCACTCCTATATATAGGCAAGCCAAGGGGTAAAATTGTCACACAAAAACCCCAAAGTGCCCTTGGAATATCCCTTTCCAAAAGGGAATATGCCATATGGGAGTGCCATGTGGAGCACCATGGTGCTCCACCTCCTTGGCCGGCCACCCTTGGGGGGGGGGGACCCCCCCATGAGGTGCCATGCCCTCCTTCCCCTTCTAGAAGGCCCTTTTGGAATTTCCAAAAAGGTGCTTTCCATAAAAATTCCCAAAAAGCACTTTCACTATTCATGACGACATTTTTCAGCGTCCGTTCGAACTGAAAATATTTATGTGGGCTTAGAACAATTCCAGTACCCACTAAAATAATTTTCAACACGTTCTGGAACAATTCCAGATTAGTGATTTTCATCTGCGAATAGCATCTGAAGCGGTTCCGGCAGCTCCGAAACATTTCCGGTTTTTCTTCCAGAAAATTCCCAGAAGTTTCCAGAACAATTCTGGCACCCTCCAAGAATTATCAGGCATGTGCCGAAACCAATTTGACTTTATGGTATCCTCTGAAACAACTTTTCAGTATCACCGGAACTCATCCGGTGACCTCTCTCTGCGGAACTTTTCCGCTGTCCGAAACTTTTTCGGTGTCCGAAACTTTTTCGGTGATTTTCTCTCAGACTCCCTGTCTAGTATTCAGCAGATAGATGACCCTTAAGCATGTGACCCTATAGGTTCGGTGAAGTATAGACATGACACGGAACCCCTTCCGATCAATGATCAACATCGGAGCCGTGGACACCCATATTGACCCCTATACCCACACGAATGAATATTCGAGTGAACCTCCAGTTGCCGTGTGCTATTCCTGTTGCTTCGCGATACGTTTACAAATACCCGAGGTGAGACATGTTGGCATTCCCGTGGATCAACAACTTGTCCACTATGCTAGTTACCTCGTTACCGGTATTGTTCTCTTTCCTCGTTACCATGTTCCGGCATCCCCGTGATCAAATCACAAAGTGTCTGGCCAGACGATGATGGATACCGTAACACCGAGAGGGCCCAGAGATATCTCTCCATCGTCGGAGGAGCAAATCCCAATCTTGAGCTATCAAGTTACTTGACATACTTTCCCATGAACCCGTAAGCCGCCGTAATAGCCATCCATTTACGGATGACGTTTAACAAACCCCAAAGTTCATGAATCAAGCATGAAGAAACTCGATACTCTCATGGTCTGAGGAATCATGCAAACGTTAACTATCTCTGTGTTATTAACCATTAACTCATGACGAATGTATCTCATAGCATAACATCAATTCGGGTCGATTCAACACAAATGTCCTTCCTGACATTGTGCCCTCAAAGTTGCTGGCATAGACATGCCCATGATTGGGAAAACATAATCATCATGCAACACTTGAGCTAGTCTTAGAGGCATGACTAGGAATACATTTTACCGTTTATTATTCCACACGTGCACATGGGTTTTCCCCAGAGCCTTTATGGATATACGGGCTCGGGAACCACAGCAGTTATAGCATGGAACATAAACATAATAATGAGCATGGAGATAAATAATAACATTTATTATTGCCTCTAGGGCATATCTCCTACAGGGGGGACAAATAACCGCACTGTGCCTTTCAAACAAGCGCACTGCCGCGTTAGCGCGAGGCCGATCCGGGGGGGAGGGGAGGTCGGGTCCCCCCCTCCCCCATCCCGGCCAGGCCGAGCCAGGAACGAGCCATAGCAGCCGACGAAGCGGCGTGCCGCGGCGTCGCATGCGGAGGCGAGTCCGTAACATGACTTGCCCCATTATCTATCTTTTTAGGGGAAAACCCAGCAACACACCGAGGGGCATAGTTGTACTGACACATCTTCCTTGTATGGACTTGCCCCCATTATCTATCTTTTTACGGGAAAAACCAGCACCGCACCGAGGAGCATAGTTGTACTGACACATCTTCCTTGTATGGACTTTGCCCCCATTTTATTTAGTAGGGGGTGTGGGTGCGTGGGGGGGGGGGAACAGAAATAACCGCACTGCGCCTGTCAAACGAGCGCACTACTCCCCCTACCGCGTTAGCGCTAGCCGAGCTGGGTGGGGGGCGGGGGTCGGGACCTCCCCATCCCACATCCCGGCGAGCCGATCCAAGGAACTAGCCGGACAGGCGACGACGTGGCTTGCCGCGGCGTCGCATGCGGAGGCTAGTCGTCACATGACTTGCCCCATATCTCTCTTTTTAGGGGCAAAATCAGCACACATCCGGAGGGCATAGTTTGTACTGACACATCTTCCTTGTATGGACTTGCCCCCATTATCTATCTTTTTAGGATAAAACAAGCACCGCACAACCGAGGGGCATAGTGTACTCACAACATCTTTCCATTGTATCGCTTGCCCCATTATCTATCTTAGGGGGTGTGGGTGCGTGGGGGGGGGGGAAACAGCATAACCGCACTGCGCCTGTCCGATGAAGCGCACTGCCGTGTTAGCCGCGAGGTCCGAAGGGGGGCCGATCCCTGAATTTGTGTGGTTTTTGTTTTTTTTTTTCTATTTTTTTTTCTTTACCCTCCCTCCCCCCTACCATGGCGAGGCCGAGCCAGGAACGACTCGTAGCAGGCGACGACGCGGCCCATGCCGCTGCGTTGCATGCGGAGGTGAGTCCTTTACAATGACTTGCCGGTTTCCCCATTTCTATCTTTTTAGGGGAAAAACCAGCACCGACCGAGGGGCAAGTTGTACTGACCTCTTTCTTGTATGGACTTGGCCCCCATTATCTATCTTTTTAGGGGAAAAACCAGCACCGCGCGCACCGAGGGGCATAGGTTTTATTACTGTACACAACAATCTTCTTTGTATGCACTTTGCCCCCATTATCTATCTTACGGGGTGTGGGTGCATTGGTGGTGGGACAGAATAACCAAACTGCGTCTGCAACGAGCGCAACAGCCGCGTATCGCGAGCCCGAGCCCGGGAGGGGGGAGGGGGGCGTGGAGGGGTCGGGAACCCCCTCCCCCCATCCCCGCGAGGCCGAGCCAGGACGAGCCGTAGCAGGCGAACGGTGCGGGCCTAACCGCCACCGTCGGCGTCTCATGGGAGGCAGTTCCGTAACCTGACTTGCCCCATATCTTCTTTTTTAGGGGAGAAACCAAGCACGCAACCGGGGGCATAGTTTTACTGACATATCTTGCTTGTATGGACTTGCCCCCCATTCTCTATCTTTTAGGGGAAAAACCAGCACCGCACCGAGGGGCCTAGTTGTAGCTGACACATCTTCTCTTGTATGGACTTGCCCCCACTCATCTATCTTATGGGGTGTTGGGTGCGTGGTGGTGGGGGGGGGGGGAACAGAATAACCGCACTGCGCCTGTCAAATGAGCGCCTTGCCCCCCCGTTTTAGCGCGAGGCTGAGCCTGAGGGGGAGGGGGGTCCGGCGGTACCCCCCCTCCCCCATCCCGGCGAGGCCGACCCAGGAACGAGCCGTGCAGGCGACGATGCGTCGTCGCATCAAGAGGCGAGTCCGTAACATGACTTGCCTACTTGCCCCATCATTATCTGTTTAAGGAAAAACCAGGAGCGCACCAAGGGCATAGTTTGTACTGACTCATCTTCTTGTATGCGGAGCGAGTCCGTAACATGACTTGCCCCATTAAATCTATCTTTTTAAGGGATAAACCACAGCACCGCAACCGATGGGGCATAGTTGATACTCGAACGCATCTTCCTTTGTATCCTTTCCCTATTAATCTACTTAGGGTGTGGGTGCGTGGGGGGGGGGGGAACCGAATACCGCACCACTGTGCCTATCAACGAATGCCATAGCCGCGTTAGCGCGAGGCCGTTCCCCGGGGGGATGGATGTCGGGACCCCCCCCTCCCCCATCCCGCCAGTCCTAGCCCAGGAACGAGCCATAGCAAGCAGGCTACTACGCGCGAGGTGCCTCTGGCGTCGGCATGCTGAGGCGGTCCGTAACAATGACTTGGTTGCCCCATTACTATCTTATTTAGGGGAAAACCCATCAACACACCGGGCCGATCCGGTGTGGGATGGTAGGTTCGGACCCCCCTCCCCCATCCCGGCCCCGCCGAGCCAGGAACGAGCCATAGCAGGCGACGACGCGCGTGCCGCGTCCCGTCCCGCATGCGAGCGAGTCCGTACCATGACTTGCCCCATAATCTATCTTTTTAGGGAAAAACAAGACACCGCACGAGGCGGCATAGGTTTGTACTGACACATCTTCCCTTGTCTGGATTTGCCCCCATTATTCTTTTTACCGGAAAAACCAGCACGCACAGAGGGCATAGTTTTGTAAAGTGACCATCTTCCTTGTATGGACTTGCCCCCTTATCTATATTAGGGGGTGTGGGTGTCGTTGGGGGGGGGGGGGAACAGACTAAACCGCACCTGCGCCTGTCAAACAAGCGCACTGCCGTGTTAGCGCGAGGGCCGAGCCGGTGTGGGGAGGGGTCAATGACTCCCCCTCCCCCATCCCGCGAGGCCGAGCCAGGACGAGCCCATCTCAGACGACGACGTGCGTCCGAGGCGTCTCATTCGGAGGTGAGTCTGTAACATGACTTGTTGCCCTCATTATCTATATTTTTGGGAAAAACCACACCACAACAACCGAGGTCATAGTTGTGCTGACCACATCTTCCTTGTATGGACTTGCCCCCATTATCTAATCTTTTTAGGATAAAAACCAGCAGCCGCAACCGAGGGGTTAGTTGTACTACACATCTTCCTTTGTATCGACTTGCCCCCATTATCTATCTTAGTTGGTGTGGGTGTCATGGGGTGGGGGTGGGGAAACAGAATAACAACCCACTGGCCTATCAAATGATCGCACTCCCGTTTAGCGCAGGCCGCGCCCGGGGTGGGGCGAGGGGGGGTCGGGACCCCCCTCCCCATCCCGGCGAGGCCGAGCCAGAACGAGCCGTGGCAGGCTACGACGCGTCCTGCCGCGGCGTCGCCTGCGGAGGTGAGTCCCTGTAACATGACTTGCCTGTGTGCCCCCATGTTCCTATCTTTTTAGGGACAAACCAGCACCGCACCTGTGGGGCATAGGTGTAACTGACCATCTTTTCCCTCTTCCTTGTATGAACTTGCCCCCTTATCTATCTTTTAGGGGCACACACACCCCGCACCCGCAGGCATAGTTGTAATGACACATCTTTCCTGTTGGGACTTGCCCCCATTATCTATCTAGGGGGTGTGGGTGCGTGGGGTGGGGGAACAGAATAACCACATACTCTGCGCCTGTCCAAACGGGCGCACTCCGCGTTAGCGCGAGGCCGAGCCCGGGAGGGGGGTGGCGAGGGCGGGTCGGGACCTCCCCCTCCCCCTCCCGGCGAGGCCGAGCCAGGTAACGAGCCGTAGCAGCGACGACGCGCGGCCTGCCGCGGCGTAGCATGCGGGGCGATTCCGTAACATGACTTGCCCCATTATTTCATCTAATCTTTTAGGGGAAAAACCAGCACCGCACCGAGGGGCACTAGTTGTGACTCACACTCTTCCTTGTATGGACTTGCCCCCATTATCTATCTTTTCTTAGAGGGAAAAACCAGCCAGCACGCGGGGCATAGTTGTACTGACCATCTTTCTTGTAGGACTTGCCCCATTATCTATCTAGGGGTGTGGGTGTGTGGGTGGGGGGGGAACCGAATACTCACCGTGCACCTGTCAAACGAGCGCACTGGCCGCGTTAGCGGCAAAGGCCGAGCAGGGGGGGAGGGGGCCCCTCCCCCCATCCCGTCCGGCGAGTCCCCGAGCCAGAACCAGCCGTGGCAGGCGACGACGCGGCGTGCCGCGGCTTCGCATGCGGAGGGCGAGTCCGTAACATGACTTTGCGTCCATCATCTATCTTTTTTAACGGGAAAAACCATGAGCGCACGCGCTGCATAGGTGTACTGACCATCTTCCTTGTACGGCTTGCCCCCATTATCTATCTTTTTGGGGAAAAACCATCACCGCATCCGAGGGGCAATAGTTTTGTACTGACACATTTTCCTTGTATGGACTTGCCCCCATTATCTATCTTATGGGGTGTGGGTGCGTGGGTGGGGGGGGGAACGATACCGCACTGGTGGGCCTATCAATGAGCGCACTGCCGTGTTTTGCGCGCGGGGGAGGAGGGGCCGACCAGGGGGAGGGGAGGTCGGTCCCCCCCCCCCCCCTCCTGGCCAAGCCGAGCCCAGTACGAGCCATAGCATGCAATGAAGGGCGTGCCGCGCGGCGTCGCATGCGGAGGCAAGTCCGGACATGACTTTTGCCCCATTCTATCTTTTTGGGCAACCCAGCACCACCGAGGGGCATATTTTGTACTGACACATCTTCTTGTATGGGACTTGCCCCCATTAACATCTTTTTACGGGAAAAAGCAGCAACCCGCAACCGAGCTTCATAGTTGTACGACACATCTTCCTTGTATGGACTTGCCCACATTTCTATCTTGGGGTGTGGGTGCGTGGGGGTGGGGGGGGGGGGGAACGAAATATCCGCACTGCCCTAATCCAGCAAGCGCACTGCCGTGTTTAAGCCGCGAGGCCGAAGCCGGTGGGGAGGCGGTCCGCGACTCCCCCTCCCCCATCCCCGGCGAGGCCGAGCCAGGAACGAGCCGTAGCAGCGGACGATGCTGCCGTGCCGCGGCCGTCGCATGCGAGGCAGTCTGTAACATGACTTGCCCCATTAGCTCTATCTTTTTTTAGGGGAAAACCAGCACCACCCCGAGGGTCATAGTTGTACTGAAAATCTTCCTTGTATGTATTGCCCAACCTAATCTATCTTTTTAGGGATAAAAACCACATCACCGCACCGAGGGTCAATAGTTGTACTGACACATCTTGCTTTGTATCGACTTGCCCCCATTATCTTTCTAGGTGTGTGGATGCGTGGGGTGGGGTGGGGAACAAGAATAACCGCACTACCCTTCCCGCCGTCAAATGAGCGCACTGCGTGTTTACGCTAGGATGCGAGCCGTGGTTGTCCGAGTGGAGGTTCGGGCCCCCCTCCCCTCCCGACGAGGCCGATGCCAGGAACTAGGCCGTAGCAGGCGACGACGAAGGCGGCCTTACCGCGCGTCGTCATGCGATGTGAGTCCGTAACCATGACTTTCCTTGCCCATTTTCTCCTATCTTTTTAGGGGAAAAACCAGCAGCGCATCCGAGGGGCATAGTGTACTGACGACATCTTCCTTGTATGGACTTGCCCCCATTATCTATCTTGGGGGAAACCAGGCAGCACCGCTCCGAGGGGCTAGTGTGTACCTTGACACATCTCCTTGTATGGACTGTTTTTTGCCCCCATTATCTATCTTAGGGGGTGTGGGTGCGTGGGGGGGGGGGGGAAACAGAATAAAAAAAACCCACTCTACTATACTGCTCAACTCCTTTCAAACGAGCGCAAACTGCCCCAGCATTAGCAACGAGGCCCGACCCGGGAAGTGGTTGAGGGTGGGCGAAGGGGGGTCGGGACCCGCCCCTCCCCCATCCCCCCCTCCCAGAAAGAGGAGAGGAAGGTGGGATCTCCTGTGTGGGGTGTTTGGTTGGTGTGTTGTGGGGGGGGGGTGGTTGGGTTGTGGTTGTTGTTGTCCCCGGAGGTGGTGTTTTGGAGGGGGGGAAAGAAGGGGGGGAGGGGGGACGGAGGGAAAAGGCGGGTGAAAGGGTCGCAAGGAGGGAGGGGGGAAAGGGTAGTGAATAAGAGGGAGGGAGGGGGTCGGGGGGGGGGGGGGGGGGGGGGGGGGAGGGGGTGGTGGTGGTGTGAATAATGGGAGGGGGGTGGGGGGGTGGTGAGGGGATGGTGGAGGGGGGGGTGGACGGGGGGAGGGGCATCCGATGCGTGTGTGTTTGGCGGTCCTAAATACTTTGCCCCCATTTCATTTTTTTTTTAGGACAAAACAGCAACCACGGGCACCGAGGCTAGTTGCTGAGCACATCTTCCTTATGGACTTCCCCCTTATTGATCTTTTTTAGGGGAAAAACCACACCGCAACCGAGGGGCATCGTTGTACTACACATCTTCCTTGGTTATGGACTTGCCCCCATTATCTATCTAGGGGGTGTGGGGTTGCGTGGTGGGGGGGGGGGGGAACATAATAACCGCACTGCGCTGTCAAACAACGCACTACCTGGCTACCAGCGTTAGCGCAAGAGGCCGAGCCGGGGGGGGAGGCGAGTCGGGACCCCCCCTCCCCCATCCCGGCGAGGCGAGCCAGGAACGATCCGGGCATGCGCAACGGCGGCTTCCGCGGCGTCGCATGACGGGAGGCTAGTCCGTACAGTGTGGACTTGCCCCACATCATATTTTTTATACGGGAAAAACAGGAGCGCACCGACGGGCATAGTTGTTTTGGACACATCTTTCCTTGTACGGGGGCCCGTTGCCCCCATTATCTATATTTTTTAGGGGGAAAACCAGCACCACAGGGGACGACAGAAACACCGAGGGGGCATAGTTTGTAGCTGACATAGGGCACAGGGGACCCCTCTTCCTTTGTAAGGTGACTGCCCCATTCTACTATGGTCTATAGGGGGGAAGGGGTGGTTGAGGTGTGGGGGGCAGTGGGGTAGTGGGGACAGTGGGAATAACCGCACGTGTTGGCGCTTGCAGAGCAAGGGCTCAGCTGCCGGGTGTGGCCGCGGGGGGGCGCTGTTAGCGCGAGGGCCGGAGGAGGTCGGGGGGCGGGGGGGGGGGGTGTTGAGTGATGTCGGGTGGGTCCCCCATCCCCCATGCAGCCTGCACATGAGCCGAGGCCAGGCACTATGGGACTCGAGTCGGGGCAGGGGCCGGGGGGGGAGGGCGAATGTGCGGCTGTTCCGGCGTCGTCTGCATGGGCGGAGGCGAGGTCCGTTAACAGGACTTGCGCACCAGGGGATTAGTGCGGAGGGTGGTGCGGCTTTTTAGGTGGAACTGCACCCAGGGGCAGATGGCAATCAGGTCCGCGGGGCATAGTTGTAACTAGACGGGGAGGGGGGGTGAGGGGGGGGGGGCATCGTCTTCTCGTTTGTATGGTACTGGGGGGGAGGAGGGCGAAAGGGACGTCCCCGCGAGTTTCGAGTGGTCTATCGTTTGCACGGGAACCGAATGACACCGGGGGGCGTGCGGACGCTAGTTGAGCATAGTGGGTTGGTAACGTGACAAAGAAAAAAGGGGGGAACTAGAGCAGTGGGAGAGGGAAAAAGGGAGGTAGAGAGCGGAGGACGTCTTCCTCCTGTGTTAGACTTGTTCCCGCCATTAGTGGGAGCTATCTTGGGGGGGGTGTTGGGTGGTCGTGTGTGGGGTGGGGGGGGTGGAGACGGGGAGAAATCACGCGCACTGCGCCCTTTTTCGCGAACGGAGCGCACCTACCCGCGTTCGTGGCGCGAGGCCGGGCACTGTGCCTATCAAACGAATGCATAGCCGCGTTAGCGCGAGGCCGATCCGGGGGGGATGGGAGGTCGGGACCCCCCCTCCCCCATCCCGGCCAGGCCGAGCCAGGAACGAGCCATAGCAGGCGACGACGCGGCGTGCCGCGGCGTCGCATGCGGAGGCGAGTCCGTAACATGACTTGCCCCATTATCTATCTTTTTAGGGGAAAACCCAGCAACACACCGAGGCCGATCCGGGGGGGATGGGAGGTCGGGACCCCCCTCCCCCATCCCGGCCAGGCCGAGCCAGGAACGAGCCATAGCAGGCGACGACGCGGCGTGCCGCGGCGTCGCATGCGGAGGCGAGTCCGTAACATGACTTGCCCCATTATCTATCTTTTTAGGGAAAAAACAAGCACCGCACCGAGGCGCATAGTTGTACTGACACATCTTCCTTGTATGGATTTGCCCCCATTATCT